>OW679198.1:47813187-48178203 GCA_940337035.1 Agriotes lineatus
TAAATTCTGTGCGTTGGCATAAGGTAATAGCCCTTCGCTTACGACGTCGAGCAGTTACCCCCCAACGTGCCAAAATTACATTTCAATAATTATCAAAGCCTTGCGAAATAATAGCTGAAAATGTAATCGGTGTTAGAATTTTTAATAAAATTGTGGAAGTGTTAAAGGAAGTAAAAGTTTCGGAAAAATACTTTTTTCTTACTCAGTATCAAACTACTTGCACCTATATACGACTAGATATCTTATAAAATGGCATGGTGTTAGTTTCAAACATGCTATTTTCGTTAAATATTACAAGTAATCAGTAATCCACTTAAACGTTCATTATAATCATCATTATACAACTAGAAACGTTTGACTAAGTCTAGAGGAGTTTGATAAAAAAAATCATAAAAAGTGTTAATTTCTTAGTCTTTTGTATATTGATTTTTTACTGTATTACTCGTTTTTCATGAAAATTAGAGACGTTTTATTACCGCGCGAATTACATGTTAACTTTAATATGACTAGTAGTGATTTGCATGTGAATTCAAAATTAAGAATTCTTAAACCATTACCTACATTGCTACCACAGCAACAGTTTCATTTCCATTTCTGTAACGTTTAATCGAACATTGTAGTAAATTGTAATATCATTGCATTGACAATATAATAGACAATAATATTAACATTTTCTCATACAAAGTTACTCCATTTGCTTCTTTTTGTTTTCGTTTAGCTTGATTTTGTTGATTGGATTGTTTTTGCTTTTATATTATGGTTACTATTTTTTCTGTTTCTCCCCATTTGATGTTTCAAACTTAAGCAATTGTGTTGTTATGGCCAGATTTTCTTTTCTACATAGTATAAATATCATCTTGCATATACTGAAAACATGGTTTTCATAACACCTACTTGTTATTTGTCAATAACAAAACTGTCAACCTGACTGAAAAGTTCCGCATAACAGCCATGTCTGTTATACATTTAACAGCCTAGGTCGTTAAGAAATAACAGAACAGTAACATTTTAATATTGGCAACACTGAAATGTATAGTTGGTGACACTGTAAGGCTATGTCAAATTCGAGGTTAGCAGCTTAGGTTTTGCGTCATCTGTGTCAAAACTGACGTAAAACCTACGAGTATTTTCTATCGCTGTCCTTTAGCTCAGGCATATTAGACAAAGTAAATGTAGTCCTAAATTTTGGCACAAATTTTCTCTAGTACTCTAGAAGCGACCCCTTAAAAGTCCCGGCCCCTGGGGTGCCGGCGTCGTATCAAAGATGCCTTAGTAGTAGTTAAAACATATTGTTTTACCTTTTCTGTTTTGATCACGGCAAAACACCATTAAGAAAAGTTGTTAAGAATCTAAAAGTATGCCATTATGCAAAATTTGTAAAATATCGAGTAACTTTTACGAAACCTTGTTTATTAAAAGGATTTGCAGTACTATTTGAAGTACTAAGAAACATTTGTGCACAACAACAGGACTAATTTTTTTTTGAGTAGATATCTATTATACGTGGGTTGCTTCTCAATGTCTCCTTATTCAACTAATTGATTTAAAAAATATAGTAGAGTCTTTGCCATTATTAAACTTCATTATGTGTTACCCGTTTTTCAGTTACGCTTTGTTCTTCTGTTTAGAAAGTATTTCTTTATGCTTGCGTAGAATATGGTTTTCCTCTAATTTAGTAATTCTAACCTTGTCCATACCAAACAAACAAACCTTTCTAATTATCAGGTGGTTTCTTAACAACATAGATGATACCATTTAAGATAGCTTTCTGCTTAAATTAATCATGGCTTCACCTTTCTGCTTATGTTATTTTGCAAAATGTGAGTGTTATGGGTAGCAAATTGGTACACTTTTTATGAAGCATCTCTTCATCTCAAAAATATTGGATCATGGGTAGCTATGAGCAAGCGACGATCTTTTTCAATGACACCGTAACTGCGGAAAAATAGCCTTTAATTTTTTCTTAATCGCCAAAGAATATATGTACAAAATTAAACAATTCAGTTAAGATTTTGCATGATGCTTTTAACAGCAAAAATGATCTAAAGAGGGTGGTCAGAGCTTTATAATTTTTTTAAAAACTTTTATTTCTGTTTCTACATTAGGTTTTTTATTTACTTTACTTATAAGGGGTACGGCCAACCTGAATTCAAAGCAACTGTATAAATCACCATAAAGAAACAAGAAGGAGATCGTTGACCAAGATAGTGTTTTTGAAGTTATAATCATAAGGAATAAAACAACTAAACCAAATAGTGAAATACCGTCATTATACCCAGCTGGAAGGATAATCGACATTTCTATGTTGAATAACTATCGGAAACTCCTGAGATACGTTCCAAAAGTGAGTAAAGCTTACTGAGAATCTAGACCAGGAAATTTCAACTAGTAAATAGTACGGTATGGAAGTGAATACTTCAAAAAATTAAGATTATGGTTTGCTATAAGAGAAACCCCGTTTACGACCTGCAACAGGCTTGAAAAGGGGTTCAGTAGATCAGTGGCGTGGAAGGAATCTTACACTGAAAGAACAGGGGCTTGCGATAGGCAAATTAGTAGGCATGCGGAAACATTCTGATTGTGGGGAGATTCCTGCAGGAAAACCTAATCGGTGATAGGAAATGTGTGCTGTACTTAGCTTCGAGGTTTGGAACCTATCTTGTTTCGTGATCTCTGAAATAGCTTATTTGACTTTAAAATTCGCTATGCAGCACTTTACAAACGAGGGGAGGTTTTTCTATGACTTTATCGGTAGAATGGACAACGGTAGTTAAAAGAATAGCTACGAGAAATCGGCGTGAATCCACACGCTGACAACTAAATCTGTCTTCAGGGCTTCGTCGGGATGCAGGATGGTTGAAAAACTATAAGTAGCGGGAAGATACGAGAATTAATTTAAATGTATCGGACTGGAAGTCAATATGAAACTTCATGAGAGTCAAACGAGACTGTGAGATCGGAATTTCAGATGAAATCCGCGTTTAAATTTTAGCGCGAGAAGAAGGTTGACTAGATGTATCTCACATCCCCTATGCCACGCCTAGTCAAACACCAATGGCGATGTCAAATGTCAACCTGACCTTACAGATTACTAGTAAGATCAAAAACATCGCTGCAACAATACGTGCAAATACCAAAGTAAACTACATCCAAGATTAGGCCGTGTTGGGTTAGAATAACTCAACTCGTCGCACACTTTCATAAGGGACTCCATCAGGAAAGAAGCAAAGGGGTACGCCAGGCATATGCCATGTAAATAGTGTTTGTCCAACACTTCCTAGTTATAAGGATATTACTAGATCGATTTTAGACTTCTAAAGTAACTCATAACCCACTAGTGAGTTAAACCATAACCCACTAGTGAGATACAAACCAGGTCATTCACTACTGTATTGTTGGTAGCACTGTCAAGCTATATCAAATTTGAGATTTGCAGGTTAAGTTTTTGCGTCAGTCTGTATCAAATAACAAACAAAACCTAACATACTAACCTCGAATTTAAAATAGACTGACAATATACTTGAATATTGCTGAACGTATAACACGAAACACTATGATTTTTTACGGCTGTCAATACAAAATTTGCTTTTTAGATATTTATTGAGTTGTTGGATAAACTTTTGTATGGCACGCGTATGTTATTATAAATAGTTCACTCGTGAAATGACTCCTCGCGTGGATTATTTGTAATATAACACACTTATACCATAAATAATTGTTATCCAATACCTGTCAATAAACGCCCTATAATCGTGTCTATAACATAATATGATAACGCCCATACCACACCGAAAGTACCGTTCAACGGATTACGAAAAAAGCTCTTTACCAATAAAGTGTCGAAGCATCGATAAGAGACCTGCACCGTCTCAACTTGTTTCCAACTATGTTATCTGTATGATTATATTTCAAATTTTAAAATACATGTTAACGTCGTAAGAAATTGCCATGCAATATCTAATTTTTGTTACAGCTACAGCAGCCTCATCTAATGTTTACTCTGTAAGTGTACTATTTTACTTATAAAAACTGTTTATTGTGCAAATATAGACTGTTTATTTTCTATGTGATTATAATAGCCTTTGGATTTTGTATATTTTTAAAAAGTACTCGTTTGCTTAACAAATGTTAATTAAATATTATTTAAAAATGTCAACAATACTAAATAATAATTCTGGCTGTGATAGAATACCGTAATAAAACATTTTTGGAATCACTTTAAGTTGATTATCTTCTAATCGTTGGAATTTAACTGGTTAACTAGTACACTACGTTATTCTTGTAATGTCAAAAGTAGGGCGATCTAACCTATGCATATATTTATTGACAAATTTCTACATTTTTCTAAATTTTTTAGAGTGATCCCCGCCTACATGAAATCACACAGAAAATGAGCCGCTGTATAAGATAATGTACTCTGCAGTTAATTACAAACTGTCACCGCTGAACGCTCTAATACGCAGTCATCATCATCTCCTTCATGCCTTGAATATATTACTACTTTCATTGTAATTGCAGTTGTTTTTTCCATCGTTTTGGTGGCCTGCCTATCGATCTTTTCCCTTTTGCTCGGTATCTGTAGTATCTCTTAGGTAGTCTGCCGTTTTCCATTCTTTCTAAATGTGACTGCCACCTATTTCTATATACCTCTATTTTATTTTGTATATCTTATATGTTTAGTTCAGCTCTTATGTCAGTATTAATTTTTCTTTCAATACGGCTATATCCTGCTGTATTTCGTAGAAATCTCATTTCAGATGTTATTATCGTACGTTCGTAATTTTTCGTAGTTATCCAGCATTCGCTACCATACGTGGGACTAGGAGCAGATACTACTTTATAGAAGTTTATTAATGTTTTTGGGTGTGCTTTATTTTTAAGAGTTCTACGAATTGTACCATTTATGTAATTACATTTCTGTATTTTATGGTTTATATCCATTTCGCTAATATACGATATTAATTTTCCACCACGCGTTGATCGTCTGCAAGTAGATTAGTAGCGACATATTTGCTTTTTAGAGGATTACACCTGGAAAAAGAACTTTTGGAAGGACTGGTCACCCTCTCAAGACAGACTGACTCACTTTACTGCGACAGTAGCAGTGAAATTGATTCTAATACACAATTTTGTAATACTTCAATAGAAACAGGATAGCAATCTGTGAATAGTACCCCAACCAATCCCTTAACCAATAGCGTTCAACGAGTCAGCTAAGCTACTCCGAAGGAGGGAGTGGGTTAATACTAAAATAATTAAAACCAAGTACGGGCGCCACCAACTTGATTGGACAAACTCGCGAATCTGAGTTGGAAACTTCCCCGGTGATATGGTAATCTCAACTTACATTGAAGGGAGATATCTCAAAATTAGATATATCAGACACAGGTTATTTGATAAACTATAACCTGTTATAGAAAGGTAAAGAAATAAATATGGCGCAATTAAAGTAATGTTTATTTTCAATGTCTACATGTAAAGTACTATAAGAGGGTAGTTTCTCGTAATGAAATAAAATATTGTACAAGGTACCTACGTAATTAAGTCAAAGCGAATTCTGACCTCGCCGCGTATACACGCTCAGTTCACATAATAACTTCTGTAATTTATAATTTCAAATGTAATTTCAACTTACAAATAAACAAAGCTTAAAGCACGTAAGAAATGAGCATATAAATCACTACCGTGTTAATCTATAAATAGTAAAACTGGCATAAACAGAAAGGTTTACATTCATTCACAAAGAAAATAAAAGCCCTCTATGCCAAAATTAAAAAATCTGGAACATTTTAGAACGTTTAGAAAAACTAGAAGATATCTTCAGGTGTATAACAGTGTTCCAATCTCCAGAGGTGTTAATTTATTAAAAACTGATGCCATCTTCATATAAATCTATCTGCAGGGTGTTTCTCCCAGATTCCATGTACTTAATTCAACGATAAAAGTTGGTAAAAATAACAGATACAGCGATAACCAAGTCAAAAATCCCTTCTAAGCACCAGAAGCGAGGTTTCACAGATTTAGATGATTTATTTTCAAAATTTTGACCTCAAGTATTCAATTAAAAGGCAAAAGAAAACTGATATACTGTTATACTACCACGAAATATTTTTAGCAAATCTGACTGCGAAAGAAACTTCCCAAGCGACCACGCTATGATACGATAAATTAGCAAAATAGAGCAGGCAATACGCCAAAAAATAGTATAAGTCTGATCAACCATAACTGCACTGGATATCACGTTCAGATTCCGTTAAATACGCCAAACACTTTAATAACGTGTATGAACTTGCAAATACATTCACACAAGTGGAACAAGAGGCACTGTCTTACAATCTGCAGGCTTCCAAGCTTCTAAACGGTAAAATAAACATTTACTCACAAATAGACAAGTATGCAAACTACCAGAGCTGATTAAACGAAATAATACTTTCAGAAGAACAAAATTAGAAGACATCACATTACTCGTGAAGGCAAGAATGTGAGAAATCTCAAACCAAGCGTATGACTGCAATTGAGCCATTGAGTAGTTTTTAAGGGAAACTAAGGTGAGTTAGACCGCTAGAGCTAGCGTTAGTGAATAAGACAAAAATCGGGGCTAACGTCAAAATGACCGTAACAAAACGTTTTTTATTGTGCGGGGAATAATTGAAAATGGGGCACATACGTACTAGAACTCTTTTACTTAGAAAAAAACTGACAACATTGGTAAGCTCTGTAAATGTTATTACAGTACACCCTATATATTATATGTATATATTTTGAGATAACAATATGATGTTAGAGTATGGTAAATGATCGCTGAATAATTTTTATAACAGATGAAAATGAATACTGAATGTGTGCCGCTACTACAGATATAGTGATTATTATTTAATTTCGAATCGCACGACGCGACGGCTGCATATTAATGTAAAAACTAATAGCTTTTGTAAAAATGAAAATTCTTAATTGATATCATTTGTATGTACTTATATTGTGTAGGCACCAGCGACTAACTGTCCAACTCATGATTTTGAAATAATAAGTATTCGTGGAATATCTCTTTCATAAACGAGTTTGGCTTATCTAAACATGGGTAGTTAACCAGACATTCATTTATAGAATGGCTTCGTTTGGTTCAGTATTTAATTTAGCTTAATTATTTATGTGGCCAGCGTGGCTCTGATGGTTAGAGCATCGGACTGCGGCGCGGAAGTCTGGAGTTCAAATCCCAGATCGATGCCTGGCGGGCGGCCTACCCAGTCGCTTTAAATAATTGGGAACCTGCGTTCGAAAGAACAAGGGGTAATAATGCGGTTGTCTAATGCGTGGTGCTCACCACATCACCACGTGTCATGAATTTGACACGCGACAGCCGGGTGTGAGAGCAAGGATACGAAAGCTCTAACCTTCCGCCTTGCAGGCCAAGCTCCTTCAAGGGGTGTTAGTGCCTCACCATTATTATTAATTATTTATGGAAAGTAATGTCAGAATAGTAATTCGGATTCCTCTACCCTTTACAAATCCTGCCTGCTCTAGGAGAATCTGGTATTCTAGGTATTTTTTGCAGTCTTTGGTCTATTATTCGCAGTAGTACTTTGCTTGCGTGTGAGATAAGAGCCAGCGTTCGATAGTTCTGGCACTTTTGTGTCGACCCTTTTTTATGTATTGGGATTATGACTGATTGTGTCCAATCTTTTGGCCATTTGTCTGTTCTCCATATTTTGTTACATATGTCAAAAATTATGTCTACTCCGTCTTCGCCTAGTGCTTGAAGGATTTCTGCGTTTATCTCATCGCTTCCTAGTGATTTATTTGGTTTCAGCTGTCGTATTGCTTGTTCGATTTCGGCTCTTAATATATTCGGTTCTCGTTCTTCGACAAGGTTGTCGATTACGTTCTCATTGTGTCTTTCTTCCTGTTCTTCGTTATATAACTCTATGCAGTACTCCTTCCATCTGTCTAGTACTTTCTCCTTCTTCTATAGTATATTTCCATCTTTGTCTTCTATTGTTAAACTTTTAGGTTTTTATTTCGTCGACATGATCTCTGGATTCGTTTAGATAGTCGTTTCTACTCGAATTTGTCTGTGTGGTAGGGCAATATGTCCTAGGAAAAAGGAACGAACGAGGCGAACGATTGATCAAGTTCTGTCAAGAAAACAACCTGACAGTAGCTAACACACTCTTTCAACATCATCCACGTCGCCTATACACGTGGAAATCACCAGGAGACAGATACAGAAACCAGATTGATTTTATTACGATAAACTCATGCTGGAAACCATCACTCCTTAACTGTAAGACCCTCCCAGAAGCGGAATGTGGATCCGACCACCAACTACTGGTAATGGATTGTAAACTAAAACTGAGAAACGCAAGACAACTGAGCAAAAATAAGAGAATGACTAAGAAGCCACAAAACACATGGAAACAGAAATTAAAGCAAGCCTAATTAAAATTAAGACAGAAATGGCAAATCAAGACGCAGAACAAGTGTGGGAAAAATTAAAGGAAACAATAAAGGAGTCTATCGAAAGAACCACAAAGAAATTAGAAAACAAATCTAAAACAATAAGAGACAAACACTGGATAACAACTGACACTCTAGAAAAAATTGAAGAAAGAAAAACATTAAAACAAAGAGGACTACACTCAGAAGCAGACAAATTCGAGTAGAAACGACTATCTAAACGAATCCAGAGATCATGTCGACGAAATAAAAACAACTACATCAAGAAGATATGCAAAGAAATAGATGAAACGCGAGACTTTTATAAAAAAGTTAAAATGCTGACACAACAATTCAAACCTAAAAGTTTAACAATAGAAGACAAAGATGGAAATATACTATGGAAGAAAGAGAAAGTACTAGACAGATGGAAGGAGTACTGCATAGAGTTATATAACGAAGAACAGGAAGAAAGACACAAAGAGAACGTAATCGACAACCTTGTCGAAGAACGAGAACCTAATATATTAAGAGCCGAAATCGAACAAGCAATACGACAACTGAAACCAAATAAATCACTAGGAAGCGATGAGATAAACGCAGAAATCCTTCAAGCACTAGGCGAAGACGGAGTAGACATAATTTTTGACATATGTAACAAAATATGGAGAACAGGCAAATGGCCAAAAGACTGAACTCAATCAGTCATAATCCCAATACATAAACAAGGGTCAACACAAAAGTGCCAGAACTTTCGAACGCTGGCTCTTATCTCACACGCAAGCAAAGTACTACTGCGAATAATAGACCAAAGACTGCAAGAATACCTGGAATACCAGATTCCCTCACAGCAGGCAGGATTTGTAAAGCATAGAGGAACCCGAGATCAAATCTTTAACATCAGACAGCTGATAGAAAAAGCCCGCGAATTCAACACACCAATGCTACTGTGTTTTATCGACTACAAAAAAGCATTCGAATGTGTCCGTTGGAGTAACCTATGGAAGGTCCTAATCGATATGAGAGTTCCCAACCACCTTACACAATTAATACGAGACGAGTTATACGTATTGTGAAAGACACGTCCAAATCCTTTAAAATAAAAAAGGGCGTGCGACAAGAATGCACCGAGACTTTTCAATGCGTACGGAGAGTATATACTAAGGCGGGCTCTAGAGGACTACGAAGGAGGTGTATCTATCGGAGGCAAAATGATAAATAATTTGCGATATGCAGACCATAATCGCAATGAGACAGAACTAACAGAAATGCTCCGACGAATAACAGCAGAAAGCCACGCGCTAGGACTGGAAATCAACTTGGAAAAAACCAAGCTAATGATCATAGACCGCACAAACACGCTCCCGCTACAAAATTTACCGCATCAAATACAAATAGTAGAGGAGTTTATCTACCGCGGATCCCAAGTCTCCAACGAGGGGAGCTGCGAAAAAGAAATAAAACGAAGAATTGCAATGGCACGGAGTGCAGTGATAAACCTCACGAAGATATGGGCGGATACACAAATCACAAAAAATACGAAGAAACAGTTGCTGCAAACTCTGGTATACTCTATTTTCCCATATGGCGCAGAATCATGGACTATGAAGGCGTCAGACAGACACAGAAATGTGGTGTTGGAGAAGAATGCTGCGCATACCATGGACAGCACGAAGAATAAACGCATCCGTCATAAACGAACTGAACATTAGCGACAGACTATCCACCATCTGTCGACGGCGAATATTGGGATATTTTGGACATGTTATACGACGAGAGAACACCAACCTAGAGAAATTAGCAGTTCAACGGAAGATGGAGGAAAAACGACCCAGAGGTAGATCTCCAAATAGGTGGCTAGATCAAGTAAAAACTTTTACCGAAATGCCCCTACATATCACACTAAGAAAGGCAGAAGATAGAACAGAATGAAGAGGAATAATCAAGAACTGCACATAAAACCATAAGAACATAGGATCACGATTCCTCAGACAATGAGGAAAACGACAAGAAGAGAGATTTATAAATTAAGAGTGTGGAGTAGTCGATATAAATCATTCCCACTTTATTTAGCAGGAATTTGCATTCATCTTGTTAATATTTTCTCCTACTCTAGGGGGTGTCTCCGATATCTCTATTGACACTTCACTAGCTGTATTTCCTTAAAACATCCGATTCTTCTCCACCTTGTCTTTGCTACCTTAATTTATATCTCAGCAACACCGCAATTTGTCTGCTGACAGACTGAGGTGCAACACGTTATTTTACATTTTTCTACTGTCCAAAGTGCCAGTCATATTTCATACTACAATCAAGTCGCCATTGTAATAAATTTCAGCTGTTTTGCATAATTAAATATACATGAGTGGTGGCTGGAGCTTTCCTTTCGCAATTAGTATTTGTCCAAACAGAAGGAGTTTCAAGGATTAATTTTCAATTAAATTCTTTTGGTGGCAAGTAATGTATTCGGCTACCGTAGGTCGTTATGGTCGATCATTCATCAGCTGCTTTCATTTAACACTCGAGAACACATCGCAACAACGCATCTAAAATTAAACCGTGTAAAGCGCGTAATGAATAGTACCTCCGAGTATGTTTACTGCTGGCGTCAATTAGGCGTTTTAGAAGGGCTATAATTAGAGGCGATATTCGCTTAAAACGACTCGGCTCTAAGTACAGGTGTTAAAATTATCGTAATAGAATCGGAAGGGTGTGGGACCGTAAATTATACACTTATCGTGTAATCGTACTGAAGGCGGTCATTCAAGGAAGTGCCTAACATGGCCTGTTTGACATGATTAAAGATATATTGTAATTTAAGATTGGCTCGTAATAATCGTATGCAATGTACTCATTTAGATGAGTGATGACGTCTATAATTATTTTTTTATTTATGGCCCCGCTCGCATGGCAACGAACCTATTCTTCTGCCTCCATGCCGCTATAACTTACACGTGAAATAATTAAAAACGGCGCTGCTGCAGTACTTATTAATTAATAGTGGGAAATTTATGCTATGTAACAAGCAAGCCGTTCCATGTAAGAAAACCATCAATTATTATTGTCTCAGTGTGAGAGGAAATATGCGAAAATTTCGGATTAGAGCCTTGAATATCACTTATCATAAAATATATTAAAGACATTCGAATTATCATATATTAACAACAAAGGCATGATAATTTTAAGATCAACATTTTCAAATTGGGGGAAAATAAAGCAGTAATGCCCATCAACCACGAAGCATTTCTCAATATTGTCGAAAAATTCTGTACTTGTACTAATTCACGACATATAGTAAATGATATCCCAGCCAAGTCGAAAATTATAAAAGTTGAATCTAAAGAACTGGATTGTACGTTAAGCTTGGATAACATATCCCTTGGAAGAATAAAAAACCAAGGATCTATCAAAGAAGGATGTGGTATATTGTTAGGTGCAATTTGTACTTGTTTTAGAGGAAGGAAGACTTCCTGTAGATTGAAACAAAGCACTAACGATGTTGCTATACAAGAAGGTAAGCTGGGAAAGTATCCCGCAGGTCTATAGGTTTCTCATGACGGTGAGAAAGTGAATTATAAATAATATGGATTTATACAGGTTGTTTTACGAGTATAACGTACGGAAGAGACTGAAAGGATAGCTAAAGGGGACCAAAATAAAGTTATTTTCTTAGTACACTTCTCACCAAAACCCAATAACATAAAAATAACAGCAGTTTAAAGTTCTTGTAAATGAATGCCCACGTATTGAATACCGCTGGTAGTAATGCGGAAAAATCAGAATAGCGTTTTCGTTTTCGTAGAACATATTTCTTACAACACCTGATAATTTGCTGTTAAGGTAGTTTAATGTTAAATTATACAGAAAACAGCAAAAATAAGATACCCTCTTAGATATAGAAAATGTTATTTTATAAATTACAATTTGATTCTTAAAGAAGCTACCATCAATTCATCATAACAAAAACATTCACATTAGGTGATCGAAATTGTTGGGGTAACTGCTCTGTTGAAGCGTTGATGCGACGGGGTAATTCGTCAATTGTATCAATTTCTGTGGCATATATCAATTTTTCATAAATCCCCATAAAAAAGTCTACTGGGTTGAGATCTAGACTGCGTGGAGGCCATGAAATGAATCCACCCCGACCGATGCACCTTTGCAAAAAGATGGTGTGAAAATAATCTCGTACAGCATGACTAAAATGTGAAGGACAGCCGTCATATATAAACTACATAGTACGGCGCACATCCGAAGGAACATCTTCGAGGAGCTCTGGCAGAACTTCTTGTAAAAACTGCAAATAAGAAGGGCCGTTAAGGCGTGCTGGTAATACGTAAAGCTCCATTCAGGTGTTGTTCAAAACGCTGCTGGAAAGTACCTACTCTGGCGAATCGTGTGCGAATTTTGATCAGCCCATATGTAAGAATCATTCATCCATTACCAATACGTGTATTGGAAATTCTGCTTCCCTATTAGTGCTATTTAGCACAGCATTCGCAAAACTGCTGTCGCAGCGGATAATCCGTAGGAGCCAGTCCCTGCACTTTTTGCAGATGATAGGGGTACAAACCATTGCTGCTCAATGTGCGCCAAAAAAGGTTTGAGCAACTCCAATTTGGTGGAAAAGTTGGCGTGTACTTGTAGTTGGATTAGTATCAACCATTTATAAAAGTTCTTCCTCTACATTCACCCCATGTTGATTTGGTCTGTCGCCACCATGACCCTTCTTAGGTTGTAAATTTCCAGTCTCCTTTCCGTGTTAGACTACTCTAAGAAAAGTATATTCGAAAGGAGTTCGATGATCAGGAAATCTTTTCGAATATATACGTTTTGCACGTACAGCGTTTTCTTTAGCAGCTCTACCCATAATAATCATATCTACATAGTCTTCGTTAATGTAGTTCGCTATTTAAGTCGAATTGAACACTTAAATAGCTGATGTATCTTAATTTGTACGTTTAAATGAAGTAACACTCAAACTAATTTCTACTGCTACTTGTTTTTTTTTTAGATATTATTAAATAGTCAGCGGTTGTTCATAGGTGAACACCAATTTTAAAGCATTAAAAAAAATTAAATAGCTGTAATCTTTTATATTTTTTTCTAACTCAACGTTATTTAGTTTATCCGCAAATATTTCCTGCTTGAACTTATACCTCAGTATGTAAAAAATGCTCGTTAATTTATTCAACTTTAAATTGCTGTACTTCCTTAGAGTTGGATTTTAGTCAGAAGATTATTAAAAAAAATATTTTGGTCCCATCTAGCTACCCTTTCAGTCTCTTACGTACGTTACGAAACACCCTGTATAACTTTATTGAGCATGTCTCTTTCTTTTTAGTACAATCATTTACAGGTAATATGAAATAGAAAGACAGAAAAATATTACGAATATAAAGAGAATATACAAGTCACGTAAGATTACGAAAAAGCATTTTGTCCTCGAATTACTAAACACTTGTATCTGATCTCTGAATGTTATTTTTTGGCAGTGGTCTATTGTGATAGGTTTTATCGGACTTTTTACACTGTCTAGAGCAGTGGTCGCCAACCTCCTCAATGTGTTGAGCTACTTGTTAATTTTTGAATAAACAGCGAGCTACCCACACGGAAGCCACGTAACGCAACGTAAATGAAATAATCCACAGTTAATTTATCATTATATGTATTTATTTTACTATTTATTTAACTGGTAATACATAATACATAGGTACTAATAATAACTACATTCCTACCTACCAAACGAAGTTGTTTGAAAAATAAACACAAACTTTTATCCAGCCACAACGGCATGTCACGTAAGATTTAAAAATAGTTAATAATAACAACAAAAAAGTAACGCACTATCATGAACATAAACATTGAAAAATAAAAAAGCACGTTCAATGAGAAGGCTGACACTCAGACTCATCGATAATTTTTTTAATGTTTGCAGTATAATTTGATACAGCCATTCGAATACAATTATCCAAATGTTCATCTGTAAGTCGATTGCGATATTTGTTCTTAATAAACTTCATATTGGAAAAAGAAGATTCACACAAATAGGTTGAACTGAATAATGCTTTCACTTTCAAGGCAACACGGCATAGAACTGAATATTTGTCTTTACTTACAATAGGCCAGATCCATTTGGTACTTGAGACTAACGATTTTAAGGCTAAATCATTTTGAAAATCAATTACTTCCATTTCTGTTGCAGCGATGTCTTCGCCAAAGTTCTGCATAACACAAGTTGCAAACTGTTGGATATCAATTTCCATAAAGGGTGAAACAACAAACTGCGCTACTAAAGCCATTTCGTTGAAATCCTTAAAACGATTTTTGAAGTTATTCTTCAGGGTAGAAACTATTTCTACATGATATTTGCTGTCATAGGGTTCTAATGGATTTTGAGATATTTTTTCTGAAAGAATAGGAAAATGCTTGGCATCGCTGTTAATTAGGTTTTGTTCCCAAAACTCCAGCTTTTTGATAAATGCTTTTATATCAGAAATCATTTCTGCTAGTTCTTTGTCTCTCCCCTGAAGCTGCAAATTAAGTTCGTTTAATTTCTCGGTAATGTCCACGAGAAAACCAAAATCTCTAAGCCAGATTGAATTTTCTAGTTCCGGAGTCGGTTCATCGCGTTTTTTGAAAAATTGAACTATGCCAGATAGGACATCATTAAAACGTTTCAGCACCCGTCCTCTACTTAACCATCGGACTTCAGAGTGAAGGAGTAGGTCCCCGTATTGACAGTCAACTTCATCGGCCAAGGTTTTGAATAATCTTCTTTGTAACGCTTGAGCTCTAATCTTGTTCACAATTTTTACCACCAGTTTCATAACGTTGTTTAGTTTCAGGAAATTTCCACATAATGCTTCCTGATGGATAATGCAGTGGTAAGAGAGAAATTGCGGAAAAGTTTCATCTTTATGACATAACGCCACCAGACCCTTATCAAAACCCACCATAGCTGGAGCGCCATCGGTTGTCAAGCCTACCATTTTCGATATTGGAATTTTCTCGGAAGAAATAATATTTTTTAAATGAGAAAACAACTCCTGTCCAGTAGTGTGTCCTTTCAGTGGAATAAACTTCAAAAGATCTTCTTTAATCGTAAAATCACTAAAAACCATCCTGACGAACACGGCCATCTGGACAGTGTCAACGACATCTGTTGATTCATCCAGTTGAAGTGAAAAATAAACACAGTTATCTAAGTCAGTTCTTAACTGTAAAAAAATATCATTGCTCATTACTTCTACACGTCTCATCACTGTATTAGCAGAAAGTTGCATAGATTTTATAGCTGAAACTATCTCGTCTTTGTTTCTAAAGTTGGCAAATAACGAGTCAGCAGCTTCTAAAAACGCCTGTTTTATCATTTTCCCGTCTTCATAAGGTTTCTTTTTTTGTGCAATTATCTGGGACACACGGTACGATGCTTCAGTTGCAGCCTTATTTTTGTCGATTGTTCTTAAAAATATTGATTGTTGTCCAATTAACTGCTTTTTTAACTGTTTGAGTTTCTCCTTTCTGGCGGCAGAATGTAGTGGGAATGATTTTTCAAAATTAGAATGTACAGTTTTATGATGTCTCTCAATATTTCCTTTTTTAGCAACGGAGACCGAAGTATTACATAACAAACACACATTTTTATCTTTAACTTCTGTAAAAAAGTATTGTTCTTCCCATTCCGAATGAAAGTGGTATGTCTTTACCTTCTTACAACTGCTTGCCATAATATTATTTTTTGTTGTTCACTACTAACCCAACCGCTGGACGTTGGTTACGCGTTCAGTTTTAAACTAAGCGCAATGTCGCCGCGCCGTGCGTATTTATCCCGTTCAAAGCAATCCAGATCGTTCTCGAACACTAACGCACTGGTCCGGCTGGTCGGTTCTAGCCGATTCTAGCTTGATGGCGTCAGCGGCAGATCGCTCACCGCAACGTTGCCGCTGTTTATGTTTAATATTATGACAATTAGATTTTTTTGTGGAATTTTAGAAAGCTTCTCTGATTTTGTATTTTTTAAATTAAAATCGTTGTGAGAGCTACCAGAATTGCCCCCGCGAGCTACCGGTAGCTCGCGATCGACAGGTTGGCGACCACTGGTCTAGAGTGTATATCACACACCGTTTCCGGAGTTTTGATCTACTTTCCTCTTCAGGTGTTCCTGGTTAGTCCTGAGAAGGACTGATATTGTATTTGTATTTTTACGTAAACCCGTGCCTCGCCCGGGGTTTGAACCCGGGACCGCTCATCGCTGTGATTACTAGTCTGCCACTCTTACCACTAGGCCACCAGCGATAGATATATTGCAATGGTTATGACAGCTCTACGTTGGGCTTGCCATTTAAGTCTGTAATGTTGCTCGCGCTTTCTGTCTGATGTAATTATGATATAATAATAAAATGTAATTCTTAGTAGGAGCCCAAAACAACTTTTAATTATTGGTTACATTTTTAGACTGATTAAAAATAATTCAGTATTTACTGGGTTCGTTAATCACAGTATTATGCCCTTTACTATAATTCATTCACCTGCAATTTAATATTACAGAAGCTAGATTGGTAGGCAAGATAAAAGCTCATATCTCAATGCTGGGTTCCCAGATACGTTAATTTGAAAATTTGTGTGATACGCCACTGGGCTGTAAATTTAGTTCATTCGCGCGGTAGCTACTTTACTGCGCTGTCAATGTGTTACACAAATCGGTTTAATTAGTTGCGGTTCGTTTTTGTAAATTAATTCTACAAGAGGAGTTTTATGAGCATTCGAACAGGTAATTTTAAATACTCGCGCCTTCAACGGCGTCACTCTATCTTTTGTTTTTTAGGGGAAACCGAACCTTGCTTGTTAAGAGACGCCAACATGCAATTGTTATTTCTAACCTCAAATCTGGATCTTTATGCTAATGCTGGATAAATTGCTTTCAATGGATGCTTAAAACTTTTAATCTGCTTGGATCTCCCTTCAGTAAGACGTCCTCTCGTTCATTTCATAATCTCCGGTTCTAACGCCGATATTTTGGTTGAAAAAACTAACCTTAGTTCTCTGCAGCGCTGCGGTAACTGCTTGGACGGTGGCTCCAGATGGTTTCTGCCGGATGCGGGGTCCTGCGATGCTACGGCTGCTGTGGGGGACTCCTACACGCTGTGGGGATGGGCTGCCATTAAAATCCCCGGATCAGGAACTCGAATGTCTCCGTGATTAAATATCGTAATCTTGAGCTGGCCTCGGACGGATCCTCGGAATGTGATATCCGAGAAAATATTTTTTTCGAGGGAAATTAAAACCCACACTTCCACTGACACACGGGTAAATTGCCAACACAATGGTGTACATTTTATTAATTTAAATTGAATTTTACTATATCAAAACTGTATTTAAAAGAAAGACCAGAAATGGTATGTCAACAATTTAATTTTATTCAACTGCTTTTTCGGTCGTTATTAACAATTGCCTATCTAGAATACAAAAAACGTATGTAGACCAAGTTCAATACAACAATTTCTTAAATTAATATTTCTTATAACTAAAATGTTTTACAAAAATACTATTTCTAAATTATTGTGCTTTCAATTCGGTTTTAAATTGTCTCATAGCGCCACTACACTTTGTTTTATTTAAATTGTCTTTATCACTCGCGTAATTACACTGACTTGTTTTTCACCAATTTTGTTTCACATCCTGTTTATTTGTTTCTAGATTTCCTGTCTACATTTCACTCACTTTTCTTCTTATTTGGGTGTGTCCTTTTCTTGCATTTTTTAATCCAATCTCTACTTTTACCAGATTTTCAAATATTGCTGTCTAATATTACAATTGCCATGTTCTGCCTGGTTCATGCTCTTGGCTACGTATTATAATAATGCTGCTTCTTTTACCTTTATTTAAAATGCTGATAAACATATCCTATTGAATTATTCTGACATCTACGCTTCATTTAACACGCACATATTATAAACCTTTCTGTGACAGTTCTATTTATTTGGTTTGGCTTTAGTTTTGCACAAACCTCTTATTTTTGACTAATTTAAAATTATCGACTCCAATCTATGAAAAACGAGGTCTGCCTTTTGCCTTTTGTACTCAAATCATTTCATTACTACAGGCATTGCTTTGCAAATGTAAATACGGATTGAAATTTATACGCTAAATCTTGCAGTTGTATGAATTACCCCAACTCTGTGCTATCTGACTTGCTTTATTTATTTGTGCTGCAAGCAGAGTTGAGTAGAGGGCTCAATACTATCTCAATATATCTTACCGCTGTATGCGCAGTAGACTATTTTTGTAATTCTCTGCGCAGTAGTGGCATCCAAATGGGCTTTAGTTCTGCGCTAGCCTGGCTAATTGATTCTACTGCCAGCGCTATGTATGTAGCTTCTTTCAGCTTCTTACGGAACCTGTTTTACTCTTTACCTACAATTGATGCGTTATCCCATTGTATGTGGTGGTCTTCGTTCCACACGTGTTCTGCGATCTTGGATTTGATGATTTCGCCCTTTCTAATATTTTTGCGGTGTTCCGATAATCTCACTCGTAGGGGTCGTTATGTTTCCCTTATGTATTGTCTTCCACACTCGCACGGTACTCTGTAGATACAGTTCTTTGAACTCTAATCTTCGTTCTGAGGCTTGGTATGCGTCATCATGCATCTTAGAGTTGTTGTGGACTTGAAGAAAGTTCTTATATTGACTCTGTTTCCGATTCTTCTCACTTTGTCGGAAACTCCCCGAATGTATGGTATTACGGCCGTGGTTGCTGGCTCCGTTTTCTCATCCCCTGCCGGAACACCTGAAGACCGGAGTAGATCAAAACTCCCCAAAACGTTGTGTCATATACACCTTAGACAGTGGAAAAAGTCCGATAAAACATACTACTTGCCTTCACTAAAGTACGAGCAAACTTAAAATCAATCGAGGTATAAAAAAGTAACACGATGTAACCTAAACCATTCACATTGGGTGTGACTAGGCATCAGCCGGAGTTGAATTTTCGATTCGCCGACGGTATTGTGCTTCTGGTATCAAATTACAACATCTCTAAAGAATATATGAAAAATAAAAGGATTAGCACATTAGAGAAGTAAGCCAAGAAATTAACCGAATCGAAACTAAGGTTTTAACTGACATTGATGGCAATGAAATCATTGCAATCCAAAATAATGACATAGCGTTTGCTGATATTCTAATTACCTGGCCACGCTTTACAAATGGGACTTAACCATGTAATGCAGGTTACATGATGGTACTTTTAATTCACTTTTTTGCTTATAAGTTTTTTAAAGGTAGACCACAGGCCAAGGTTGTTTCGAGTGATTACATTAAGAAGAGTTTAGACAGATTAAGCATATTGTTTTTCATATTACATGTAGTTTTTGTAAATAAACTTAATCATAAAACATATGTACCATGTAAATACAAAATAAAACGAATAACGAGTTAGTAGCCGCTCGTTTCAAAAGGTTTGCAGAAGATGACCTTAATAGCCACACCTGAAGATGAAATACGACACCTACTAGATCGCCTCACAACTATCAGCAAAGATTATAATCTAGTCGTAAACTTAAGCGAAACCAAAATGATGATTATTTATTGCAATAATTGATTGCAAATAAGCGACGGCGAGGATGCTCCTAAAACGCTGGACCGACATCACTACAGATTTAATGGGCCAGACCATAGGCGAAAAGGTGCGAACCGGAAAAGATGGCGAGATGTAGTAAATGTCGTCGCTCAGAACCGATGCTAAATAATAATGAATCACAAAGAAGCCGCTGGTCAAACGCCTTGGGGGATCTGCAACCTGGTCAGCACGCCAGCGCAGCCGGTTCACTGGTCAACGGGCCTGGGAGACGGCGCTGCGTTTTGCTGTGGCTGGAACTGGAACTTACAACGTTATAATGGCTGCGTTTGTTGACAAACATCGTCGGGTTGGCGTGCAGTCTTTTTAAGAGTAGTTAACCCTGGAGCCTCTTCTCGGATGTTGAAGTGTAGTGCTGGTAATGCAGGGCACCTGCCGCCAATTGGGGCTGACCGGTGAGCGACGTACAGGGTCAAAATTTATCTTTGAAAAAGCCCGAGCATGGGTATGGGCGTTTCACCAGTTTCACAGCGATTCTGCTGGTCGGATTCCCGGGCTCCTGCTAGGCGCTGCAATTTTATCTGGCGACGTCGCAGAATCTGGCCCATGGCCCACATACGCTGTACTTTTAACTAGCTGTAGTCGTGGTTAGGTTTGAAATCTGCGTAGTGGACGGAAATCAGTGTAATTGTGAAGGGCTTTTCTGGGTCCTACTGCCCTTTTACCGGCATAGTTCTGAATCTATGGGCTGGAGGATTGCAGAAGGTGGTGGAATATCCCCTGGTACCGAAAGCGAGGGTTTAGGGGATTGAATTAAGGGCTGGTTTCAGAAGTGTTCTCTGATACCGAAAATGGCGGTCTGGAGAGCAGTTTTCTGGACTGGAGTTTGGTAAGATATTTGGACCTCTGGAAGGCTTCTTCTGGCTGGGCTCTGGACTCGGGTGTCTCAAACCAGCGGCGACTCGCCCTTCAGGTAAAGTACGAATTAGGAGCCTAATTTGCGTGGAAAAACGCAGCTTTGGGTGTAGGCTCTGGGGAAGCTCGCTTGGGAGGATTAAGCGACAGCTTCGGACTCGACTGGAAAGACTTGTCTGGCTGCAGGCGGCTTTGGCAAGTCCAGGGGGGCTCCGGGCTGTTGGCTGTGGAGCTGGACTGAACTGGGCGCTGGACTAAAGGGCATTCAACAAGCAGAACATCTTCTTATACTTTGGGAGTTCTCTGTCATCTGGTTTTTTGCTTAGGAGAATTCAGGTAGGGGTGCGCTTACCCACTTACGGACTCGTGCGGAGGAGCCATATTCGTAAATCTCAGCGCGCTGGAGGTCAGGCTTCAATTGTGATCAAGTTGGCGGCGTTCAAATTCTAGCACAAAATGTAGGCTTAAATATGCTTTAAACAGCTGAAACAAGGAAACTGGGTTAGGATGGGCAGTTTTCGGCATCTCTCAAAAAGTGACCAATGAAAATCCAGCATTTTGACGTTTCTTCGCCAATCAAAAAAATATCAGTGGATCTATCTTCCTAGAAACTATTGGTGTGAAAATTTTAAACAAATGTGATTTTTAATAGAAAAAGTTAATATGAGGTGTTCTGTTACTATAGAAATTTACTGAAAACTAATTTGAAAAAGTAGTTTGGTTCATTGAATAGTCCCTCGAATGCCCTTCTTAGTCAAAGTTAAGTAGAATATTTTTGCGGTGGTATCACTGCTCATGTCCTAATCGAACCTAAGCGCAATGGGCATTCGTGATACCACAGCAAAAATATTCGACATAACTTTGACTGCTCATGGTATTATAAGTGACTATTTCCCACATCTCTTATTATCCAATGAAAAGCCATGCTTTTTTAAAATTCAACCAATCGTGTGTTTTTGTAGTGGCAAAAAATCGAAATTTTCCCTTGGGATTTTGTCAGTTTCTTTTGCCACTTGCATCCACGGCAACCACCAAATATGTTGCTTTAATCAAGGTGGTATTTAAGAAACGTCATTTAAACTGTCATTGCGCTTCAGTATAAATGTCAAAATGAACCGATATTTGGGAAATAGTCCACAAAATGTATTACGGGCTCATGATTTTGCTCGGCAAATGTTTTACTCACGATTTGTTGTTTTTTTGGCAATGCCCCTCGACAAACTAACTTTGACAAATTCCCTCGCCTTCGGCTCGGTAATTTGATCAAGTTAGTTTGTCTTGTGACATTGCCAAAACAAAATACTTTCGTAAAACATTTTTACCGGTAAAAGCATTTGCCCTTAATACATTATTACTGATTATACAAACTTGTGTTAGGGATGAAATATTTGATGCTTTTGGGGTGCGTTATTTTTAAGATTTAATTACGAAGTTTCCACGCCTGGAATGTTTTGAGCCCTAAAATGTAACACATTCTTAATAAATATATTTGGCGTTAAATCGCGAGTTCTTGTTTTTGGGGGAACTCGGCATAGCAGGTGCAACCGCTGAAGCGTATCGAGGAATGCATGTTTGACCGGGGGTTGAATTGGAATCGGGCTCGGTTAGAAATGAAATTAGAAATAAGGCAGAACGTTTTAGGGTGCGACAGCGGCGCGACGTGTGAGTGAAAGTGGTCTGTTTTGCGTAATTATTTCTTGGCGTAACCGATTATATGCGAACCAATAATTAATTATAAGGGGATAAGTTGCATAATGCGAGGCAAAGCGGCGAGCGTAGCTAGGCGTAATTAGGTAGAGGATTAAATTAACTAGAGTAGAATGTACGTACTATTGTAGCTAGTTGAATGGCATTTGGTAGACTTTTTGGCAATTACAGCGTCCGGTATACGTCAGAGGTTCTTGCTTTGCTAGTCGACTATGTGATAGTCAAAGAGTTGAATCCTGGAGCTGGAGCACGAAGTCCGCCCAGTGATTCGCGGAAGCATGTGTGTTCCGCACCGGAAGCATGGAGTTCCAAATTATAAGCCCCATTAGAGCAATAGCAAGATTTACGGTAATTGCTGTACTGTGGAAGATCAGTATACTACGGTAGTTATTACCGACTCTGTACGGGTTGTAACAATAGTTAATCTAGTGGATTACTATTGGGCAGTACTAGCGAAAGGTACCGATAGCTAACCCAGCCAATGAAGGCGGCGATGAGGTGCCAAAGGGTTGAGGCTGACGGATGTAAGGCCCAGCATTGTGATGCCACTGCCAAAAGTACGGAGGGGCCAGGGGGAGGCCACCCCCGGTGAGTACAACCATTGTTGTCGATGAGATTTACAGATCAGTAAGTTTATATTCTTTTACATTTAACTGCCTGCCTCCGCCACTGGGCCAAGGAATGGTCGAACCTGCACTGTTTGCGCCCCGTTGCCGCTTTGTGGTCATGGGTGAGTTGCATCCATCACGTTGACACATTTCAAAAATATCGGAAATTGAATTTTAATATAACACACATAAACTCCCGTCTAACACTTGCTTTTTTACAAAACGCCATATATTTATATAGCTTAAAAATTTTGTATCAAAATGGGAATTAGTCTAACATAAAGCTATAAGCTTTCAACAATAACCATTGTGGAGATATTAACAATTTTATTTAAAAAAATACTAAATTTCAGGCTGCTGCTGTAACTGATAGAAAACAAATGAATGGAAGAAAAAGTTATAAAAAAAATTATGCGTTTCGTAAATCACCTTTCAAATGTAAAATAGTGCCTCTAGGTATTAATGTTATACAGGGTATCAGAAATTTGGAAATCTGGTAATTTCGTATTCTTCTAAGTAGAAGTCTTTTTAATGAGCTTTTGTTTGATAACTCACTTCGTACCCTAAATTTAACTGTCTCAGATATGCTAGTTTGAATACAAAAACGGTGAGCGGATAGCTCTGCGGGCAAATGCTCGCCTCTCAGGCGGCCGGCCCGGGTTCGAATCCCGGTAGACTCTAGTAGGATTTTAAATATCGTACGCTCCCCGACTACCACGCTTACACCTGTGGTAGCCGTTAACTCCTAAACAAGGAAACTCTTCCTCACTTTCAAAGGGAAAAGCTAGCCACCTACCCGGCCTAAGGGTAAAGAGGGCTCACAGAACCACTTCGTGGTTAAAACAGGTCACTGGCCTATAATAAGAGGAAGAAGAATATAAAAACAATGATAGTTGTTTATCTTTAAGATGCTTTTTTAAATTAACGAACAAATGCCATTCAAATACTAATTTAAATACTTAAACTCTCCGAGGACAACCAAAAACAAATTTAAAAAAAAATAAAATCCACTGCTGCCGACACAGGAAATGGCAAACACGAAGAAACGAGGAATGTAGGAGAAAATTAAATCTGAAAACAATTGAATTTACAAATTTCAAATACTTCACAGTTACAGAAAAAATACGTGTGGAATATTTAAAAAAAGGGAAAAGCACGACGAACCTAGTCTGGATGCGTGTTTCCACTTTTGAATTAAAACATTATAATGTAAAGTTTTCATTTTAATAATATACAAAATGGCTTTATATCTTCTGCAAACTCGCACTGGACTGAACTTTCTGTTTACAAATTGTTTTAACTGTCATGGATGCAGAAGCATCAATCGTTAGTGCTATCAGTAGACAACCACCACATGCTCGTACTTTTTTCAAGCAAGCATTAGTTTCGTGTTTCATCTATAGAGATAAGTGTCATTAGCAGTCAGTGTGGATGTACGGAAATCCTCAGGGAAATGCAGCGTCGAAAGTGTTTAGGGTCAGACGCTTCAACGTGCTAAGCCAATTGACGCATTTAAATTTATAGATCTTTTGGGACTTCCACCCACTTTAATCGCATGATAACAAATTAAAGAGGTATCATTTTTCACACATAAACGTGAAACCGAAACCAGCCCACTTAATACTTGAGGCAACAGGAGATTTATGTGCGGGAGTTTCAGATGCAAACTCAGTTCTTGCAAAACGAACGGAAATTTGCCAGCAGAAAGTTTTGTTGATTAAAAATTGGATTTGAAGCTGACACCCTGCACGCAAGCTGAAAAGTAAAAGTGTTAAGTAATGACCTAAATGTGCCGTTAAGAATGTTGCCTGCCTCTTTAATAATTCATTGTTCCAAAAACGCGTGTCGATAAGCCATTTCACAAAATAAAAGTAATAATTCGTGGGCCTAACTGGAAGGCATTCATCACCGAAGTGTGAAGCATAAATCACTGAAACATTACCCAGAAATCAATCTTCAATTTGTTAACAAACCGGTTACAAGATTCTCGATTCAGCAGTATCTATGAAAAGAATCCATAAAGAACAGCATCGAATCATTTATTTAAACGTGTTGCCCGCAGCAGCGATCTCTGCCGAGATTTATGGACTCCAACCGCCCCTTGTAGTGGCCTTAACTGTTAGATATAGCATGTGGTCAACAGATTAATGCAGGTGTTTCCCCCGTACGGAATTAATAAACTTGGGTGTTTAACTTTGTCTCGTTTAAACGCGCTTTACGATCTGTTGGCACGATTTCTGCTCATACAAGCAGTATGGTATGAGGAGATAAATTTTCAGGAACTAGTGCCTCACGTAAACGGTTTTGATTTTTTAACAGATTTTTTAACAATAGAACAAAACAAAGAAATGTTAGCATTTAATCTTAACCAGTAGCGCAGCTTCATACCAAGCAAATTTTCTTAAAATTGGGAAAAATTACTCATCACACTTTATAAAAATATTAGTTTTGTGTTCAGCAAATGGTTTTGATATTGGACTTCTTAGTATATATGTTACGGTAAATATTAATAATAACCGGTTGGTTGGTATTAATAATTGCCGGTAATTATTAATAGTTTTCAGTGAATTATTAATAATTTCCAATTAATCAAACTAACCGTAACATATACATATTTATTATCCAAATAATTTTGCTGTCACATAATGAGTAATGATAAATAAATACACTTAAGACAATATCTATGATCACCGTGTCCATATCCTCGCCTTCAACATGATGGGGACATGGGATCTTCTGAGTAGTATTCGGCTGAGATTCGGTTAAACTAGATAAAATATTCAGCATTCCCAGTGCTACTATGATCCACAGTCATTCTCATTTCAAAGTGAAATAATGGAATTTTATAGTTTTCATTTTGCAAACAGGACTCAGTTATTATCAACGATGGGACACAGTGGTTTTAACAAGGTTATTTTTTATACAGATTTCGCATCCAAATTCAATTGCCTTACAGGCTTTTAAAGTTTTAGGGATGCGTGGCGATGCTGTCATTAGATAACCAACGTAGGATTAACATTAGTCATGCCGCCAAGTTACGTTTCAAGTAATTAAATCGTCTACTCTTTTGACAGTTAAAAACAGCTTTACTTGAAGTCCGAAATACGAAAAATAATAAGAAGGGTAAGGTGGATTTAATAGACATACATTTTTAAGAAATCCATACGGAGATACGACAGAAAACAAAAACAACCCGACCTTGCGCTATCCTAGATGGTGCAGGTTGGACAGCGGTACAGTGACCTTAACTAAGTCGCAAGACAGCGATGGAATACTTACAAGAAGATACGAAGCTGTCCTAGGCAAGCAGCCGAAAACACTGAAGAAAAGTCCTGAAAACGCATTATTTGCCGTGGTTGCTGCATACGTACATCATGATGCAAAGGAAAAGATATTGGAGACGAATTATAGAAACTTCAGTAATACTTTGTTGCAATTGGACTAATTCTACTTTAATTTAAAAGTTTTTTTAAATATTAATTTATAGGAGAGCTATTTAATAACTACAAAAAAGCGTTTTGTGGTGTTTTGAAATTTAAATTTGTAAGTATGCACCAACTCGTCAATGATATTTTTATTATGCTATTAATAAACCATGGTTGTCAACTCGAGAAGCATCACGGAGTTAAGCAGTTTATAGTAAGAAGCTGCTATTCCACCTGCTATTCGAGCTCCAAGGAAACCAATCGACTTTGCCAACACACGAAGTCCTTTTTTGACTTGGCATTGATAATTAATAAGTCATACCTACACCTAAGGAGTGTATTCAGGCATGTAGATTCCGCATTAAGCTCGTGGACTGTTCTTTGCTACTGTTAATAGCGCATATATTACCAATGTGTACCCCTTTTATGTATTTTCATGCATGTATGTTCCTTTCCTGAGTACTATATGCATTTTCATGTAAACTGTTTGGTTTTTATTTCTGGCAGGATTTGCATGTATAATTACAGAATTATAGGTGGCAGCGGACAGGCCGGAACTATAGTGTCATTTCCCTTAGCTGCACGTAGGTAAAAGCTCGCCTTGTGCTTCTACGACTCTTAACTGAGTTAATTAACAAACAAAGGGTAATTTTTAATTCACAGTAAACTAGAGTATAGGGCACTGTAAAAAGTACCATTAGACACTGTACAAATATTACAATTTAAATAAAATTTAATAATAATGATAATCAAATATTTAAAAACAGCAAAAAATACCAGTTTCTTTGACAGTTAATTAAAAAAATAATAAGTTGGCTCTTGCAATTGCACATAAGACATTACACATTCAGACAGGATGTAACACGCTCTGACGAAGATTTTTTTCAGTAATTTACAGTTAAACATTTTAATATTTTTAATGAGATTTGAAATGTAAGGCTAGCGAATTACTATATTTATTAACAATTTGATACATAAATGATTGCATAAACATCTCAGTACGATAAATAGATGGGGTCAATAATCTCCAAAATCTGAAATTTGAAATATGCACGTCTGTACGATGAATAATTTTATTGTAGAGGTAGTTCAGCTTTTCATTTAAACTAATTTTGTGATATAAACATACAACATTCAGCAACCTGCGTTTTGACATATTTGGCCAACATATATCAAGCAGTTAGTAAGAGATATGGTCAAACTTTCGTATTCCAAGTATTAACCTTAATCTTTGTCTTCGATTTTTTCTGAATCAGCGCCAGATAAATAAGGAACATATACGGAGTCACAATAATTAAGTTTAGATAATAGTATATTAAAGTATGAGTTGATAACTAGGTCTTTAAAACACGCGCGAATTTTCGAGCACGACGGCGTAGCCGGAGTGCTCGAAATAGAGCAAGTGTTTTAAAGACCAGTTATCCACGAATACTTTACGCTATTTTTTATTATACCTCCAATACTAGAAATAAATTACGCACTAAAAACTTAGAAATAATTTTTGTCATAATAAATCGAGAGGGCATTATAATATTGCTACTATAGTTACGAATTATTTACGCGTCCATGTCCGTTGTTGCATTCAGTCGTTTCCTTGACAACCTTTAAAGCTCGGCGAGCTTTAATCGCCTGTATTCGCACGCTCAGGCGTGCTTTAAATGGCGATTCTGATGCAGATATAATAAAAAACTAATTATTAAAATGAATTTAAAAATGATATTACGTTACGCCACAAAAAATTACAAACTCCAGCTCGAAAAAATACTTAGGACTGAAAACTTGTTTCCTCTAGACCAAGACCGAGAAGGCTGTGGAATTAGCTTTTTTTAAATCGCCCTTGAGCGGATTTTTGCTGAAGGAGATTTCCAAGATGTTCGGGAAGTCGAGGTAATAATTTGCCGTAGTACTCGCTCCCAAGTCTCGTTACTGCGAAGACCATTACATACTGTACTCGCTGTATCGTGGAGTCACCCTCGTCGCCGTTTCGTGAAGTCATCCCTGTCTGGCATTTTTCGGCATCTGCAAGCACTCAACGTGCAACTGGGGCGTCTCGTCGCATTCAGGTATTCGCTTTGTCAGGAAACCAACAGGTACTGTAATTAGCTTTAAAGTGAACATTAAGCCATTTTGAATGTGGTGCGACGTAAAATTCTGGTTGCGCAATCTCAGTCAAAACATGCGTGCATGACCTACATATAGTAGAGAAATAGCTAAAAATAGCGCTACGAACGTAGCCTATTCACATCGGCCATATTTGAACTAAATTATTTAAACTATACTATCTGCTCCCTGTAACGGGTGGACCTTGTTTGTATCGCTTTATTCTGTTACTGTTAAGTTAAAAATACTAACCCCCTTTAATATTAGTTGCATTAATCGTATGTATACATGTTCTAATTATTGATGTCAAACTTATACATGCGCACTTGAATTTCTTATAGCTGCAAATTCCATTTAAATGTCAGTGCCTTTTTTTATTTATACTGTTTGCATGTGCTTGTTTGTTTATTTGTGTTAGCTTTTACTTCGGTTTGACTTATGTGTGAGATATCTTAGCGCAGGCAGGAAAAACAACGAAAGGTAGGTTCAATGTGAACTGGGTTTCCTCACCGGAGCGCCGGAACGGAGCAACTGCCCTTGGATTTCGGGTTTCTAGAGGCCGTTTAGAAACTTTTCTACACTATTGATAAAACTCGTGGAGCCTTTTAAGTTGATTACAACGAACCCCTGTTGTGACAGCATTTCGAACTAAATAACTTCATATTGAGTCGAACCATCCCTCCCACTGAGCTTTAGTCGGTCAACTCTCTGTTACAGGACCGTTGAAGCGTAATTAAAGTGATCTTTGTCTTTTTGTGTCTTAAAATATCCTAATGATCAATTTAAGAGATTCCCAATTAAGTGACGTCGTAAAGTGCTATTTACATTATAACACACTGTGTTCATGTCTTAAAGTTGAACTTAACCTGTAACACGTGCTCCTTGCGCTGTCAGGCATGTCAATGTAAATTTGTAACACTAATATGTATACTGGCGCCGTTTAAGATCTGTTCTATGCATGAAGGAAGCTCGACGTTGTACACTCGAGGTATGTTGTTTTGATTTGTATACTCAAGGTTAACTGTTTTGAGTCGAGCTCGCTTCTTTTTATTTACAGGGAGTCCTCGTTATTAGATATACGTTTGCTGTTTGGTTGACTCCAGCTATTAAGGTTTTGAACTCCATTATTAACTAAGGAAGTTTTAAACTTTATACTTTGGTTTATCTGTTGTACATTTGTAGTTACACTGTCTATTATCTGTTTTATAACCCTAGTCATTTAAAGGCGTAATAAACCTCTTTATAAGCTACGCATTTGGTTTATTTGTTCGATTCTAAAAGTTGTGTTTAGTTATTGATTAGACAATTGTTAAGAGATGGCAAAGGAAAGTTGAACTCCAGTAGCTAACGCAATTACGTCTTTATTTCACAAGCAGTTAAAACTTCACGTATGTATTTTGTATTCGAGCCTCTGCTTCGGCCATCAACGAAGTAGATTCATACCAAGGTTTGTATATAGTAGGTTACCACGCACCTCTACACCAATGGCAGAACAGCGCGCGAATACGTCACCAGTAAGCAGCGTTGAATGTGGTGCATGCTAGTCAGGAACCAAGGACCATGAATTCGATCATAGGGTGTGCTATAAAATATATTTTTGGAAAATTATGTAAACTATTTGGGATGACCTTGCGGATCTAAATGTGGAGGGCGCCATTTTGTTTGAGGTTGCAGAAAAGCATAAAACATATTTTCCAATTTTTTTAGCACCGAAAATTTATAAATATTAGTTTTACATCGCATTTACAAGCTTATTTTTCAATATTTCTTAACGGTTTTTTAACCAGTGGAAAGATTATGTTTTGTTGTTGCGAAAAAATGCTACATCAATTGTTCAAACAAAGCGTACCGGAAAGCGCGGTATAAATTTCAGCATCGAGGTATTTTCAAAACTATTGCACATACTCGTAGGTGAACAATTCTATTGTATGAAATGTGTAGGAAAGATGAAGACATTTTTGACGAAAAAATTGCTTGCATTACTATATTGTTGTAAAAGCTACGATTTGTTTTTTACAGCGCTTTGCTGAGCGTCACGCTGCGCGCTCTGCAACACACTGAAGCGGTAAGATGTAAGAACATAAACCACAGTAACTAATGTTGTAATGATGGTTTATAAAGTTTATTTAAGCGAATATTAATGCAACGATTGCAACCCTATATGAAAAGTAAACGAAATAATATTTAAATTCCTTAATTTAATAGCCTTTTACATCCACGCTTACCTATTGCAGAATTCTCAATTACGACTTGTGCACGATATGAGAAGAATTCTACTGAAATCTTTCAACTAACAAAACAAGGATATCCTGCATTACTGAGTGTAGCCACAGCAAAATTTTATAACACGGTAAATTTAATAAATTTAAAGATGACTGAAAGGTACCTACATACTTTCCAATGGGAAGTAAAATGTTTGAAATGAAAATAATTTAAAAGTAACAAAGGGGAATTTTTCTGTACACAAAAGAAAATGAAAATAATATATAATTCACAACACGGCGGTTCAGGAATTGTCTAGTACTGTAGCAAATTTTCGCCAGCTAGTTCCTGAGCAGGAATGGGGGGGGGGGGTGTCCGGAAGCGCCACTGGTTTGAGACGGTCCAAACCAGAAAATCTACAGGTGTCCGTGTAAGTTCCTAAACCACTTAGCTCTTTCACAAAAATAATAAAAGACAGAAAACACCATAGCTTGAAATAACACACAAGCCTAAGAGACAGAATCACAAACAAAGAAATCAGAGAAAGAACAAAGGTAGAGGACGTTGTTGAAAGAATTGCGAAGACAAAATGGAAATAAGCGGGACATGTGGCCAGACAAGAAGAGGTAAAGTGGCCAAAACATATTTTAACGTGGAGACCAAGAATGCACAAGCGTAGCGTAGGAAGACCACTCAGAAGGTGGGTAGACGATATAAAAGAAAAAGCTGGGAAGAATTGGCTACAATCAGCGCAAGACGGAAACGCTTGGAAAATGAAAGAGGAGGCATACGTTCAGGAGTGGACGATCAAATGCTGTGGAAGAAGAAGAAGAAGAAGAAGAAGAATGTACAAGGTTTTAATGTTAATAAAATTTGAAGTGAAAAACAATACTCGACGATTTTAACTCGCAATTCGCTCGAGTACACGTATCTCAACTGTGAGGTATAGCGACTTAGGAATTCAAGTACTGCGATAACGATAAACGCCGCGATCTATTCGAATTGGTACCATGTCGCCTAGGGGGTTTTGCACTTAAAACTGTGTATTTTCAGCGCTAAGAAGGAGTTAATTTCAATATTTATGCTGCCGGTAAACCCTCGCAAAAAATAATTAAATTTTAAAGTGTTGAGTTACCGAACGCGACCAAAATGCTAAAAGGCAGCATTGCCAATCAAGGAGAATATTAAATACATAAATTGAAAATAACCTATTTCGCATACATGATTTCACGAGGTGAACGTCGCAGTTACACAGAATTTCACAGCATAACAAACCATAGGAATATCGCAGGCATAAAAGGTAAGGCACAACGCATAAGCTTTCATAAGACTAGCCCGAACGGTATTTTTAGTTTAAACGGCGAGATGACTAAAACGCTAGCAGATACCTGGTGATGCACAGTAGCGCAGCTTCGTCAGAGCAGCTATGCCCGAAGATGCTGTCATGTGCGACAGACCTTTTTCTACCAATTGCACTGGGAGAAAAACCTCGTGGCTGTCACACTGGGGACAAGTCGTGCATTTGAAGACTACCACATGAGTTGAGGGTACTCACAACTGCGTCGGGGTCGGTCCTCCAGGTGCTTTGGCAAGCGACATCTATGCCACAGGGGGAGCACAGACAGAATTGCATACGAATAAGACGGAAACGAAATAGGAGTACGAAGAGACCTAAAGTTACACGATATCGAACTCGATGTTCAAACCGAACTATAAAAACATACCACAGTTGGTGGATGGCCTCGAGTGAGTAATTTTGCAGAAATATATTATTATCCCAGCAGAACTGGCTTTATTCTAGCAATTTCATACAGAATTTCTTGCTGGTGAATGACGATTTACATCATAATTCTGGAATCGTAGATCTGCATGCAGCAAAATTCCAGCAAAATCAACTACATCCCCCACAAACAATCACACCAGAAAATCAGATGCATAAAATGGCCGCCGGAAATCGTACTATCAATCTATGTTCAAAATTATTATCATTCCCTAAAATTCAAGATTTTCCAAAACGTCCCAATAAATGCAAAAATGAGTATGCAACCAAATACACACCTAGAAACTGCAGGTCACTTTAACCCTCTAAACTGCATCTGTATGTATTTAAGCGAAAATTATTCGAAACAATTCTTGAATGCATCTACAATAAATGATTTCAATACTGTAACATATTAGCCATCCTACTCTATCCAGTAGGTATTTCTGATTAGTAAGGGCCCGTTCTAAGATACTGTAAATTTAAGATTGACCCTTAAACTATAAATACAAAACTAAATAAAAAAATCACAAAACAAAAGATTATTTATGATACTTACTCAAGGAATATGAAATGCACAACCTAATGATTGATTTCAAGTACTTAAAGCAACACAAATGTAAGGAAACTACGATTGTTATACAAATATTGTTTATTAAGACATATTGTGTGTAAGTTCAAAAATTAGTAGCTTTCATCGTATTTACATGTTTTAATTGGACTTTACTGACATACCGCTGTTTTATTTACGAACTGTTTGTGAAGCCATCCCGTCAACTAAGAGATCCACCGAGTGATTTAGTAATACACTACAAATTAAAACCAAATCATCACAAACTACAATTACAAAACCAACAACCTCTTATATTATATTTTTACAATTTTTTAGCAGATCTTCGTCCTACATTTGAATCTGCTTCACGTTTCTTACCTAAAACGGTTTTTTTCTTAAGGTATTCAGATAAGCAATTCTAATAAATATTCTTAGTTTATAATACTCTCTAACAAGTTCAGGATCAACATTTCGCTGTTTCAAAAATTATTTGTGGTTTTTAAAACGATTTGTTTACCAGGTTTAAATGTTTTGTGGTGGAATTTTTGAAAATATGATTCCATTTTAATCACTTCTTAAAACCAATTTTATTGGATGGTTTAATTAATTCCTCAATGACAGACTTTGCACCCAAGAAGGCATGCTATATGAGTGCACAGTTGTTGGTTCATAATTTTTAGTATGTTCCAAGACTTGTGATTTTTTAAAAACTTCTCAGCTAAAAATCCCGCAATTCTAACCCATCTTTTTCGATAATCTTTTAACTGATGTAGATGAAGAGGATATGGTAGATGAGCGACTATTGTTATCATCCTCTTCAACAATACAATCGGAGGGAGGTTCAGAAATATTCAGTTTCTTAATTTGCGCCCTTCTTCAGGCACTGCTAAGCAAGTAGTCGTTATTTTCTTCTGTTGGGACATTTGTATGTTGCTGAACAATATTAGCAAGCTAAATTGCTAGGTCGAGAAATAACAGAAAATGGAAATAAATAATAGAAAACGCGTTATCGACACACACGTTGGTAACCCCACAAGCATTATCCACATATTGGATGACGTGTCAGCTTCCCCTTCTAGCTCACTTCACTTTAGAATTGCGAGGCAACCTACCTATATACAAGCCTTGGGTTTATACAGCTACGGGTTAAATTTCATGGTAGCGCTTTGGCATTTTATCACAAATTTTACTGTCCTAAGACAGTGACTTCACGAGTAGCGTAAAGCACACTCTTCCGCGAGCTAGCTGCGGACATTTGGGGGCTTTACTACTGTTGCCTCCCAACGCCAACCAACTTGTGGTAAATGCGGTCCGGTGTTGTCGTAAAATCCCGTTTATACTGTAACATGTCATATAGAGACAAAAAGTACAAGTAAATTCTAATGTGAGTATCTAGTATAGTAGTATGTCTCTTACATTACAACAATATCGTCTGTAACATCTTAACAAGTGCTTCATGTTGATTTGTTTGAGTAACGTTTCGTAATTCTTTGTACTGTATTGATTCAGTAGCAGGAAAGAGTTCTGAAAATTATATTTGCGATTAATGGTTGCGAATTCTAAGAACAAATACCTACTAAAGATAGGAATTTATGAACCGATTAAGCTTTTAACTGCGCTTAAAATAAAAAAAACACAATTAATTATTTCAGCGAGACTATACCTAACCATGTTTTACTAAATTAGTTAGTACAAAAGTTGTTACCTTTTTAGCTGCATTCACTTTACCTTGAAATATAAATTGGTCGTGAACTTCTATTTTTTAACGCCTTTGCTGTGTATTTGTTACGATTATAATTGGTGAAATGTAGGTCAATAAAATCATTGCATGTTACAGGATCACCAAAAAGTTACAGTTAACCTTAATTATGTTTGTAAGTTTTTTTGGTATTTTATAATTTGCAATCCTATGTTTTGCAATTTTTTACATATTGGTTTTCCTTTGATTATATATTGCCCAGGAATGATTAAAATAACGATTTTTAATACCTATTTCTAGGTGTGTTCAAGTGTGTTAATGAGAGCGATTAATAATAGAGACATTTTAACGTATTCGCTAGGGCTCACACGTTAATGTTGAAACTATCAGTCACCGTTTAATACACGAGTTAGTTACAATGTTTTTTTTCATATTTTCATATAATTGGACTGCATCTCCAAACATTTTTAAAGTAGTGCCCTTTAATCGGTTTAGGAAATCAACTGTTTTGTTTTCTTATTAGTTATCGCTCAGGTGGGGACACACGTCAGTGGTTGATTTACAACCAAAAAAGGGGAGTACACATTTATTTAGTATGTTTAAAACGAAGTACCGTGTGCCTTTCAATTTTTTTACTGACGTTTTCACAAGCAATGTGTTATCCATCGGCCATCTGAAGAGTACAAGAACAAACAGCTCTAATTTGGTAACAACTCATGACCTTTGCTGTCTGACAGAGTGCATTACATTGTGAAGTAGTTATAAATTTATCTTAATAATTTTTTATTGCCCATACACGTTGTTAAATGTACCTTCCATATCGTTTGTACACAAAATAAATTAAACTTGTATATACGAGGGATTATCACTGTATTCGCAGCCTAACATATAAAGAAACAAACAAGATGCATAAATCAACGTTAATTTTTGAACGTAATCAACAGCAATATAAGTCTCCAAACGATCATCAATCGCAGCAATTCCCTGCAAGCAGGAATTTTATTTAGTCGACACTAATATTGGACCACCACATCGAGGTGCATCTTCCATGCTTAAACTCTGCAGAGCACTTTTTGACCGTACTGTAAGATAGGGCAGACTCACCTTATGTAAGTACTGGTAGATTTCACTTTTTTCCATTTTACGGAACCTAACACGTACCTACTGCTTTACAAAACAATTAAGAGCATAGCAACCAATAGACAGTAACCATTACATTTTGACGGGTGTTACTAAAAAAGACTGCTGTGTCAAATGACGGCAATTGTTTTTTTTTAAATGTCTAAGCCTTCTATGTTAGGCCACGAACACATTGATCACTCTTCGTGTTACGAACATTACGCTCACTGAAAGTAGTCCAGCATACTACACAGAATTAGGCATACATATGAAAACATCGCTACAACGGTATAAGATATAAAAATGAAATAAAACTTACTGAATAGTAATTACGTATTCTAGTTGAACAAAGCAAAATCATAAGGATCATTTTTCTTGTTTGACGGTTTGTAATACTTTGCTCATCAAATTAGAACTCTTCTCGTGATGGAATTAATCTACAGCAATACTTAGGAGATATGTCTAGGGAGTAAATTAGAGAAATCAAGTGAGGTAGCCACCTCCATCTCCTGCTTGGAATCTCTTGTATTTTCTTGGTAAGTCACTACTGACGTGTAAACAAGCAGGACAATAAACTTGTTTGGAGAAATTCTGAAAGTATCAATCGGGATGTAGTAAGCAATGCATCACTAATATTTTTAAGGAATTGGGCCACTACGTTTCGAAATTTATTGTAAAACGTCGTCATTCTTTTCAATGTTATAGTGAAATTAATTTGTTGCTTAGATATTATTGTCCTTTATTTTCCTTCCTTATATACGAGTGTTTCAAACGGAAACGTAAAGCTTAAGAACGCGTGTTCCTCTTATAAAAATAAGAAAAAAGTTCTTATAAACAAGGGTCTAGAACCGCTTCGTTTCCTAAATACAGGGTGTTCAAGTTTTTAATCCGTTTTTTCTTGTTATCTAAAAACCGCTTTGGGCTATTTTAATGCATTTTTTACAGTTTATTGATAACTTTACGAGGTATGTTTTGAACTTATTACAGTAGATCTAGTAATTCCAGGGCGCGTGCCCACTGGACATGTCGGTTAGGTTCTTCACAAAAAACTAACGCCCAGTAAATGTTTCGCAGTTTTCATATTTTTTTAATAAAGCAACTAAAAATGATTTTTCTACTGAATTTTTTCATATCTCGCTTCGTTTTCCAAAACAAAACAAAAAATAAAGCTTATATCTTTGCACGTCTCTGAACCTGTTAAAACAAAAACTAAAATGCTTTAATATCTCTACTACTACTATTGAAGATCGTGTTTGGACGTACTTAGATTTACATTATTTATTCCAGGGGCGTCCGGGAGGGTAATCTACCGAGTAATTTACGAAAAAAGGGCGCAACTGTTGTTGTTTAAATTTGATACCTGTATCCACGTCTCTGGGCGACAGGACAAAAAATTCAAAACATGCTTAAGGTTTCCTTAAAATCGCCAAAATGTTTATAATTTTCTCGAATTTAAATAAATGATTAAAAATTCAAAACAAAATTTGATTATACGCGTAGTTAATAAGAAAAACAATTTCGGTTGACACCGTGTAGTATTTGTAATTAAACACCCAGCATTCCCTGGCTTAATGTGCCTTGTACCTTGTGAACTCGAGCATGCTCTGTGGTGGCTCGTGTTGTTTGAGTACCTTGGGAACGAGGATACTTAGGTAGATTTGCCTTGTTGCTGTTTGTGCACCCATATTCACTTGCATCATCAGAGTGAAAGTCGCACTAGAACTGAAAGTCGGTGTGCAGCTATTTATAGTCTCCTGTGCCAGGCGCGCTGAGCGACGTAACGCTGATTGGTCGTTCAAGTGCAGCGTAATCCGTGGGGCGTGGTCGTATGCCGCACAGTGGTTGTAATGCCTTAGATCGTGTATCAGAGGAGTTCACGTTTTATCAAGCTTCAAACCATCTTCCCTGTTTGTATTATTTGGATGTTTTTCTATTTCAATGGCTTCAAGTATTACTTGCAAGAGGTATTCTGGCAAATACTCTGGCATGCTCAAATTCGAAGGTGTGTCCATTTGTAAATGTAGGCTTGTAGCATTTCAAAGTCAGAGCTACTAAAATACGATAAATATGAATTGTAACAAAACTTGGAAGTTGGAAAACTTAAAGTACATAATTTTTATCTAGTATTTAATTTCAAATAGAGTTCTAATTTGAGAATTTTCAAATGAAAATAAAAGAGAAAAACCACTTCCTGTTTTGAATAAAAAAACAAATTGGGCATTGATAGCGTCCAGCGACGAATAAGTTAGGAGCTGATTCCCAGCTCATAAGGATAAAAGAATTTGAAATCTTGCATCTGTAAGGTTATAATTAATCTAATTCTGCATTATATTATAGGTTTTTCAGGCAAATAGATTTAATTCAATTGGCAGATTATTAATAGAAAAAGCAGTTACAAACTAACTGGTAGGTACATACATCGGTGATCAGTATATATCCTAATAGAAGTGTCTGTGGTTTAGCTTTTTGCTTCTCATACAATTATTTGTTGTCTTTGAGCACGGAACACTATGATTCGGTTGGATAAAGTCGCCCGGAGTCTCGACAAAGCCATTTGGAGTGCCTAGTTAAAATAGACGATAATGTTAGACCAGTACTAAGCCTCGTTAAGAATTTCTCACTAGAAAAACCCGCTTCATTAGTCCGGCGATGAAAATGTTTCCTGTTAACCGGAAGTTCAACTCGATGGGCAAGGCAACAGTTCCTGGCTGAATATGATCGGCTTCTTTTAGTTAGGTCAGTCCTAAACCGCAGAAAAATTGTATGAAACTATACAGTTCAGTCAAAAATATGTCAAAGTTGCAAGTTTAAATGTACCTATGAAATTTAATCTACCGTCAATAACTTCATAAAAATGTAATAAAAAATTAAATTACCTTTTCAATGGCAATACTAAAAGAGAACCAAGTGGATAGCCACAAGTTATATTTTGTAAATGTCAACTAGGGTTTAATGTTATACCATAGGTATGTGTCAAATAATGGGCATTCCTTATACTTTAGAAATGTGAATAGAGTTATCGGATAAATCATTTAACAGCCATATTGCGAACAGAAATAGGTTAAGAGTGTATAAAGAGCTTTTTAAATTTATCTTACCTGAAGTTCAGTTTCAGAAAAAGAAAGATAACCTTTCTATAAAACTCATGATTAATTAAACAATTTAAACCAAATTGATATGAACTCTAATTCGATATTTCAGTATAAAGTGTTTTTTATGAGCTGAAATAGTAGATAAACCTTTATTATATCAAACTCATAATTAATCAATTAACATAACCCCTAAATTACATGAATGGATGTATATATAATTATAGAGAAAAATAACAATTTAATAAAATTGTTGGCGCCCAATAGTACTTTCTTAGTGAACCTAAAACCTTCATGCGAAAGTGAAGTAAACAAAAATCCCACTTTTATCATACCCGTATCGCAGCCGAGGATTGAGCTAGTCGGAGTTATGTGAGCCTTCTAAGGTAGGTTGCAATAGTTGGTACATGCTCAGCTCCGCCTGATTTTGTGATGCGTTTGTGTTTGCAATCGCCTTTGTGTGCTTGAAGTCTTAGATCAACGAGTTACATTGGACAGACTGGTTGTTCCGTCCAACAATGTAGTATAGCAACCATAGTACACCAAAAATTCACAGCGCCACCACAACGATAACGCAGTAGTCTGTAGCCAAATGACTGAATCCTTGAAGTTTGTCCATTTTGGAAAACAATGAAATAAAACGTTGTATGTACAACGTTCCTAATCACGATTATAACACTCGAAAAATTTCAAGCTCTCCGCTTGGCGTCAAGCTTTAAACATTTATTTCCTCGTGCTACATTAATGAAGTTAAAACATTTTGTAACTGTTTTATTTACAATTCGATTTTAAAAATTGTTTTAATTAGAGTAATGCCATCTATGCGGTGTTGGTTAAAAATATTTAATTATCCCTATTTTTAAGTAAATGGTTATATATTTAATGAAATGTTGATTATATCCTAAAATTTTATAAGCCTTCGACGACTGCCTTACTTCTCTACTACCACAGGTGTGGTACTATAGAAAATATTTTTTTACAGACGTGTAAATATATACTCGTCATTTGAGAAAATCTTTGACACTGCTTTGATGTCTGTACGCCTTTGGTGAACCTTTTATTAATAACAGAATTATTATATAAGTGTTTCCACCACTTGATCTAATTTTGTTTGTCGACAATTGAGATGTTTTTGCTAACATAAACTTCTTCACAAATTTTAAAACGTTATTGTTTTTTATAGAATAAATTTACCGTATTATAGAACAGAATACGGCAAAATATGTCAAAAAGTCTTATAAATGCTTTACCGAAAATTGGTGCATAACCAGATACATGTTGTTAATAGTTTTTCCAGTTTGTCTAAAGATTTGTTAAAAAGTTAAATATATTTAGTTTTTATAAAGTGAATAGTTTTTTCTTTATTTATAATTTCGTTACTATCTAATGTGTATTTTTCTTTAATAAACATTTTTATAGAAAAATATTAGAATTTTCTTTGCAAAAAACATTTTTCGAGAAAAACGTACATTTTTATTTTATTTGAATGCTTTATTTAAATAAATCTTCGCTGCTTGTTCTATCACTGCCGTTGTAATAAAACCAAAGTTCATTATATGTCCAATATATGTATTTAAGAAAATAAAATATAATTTTGACAGTTTATATAATTTTATTGTCAGTGTCCAAATATGTTTTCTTTATTTCTTGATCTTTCCTCTCTGGACCCATGGGTAAATATTAAAATATCTAGTAATGCAATAGCCTGTTTGCTATAGAAATCATAAAAGTAAATTTTTATTTTTGTTTGTTGTTAAAATTTAGTGCGAAAATATGTTATCATTATATTATGGAATTTAAAAAAATCAGTTTTAGTTGATGATTTTTCATGAATTAATTTCATTGCATTGGTAACAGCATTAAATTTCTACTAATGTTTGAATTTTGTAGTGTGGTAAAATTAATGTTAGTTTTATTGATTATTAATAATTCAGATAACGATAAATTGCTGTTTTTATCTCTCTTATAGATATTTTCTTTGCTTAGTAAACAAACAAATTGCACTTGGGACATAATGTATGATTGTTGGGAGTATTTGATTACATATAAATGATTTGAAATATATGCTAAGCTTACGAATTTGTTTTATGATAAAATAAGAAATGCATATAAATTTGTGGTGGTTTGTATCTAATAGTTTACATTATACAACAACCTATTTTGCTGCTTGCTTTTGGAAATGCGATTTTTCAGACGCCCGGAATATTTCGGATAAGATTCATTAATCACATAATCTTTCTACGGTTTCTCATTCGCAGCTTCCTGGGGCATCTTCCATAATTGATTTTCAGCTCCTGTGAGCCGTTTTTAGAGCAGGATCTGGGCGTGCTGAAGGTAATTATACGGAGAACCTTATATAGAGCCCGCGCTAATAAAATATGTTAATAGACTACTGATAAGTTTCGATAACCGCAAAGTTTCCAGCGGTAGTGGAACAGGTTTAGTACTACAAGCAGGCTTGTTCTCACTTAACCTGTTAAATATGTTAATAATAGATTGACAGTTGATTAATCAGCTTAGTTACGGCCTTTCAGCGCCGAAATATTTAAAATTAACATAGGAAACCAATTAGTTATAGACGCAGCGGATTAATATTCCACTTGTGCGATAACGGCCGACGCATAAAAATTACTCCCGTTTCGGGCTTATGTTGTTCAGGTTGAATTTCAACTGATAGATAATTTTACCTTCTTAATTTTAATGGTTTCCGATGTAGGTTATTACGAATCTGCACTCATGCTGTTTATTGGGTACTTCGCCACCCTACAAAATTTAAAATATTAAAATTCAATCGTTTCTGGAGAACAATATCTCCTCGTTATCAATGAAATAGTACTTAAAATTAAAACTGACAAAGGAAAACTTATCACTAATAATATAACAAGGGCGAGACATACTTATTTTGCACACGCAAAGAGTCGAGTACTGGTTGTAATGAAAACTGTCCCTAGGGCAGTTATTTAAGGGCAACCGGCGCGGTCAAATTTCCAGTAAATTTCTGGATACTGACAGTCAACTACCTACTTGATCTGATCTTTATCTTCTTTGTATTTTGTAGTTGTTGTTCCAAACATAAAACTATATAACTCTACAAAAAGGTTTCCGACACTACCTTAACCAATCTACAATTCTACATAGTCATATATTTTGACAAACTGTGTGTTCTTCTAAGTATTGTAATTTAAAAATTACGTTATTATTACTGAATTTTTATTTACATTAAATTAAAATAATGCTTTTACCTTTCTTTCTACAAATTCCGTTTTAAACGGATTATATTTTTAAATAGTGTATTGTACCACCTTTAAACGAGAGGTAGCACAGCCCTAGCTAGCTCAAACTCTCGGCAGAATATGACGTGAATAAGAACCAGACAGCGGTTCTTAAGGTTACCAAAAAAGCTCATTTTTATACAAACGGGCACCAGTCGTTATTCACAACAACACACAAGTCTAGCAAAACAACTTCACCACCTACTTTGGATGTCTTTTACTTCACAACCTAATTCTAAAAAAAGAGCAGGTTTATGAAGGTGCGTAAGTATAGAACATCAAAGAAAATATACTAGTAACAGTAAATAGATAAATAGCGTTCAAATTTAAACAATAATTTAATATTTATTCAAAAACAAACGCAAGGAGTCTAATGTATATCATGTCATGGTCCCGGGTGGTGTAGTTTGAACAAGCGTCTACGTTCGATCAGCAAAGTTAAGCAACGCTCTTTCTGGTCAGAACTTTGATGGGAGTTCCACGGCTGCATCTCTCGGCGCCTCGTAATACGGCTGTCACGGAAATAGTTGTTCCCGGCGGTCATAACAACATGACAGTCGTGAGTGGGGTTGGAAGTCCCCACAAATGCACTGCGACGGCTGTAATTGGCCTAGCGGCTGTTGGCTGAGTGCGATATAAATAAATAAAAATTAAAAATAAATGTCATTATTCTACTCAGCCTTCTTTTCTTTTAATACGCTGGTGCCATCTTTCCGGAAGTTTCTGTATTCCACGAGAAAAAAAATTTTTTGGGTGCTATCACACCCATTTCGGAACAATTTCCATGACTTCTTCATTGCAATGAAGTATTTTTCTCCTAGAAACTCGTTTAAGAATCCAAACAAATAAGAAACTGATAGAACAAGGTCCGAAATGTATGGTAAATGGGACTGCATGGTCCAATTTAATATTTGGATCGTAATCAGCGTGTGAATAGCGAAATGGGGTGGAGCATTATCCTGTAAGACGCAGACAAAGAACTCGCGTTTTTTTTCAAGTTACCCCTACTGATATTTAATGCAGAAGTAATATCCTTCACTGTAAATCGACAATCGTTTCAAATAAGTGCATTTTACTCTGTCAGCATTCTCTTCTGTTGTCAATGTTTTTTGACGGCGAGATTGCGGTCATTCTCCGCACCTTTGCAGCCATTTTTAAGCGCTTTACTCCTTTTGTAAACGCTTGCGCATCAAACTGTCTTTTAACTCTTACACCAATTTCTTATCGTTTGATATCTTCGTTGATAAGAAATTTACTACTAATGTGTTGTTCCATGCTTGCATGCACTCCCACCTCACTAATGCTTGCCAATTGAACGAAAATGCATTATGACGACTTAAGGACTGAATGTAGGTAGGTCATATTCCAGAGCATTAATTAATGTACAAAACTTCTGTGCTTGCCTTTGTCTTTTGACGTGCAATTCAAATTATCGTTTATATTTGAACGCTCCTCGTATCTTTGTTTGCTATCTACTTCGAAGATACTGGACCGATTAAATTTTATGATAGCTTAAAATTTTGTTAATTTTTCGATTTAGATCGTAGGCCGGTTTTTATTTTCTAAACAAGTACGAAAAAGTAAAGTTTTAATTAAATTCTGTAATTAGCGAAGCTAAGCGTAGCTCGGGTGATTCACTATATACCATTATTTAACGAAACAACTTGGTTCAGTGGTAGAATGCTCGCCCGCCACGCGGGAGGCCCGGGTTTGATTCCCGGCCGATGCATCATTTTTTAAATTTATATTATTGAATCTCTCTTAAATTAGCGAACCGAAGCGTAGCTCGGGTGATTCACTAGTAAATAAATATGACTGAAGCCTCCCACATCATAATATCACAGTTAGTATTATTGCAATAAAACTCGAAACACAACATATTAAAATTTACTCCCAGCAAACATTTTTGCGGCTGCGCTGACAAAAGAAGCGCCCGATCGCCGGCATGCAAACTAATAAAATAAAAATAATTTGCAGGACAATCAAGGTCGAACTGCATTGCAGCTTGTACACACTGCATGCGTGGTTTAGTAGTTCTCTAATTAAAACGCAAATGTGTCTGATAAGCTAAAAGATTACTTGATCCGCGTGTGTGATTAATACCCCAAGCCTTTATTAAATCTACGCGTAACTTATTGCTGGAAAAACTGCCTTTATTGTCAATGCAAAACCACTGAATTAAGCAAATTTAGCATGCACTTACAGCTAGGTTTTGGGAAGCTCCGCCATGGTGTTCGCAGGTGTGTAAAGCAGCCAAAAGGTGTATATGGAGCTGGAACTAACGCCGGCATTAAGAAGATGGTTGTGGGAAATGGCCTTCAGCACAGCATGCATGTTGCAAGTGACATAAATTCAGTAATTAATCCCGGATTAATGCGAATATATCAGAGAGGATACCCCAGGAAGAGAGACGCCTAATTTCAACGTTAATTAGCACAAAAACTAAATAATTCCGAAGAGCTTACCCTACGATCATAAACGGGCCTTAGAGACGCATGCAGCTCGCTTCCTTAAGCGTACCCAAGTGGTTGTTCACATAAAACAATTAGCATCGCTAAAATGCAGAGTCTACTTTGGGGAAACATGAGTGACAAAATTCCTTTGCAGGTCACGAACGATTCTCCCCATGGGCTTGCTTCAACCAAAGCTCGCGTGTGGAGGACGACGCTTAAATTCCACAAATGCTCTTATCGCAAAGGTTGCGCATTTGGGAAATAAAATTCTCTAGCAGCGGCGTTTGGAAAGAAAGAGATGCGAATGTGGCTATTTATTTTAGAGATGCGAAAGCGAAATTCCAAGGCGCAGTTCATAAGGAACGCCAAAATACTACGGGGAGCTACAATATTATGTAACGTTTTATAAACGTCACTTTATTCATGAGCTTTTTAGGCACTAGCGATGTTTAATAAATGAGTGTCTAGACGAGTTTATATAATGTGTTACATCCTATACTTTTTCTAAGACCACAAATTTAGACAATATAACATCATATAATTTCATCAAGATTTTTACTTCCTTTTACTACTATAAAGGAAGTATTGGATTCACCCCAAAAATTCGAAATTGAGTTTCCAACAGATCTTCACGTTTTAGAGTCCCCTGATCCCAAAAAACATATTTTTTTTCATTGGTCTGTCTGTCTGTGTGTCTGTCTGTGTGTCTGTCTGTGTGCCTGTGAACAGAATATCTCCAAAACGAAAAGAGGTATGGCATTGAAACTTCATATATAAGTTTTGTGTACTATGTAGATGAGACAGCAAGCTTTTGAAAAAAATCGCATAACCGGAAGTAGGTGTTTACTCTTGTGATTTTTCAGTTTTTTTTCGATTTTTTCAATAACGGCTCTAACGATTTTTTTTAAATTTTACATTTTTCTTACATTTTTAATGTGTATTGATGTGAGATAGGTGATTTTCCAGTTGAATAGTTCTAAAGTGGGTTTCTTTTGTTTTTTTTTTCTATTTTTTTTATTAACTCCTATTTTAAATAAAACACCCGGTATATTATTACATTTTTGAATTCACCTTAAAATTCTAGAGAAAATTTGTCTCTTCAACTAACACTCCATTTTGTACCGTTTTTGTAGAATTTGTAATTTTTTAAAAATTTTAACAAATGGTTAAAAATTAAAAATGAAATTTTTGACTAATTATAAGATCACTGTAAAAGGAAGTTGTGTGAGTGTATCACACCAGATTTTTAATATTATATTAGGTTAAATTTCGCTCGACAAGTCAAGCCAAATTTGAAAACTAAGTTGATTTCAGATTTGGCTGTGGCTAAAAAAACGGATACTGTCCCTAAATTCACCCCCTGACTAAAACGTCGTTACCAACTTCAGCCCGTGGCTAAGATCCTCTTCAGGCACAGCTTATGATGGCGTGATTAAAATGCCACTTAGCGACGTGTATGTTAATATGTTATATGCTATTTTAGTTACAAGAGTACAAAAAATACATATTCATAATCAATATCACTACTGAACTCGCCGATTAATTATTTAAACCATTTTCCAGTTTGCCACATCGTTTCTGCAATAATTTATTTTTTAATATGCACCCTTAAATTATAAACAGAATCTAACATAAACTAAACATCGTAGTAGACGCATTTATGTTGGACCGTATTTCTCATTCAAAGAAGTTCCTCATAGTGTGTACAAAAAATATGATGATGTCAATATTAATTGAAATTATTTGTTATAAGCAGTTTATTCTTTTGCTGTTCAAATATGAAGCAAATAAAATAGAAATTCGTTGATGAGAACGCCGTGATGTTATGCAACCCAAGGTACAGAATGGCCTGTGCGAGAATTGTAAAGATCAAACGAGCCTTGATTTTTAGTTGCATTAGTTGAATTCTATCGGGGTTCGTAAAAGGGAGTTATAAAAAATGTGCTTCTGTAGCTGCTTATATTATTTTAGTTTAAAATATACATTATGTTATAACAAACATAAAAATCACTTACATTATTCTTTCTATTAGCAAAATAACTGCATATATTATACTAGCTGACCCTCCAAACGTTGTTCTGGCCAAAAATAATTTTTCTCTGAAATCCCGTTTCACCACTATAGGGTTTTAATTTTATGCCATGTCCACCGTCTTGGACTTATAAATAAATGCCATTTTCGCAAACAACGTTCCAAAAAACTTCAATAACGACACCCATATCGATTTTTAGGCTTATTTACTCCATTTTGTTGATTTTCGGAAAATCACGAAATAAGTGTTTTCTTATTATTTGTTTTTAGAAGTACTTCTACGAAGTTTCAAGTCGAAATGTCTATTTAATATTATTTTTCACAAAATTGGAACCTCCATTTTACTCCTTTAGGGGTTGAATTTCGAAATATTCTTCCTTATGTTAGACGGGTGTTTATGTGTGTTATATTAAAATTCAATTTCCGATACTTTTGAAGTGTGTCAACGTGATGGATGCAACTCACCCATGACCACAAAGCGGCAACAGTGCAGGTTCGAACATTCCTTGGCCCAGTGGCGGAGGCAGGCAGTTAAATGTAAAAGAACATAAACTTACTGACCTGTAAATCTCATCGATAATAATAATTGTACTCACCGGGGGTGGCCTCCCCCTGGCCCCTCCGTACTTCTGGCAGTGGCATCACAATGCTGGGCCTTACATTCGTCAGCCTCAACCCTTTGGCACCTCATCGCCGCCTTCATTGGCTGGGTTAGCTATCGGTACCTTTCGCTAGTACTGCCCAATAGTAATCCACTAGATTAACTATTGTTACAACCCGTACAGAGTCGGTAATAACTACCGTAGTATACTGATCTTCCACAGTACAGCAATTACCGTAAATCTTGCTATTGCTCTAATGGGGCTTATAATTTGGAACTCCATGCTTCCGGTGCGGAACACACATGCTTCCGCGAATCACTGGGCGGACTTCGTGCTCCAGCTCCAGGATTCAACTCTTTGACTATCACATAGTCGACTAGCAAAGCAAGAACCTCTGACGTATACCGGACGCTGTAATTGCCAAAAAGTCTACCAAATGCCATTCAACTAGCTACAATAGTACGTACATTCTACTCTAGTTAATTTAATCCTCTACCTAATTACGCCTAGCTACTACGCTCGCCGCTTCGCCTCGCATTATGCAACTTATCACCTTATAATTAATTATTGGTTCGCATATGATCGCTTACGCCAAGAAATAATTACGCAAAACAGACCACTTTCACTCACACGTCGCGCCGCTGTCGCACCCCGAAACGTTCTGTTTGTTTGAATTTCATTTCTACCCGAGCCCCATTGACACGGTTCATTGGTTGCACGTGGCGTCTGGGTCCCCGAATAACTGACCGCGAACCAATGCCTAATACATCCGTCAAGATTATATTACATTCCAGGGCTCAAAACATTCCAGGCGTGGCAAACGTAGTAATTAAAACTTAAAAATAATGCACCCCAAAACCATCAAATATTTCATCCCTAACACTTATTCCTTGTATACATCATAAAAGAAACCTCTCTGCAAAATTTCAGCTTTCTAGGTCCAAGGGTTTGGGCTGGGCGTTGATGAGTCAGTGAGTGAGTTAGGACTTTTCTTTATATATATAAGATAAACATTAACAGGTTTTGAAATGCAAATTTTAACTACGATACGCATTGCTAACAAAATTTTTTATAATTGCTTTAAAAAGTGAAAGCAAAAACAACATAATAAAATTTTTAACAAATACACATTTAATTCTACTTTTACACTACGCCAGCCTTTTCGAAGAAATATTCTTAATAAGGAAATTAATTATTTCTCTATCTCTTTTAAATATTAGAAAAAATAAAAGCCATTAGATATCTACAAAAGGGAAATTAACTTTTTGTAGTATACTAAACTTAAAATGTTTTATTGTTCTTTTCAATTAAAAAAATGCATTTAGAATACATATAAAATGCGAAGCACATGTCATATAACACAGTTTGGTAATGTTGATACAATGTTGCTTTTCTCAGAATTTACATTATTGTAATTCATTACATAAATATTCAGGTTTTTATTATTTATAGTTTGATATTGATGGGCGAGATAAATGTAAGAATATTGATAATCTTTTGAATATACAGGGTGAATCAAGCAACTTGAAGCCCCTTACTTCTTGCTGCTGCAACCCATCATACACATATCTTGGCAACACGCTGAACATACAGGGTATTTCGGGTATTTCGTAAGTAATCTAAAAGATAAAGAAGGGGCAATTGCTCAAGCAATTTAATGGAGCAAAGTTCTTATGAACGTTTGTGTTCATAGCTTTAATTTGAGAGACACAGATATTGTATCAATCCTGAAATGACTAATATCAAGGCGGTCTATATTGTTTCAGGCTATGGCACTGGCTCTGTTGCCAAATTGTTTTTTTTATTTAGGATTTATACCAGTTCAACAAAATAATTGTTATTCATTGCAGTCTTGGACATAGAAAACAAAATAACTACAATTACAGAGTATCAGAGAGGTAAGTAACACCTATTCTAAATTGTCAATTATTATTTAGGTATCTTCACGTGTTTGATTTATCACTATTAGTCATTATCTCTTTCACTTGCAGTTAGATAAAGGTCTTGTGCGTATATGTATTTGTCTTCGCCCTAATTCGTAGAATGTTGCACGTTCACAATTGTTAATGTTCAAATGGATTTTTTTTGTTAATTTCTTAATGTGTTCTTGAATAGTATACATGCCAAGATCGTAATGAAGTTGATTGTTGGTAACGTACCAAGGGGCGTTCACTGCTATTCTGAGTATTTTATTTTGTAGGGCTTGAATTCTATTTACAGTGACTTTCGATGCGTTTGCCCAAACTGCACACCCGTATAAGATTAATGGACGTGTCAACGAATTATAGAGTAGGGTGACACATTTTGCCTGTAGTGACGATTTTTTGTTGATCAGTGGATACAGTTGCACTAATCTAATGTGACCCTCGTTTAGCTTTTTGCTAATATGGTACCTCCAGGTGAGGCGAGTATCCAAGTATATACCTAGGTACTTCACTGCTTCTGCAAAACTATTCCATGTTATGGTATTATTATTAATTGTTATTAACGGTGGAGCATTGATCCGTCGAAGGGTAAATATCTTTGCAGAACACTTGCCATGATTTATAGTTAAATTCCAATGCTTGAACCATCTTGCTATCGTGTTCGTGGCGATTTGAAGTTGTAGAATCGCTTCTACTAGATTTTCATTTTTAGTCAGCAAAACAGTATCATCGCAAATAATGCAAGGTCTGCATTGGTGTTGGGCATATCGCGAATGAAAATATTAAATAAAATAGGGCCCAACATATTTCCCTGTGGCACTCCTGCTCTAATATTTCTTGTCGAGGAAATAGTTGTATGTATTTTAACTGGAAAGGAACGGTTTTCAAGGCACGAGAATAGAATACCTTTTAAGTATTCCGGGATTAAGAGACGAGCAATTTTGTATTTAAGTCCTTCGACCCACACCCGATCGAAGGCCTGAGCTAAATCTATAAATAATGCTGCTGTATATTGTTTACTCTCATACCCTTTCTCAATTGTTTCAACGATTCTTTGTAGTTGGTGACAAGTAGAATGCCCCTTTCTAAACCAAAACTGAAATGTTGGAAGTAACTGGAGTCTGGTAACTTCATCGCTGAGCCTAATATAGATCACTTTTTCAAAAACTTTGGAGATGGTGGATAGCAGGCTAATAGGTCTGTAGCTAGTAAGTTCTTTCTTGTTTTTCCCTGGATTAGGAAACATCAGTATTATCGCATGCTTCCATTTGTTGGGGAAATAACCAATTCTCATACATGAGCTAAACATGGTGGCTAAGTATGCCAGAGCTTTTCGCGTTAAATTTTTAATTATTAAGTTGGTTATTTTATCTTCCCCCGGAGTTTTGTGTGCTGGGAGAATTTTTATTATGGAGTTCGTTAGGAGAGGTTGGCTTCATGTTATTTCCCGCTAGTGGTTGATGTGTTTCTATGTGTCTGAGCACTATATTGGTAAAGCCTGGATATTGATGATTGTGCGAGGTGAAAGTTTGCTCAAGATGGTCAGCGAATGCTTCACATTTTTCTTCATCCGTGTTTAATATTGAATTTTGTGAGGATAGGGAAGGAATTTCTTGTGGTTGGCGTAAAATCTTCCTTGTGGTTTTCCAAAGCCCTGGATCCCCCTGCTCGTAGGTACTGATCCATTTTTGATACGACTATATTCTGTGGTCGTCTAGTTCCCTTTTGATACGATGTGTTAAGTTATTTAATTGATTTTTTGTTGCAGGGTCTCTGGTTCGCTGCCATTCTCTACGTAGTTGGCTTTTTTGTTTTATTAGGTTAATTATTTGTATTGGGGGTATTTTATGATTGCTCGGTTTTCGGTTCTTTCGGGTTATTGTGAATGCTTGAATACTTTTGACTATGCATGTTGTAATATGGGTGGCCGTTTCGTCTATTTCTTCTGTAGTTTTTAAGTCGTTTGGATATTTGAGGCTTTTGTCGATAGTCCCAGTCTACAAATCCACTTATTAGTTTAGCTTCATGGTGCCTTTGTGCAGGAATGGCTATGAATGATATCACCACCGGCAAATTATCAGAGTCGAGTGCGGTGCATGCTTTCTGAAAGATCTGTACTTGGACATTCTTTTGTACCACTATATCCAGTATGTCTGGTTTATGATCTATCCGATATGGGAAGTACGTTGGTTCTTCCGGGACTAAAATTTGGAGAGCGTGAGTTTCTGACAAGGTATTAAGTTTTGCTCCAGATGGATTGTTTTTTCTGCAGCCCCATATTGTATGTTTTGAATTTAGATCACCAATTAGCATAGTGGGTTCTCTGGTATTAAATATTATCTCAATGTCAGATTCGAGAAGTTGTTTGTTTGGTTGTCGATAAGCACTTATTATTTTAATGTAGTTACCAGCATGTGTTTTAGCGCTAACTGCAACAGTTTCAAGATTGATGTTAATGTTTGGCAGTTAATGGTGAATAATTCTTTGTTTAACAAGGATAGCTACTCCTCCAGAGGCAAATCTTGCATTTCTATCTGAACGATAGCAGTGATAGCCTGACACTTTAAAACGATCGTTTGTTGTTAAGTGTGTCTCGGTAATGCACGCTATATCTATGTTATGTCGTGTAAGAAAGGCTGTAAATGTCGTTTGCTGGGCTTTAATACCATTTGCATTCCAGTTTACGAGTTTTAAGTGATTGATAGCTCTATTACAGTTATGATTAAGAAGCAAAGGTAAAAAGTTTGTTAATATGAATTGTTTAATTTGCCCTAGAAACGGTTGAATTAATCTGAGGATTGATGTCAGGATAGTGTTGGCTAGCGACTCATTTTCAGGATATGTGTTATTTATAGTGTTCCAGGGTTGACTACGATTAGTTGCCCATGTGGATTTGGTAAGATGGGGAAAGTTGGTAGTGTTGTTTTCAGGGGGTGCTTGTTTGTTGCTACCAGAGGGAATATTTCTATTATGTGTTTTACTTTTGCTAAACTTAGATTCCTGGAAATATGTGCACCCTCTGAAGTTGGCTGGGTGGTTCTCTCCACAGTTGACACATATTGAAGCAGTATTTTTGTTTTTATCACAGGCAGTATATAAATGATTACCCAGGCACTTCACGCATCTTGGTTGCAAGCGGCAGTCATTTTTGGTATGGCCATAGCATTGGCATCTATGGCACTGAGGTGTATTTCCAAACGTTCTTCTTGGTTCAACCTTGACTAATGTATGACAGATACTACTGATTTTAAAGATTTCATTCGCTTTCTCATTTGCTGTAAGGCGAATTGCGCATACTGGTATTGAGTTTTTAGTTTTATTAAGAAGTCTAGTGATACTAATTATGGGAAGATTGTATGCAGCAAATTCTTCTTTTAGGTCGTTTTCCGTTAAAGAGAAAGGCACAACTGAAAGCGGCCTTTCGCTAGGGTTTTGGTAGGTGTGGTAGGCTATTTCATTTGTTGTGTAATATTTAACTAAAGCTCTAAAGTCATTATCACAGGTAAGGGTAATTTTTAGTGAAGTTCCGCTGAGAGCGGTGTTAAATTTTTTTTTGGCAATATCATTGATATCAGAAATTACCCGTTTGTGATCTACTGGGCCATGCAGGAATATTGGAGAGATTTTAGCCTTTATCTCTTCTTTATTAGGTTCTTGGGTTGTTGTATTATCCCCTGCTTGATTGCTTGATCCGGAGGGATCGAGATGATCAGGTAGATAATATTTATTTTGCTGCAGAATCGCTGTATTGTTCCATAGATACTTTTTTTGTAGATCGCTGATTAGTGGAGAGAGATGATCACTATTTCTCTTGTTGGTTGTCATTGCACCACCCCCGAGGGGGAGGAGATCATAAGTTGGATTGTGATTTATTCTTGGGTATGGAATTGAACAAATTTGCAGTGTAAATATAAAATTGCCGTTGACCGATAAAACGCACGAGGTCGTGATATCACTGCGGTCACTTATCGCATACGTCCGTTCAGCAAAAGCACTCGCACCGAACTGTTGCCAGATTGTGTGCTAGGGCATTCCAAGACACACTAAGTTTTGTTTGTTTGAAATATATTTGACATTAAAAACTATTTTGACAAGGCAGTTCATATAAGTTCCAAAAATGTATTTGAAGTTTTACGTACCAAGCTGCAAGTCAACTTACGCTTCATCAGTTGCTCCATATGTTAGCGTGTTCAAGTTTCCATCTAATGAAACGGTGGCACAAAAATAGAAAGACATTTTGCATTTAGAGAACTGGCAGATTGGAAAGGCTAGTGTTGTGTGTGAAAAGCACTTTAAAATAGCAGATATAAAAGGTAATAAGATGAAGAGACTTGTTTTGACTGCAATATCACTAGCTTCCAGGCCAGTTAATTTGAAGAAATTACTGTTTTAGATGAAGTCAAAATTAGTAACGATTTACTTGCAATAGAGAATTAGGTACCTGTCCATTTGGAATTGTTTTTAAATCGAATATTACGGTGAAGTGACGTACTGCGATGTAAATAGCAGTGATTTTATAGATTTTTTTTCAACTGGAATGCATCACAATGACAGGGATAGTGCACTGACAGATTGTTTATTTAGTGAGCAAAACTAGTAATTTTTTGTTAAAGGTTGGTGAAGCCATGTTGCCAGATTGTAGTCGGCCATTCCAACGGTCACTTTATAGGCCCAGTGTCATGGCCTGGAACAATATAGACCGCCTTGCTAATATGCATTTAGTTACGGCTTAGCCAATGTTAATGCCTTAGAAGAGAGTTGGGAGATATTTTTCAGTGACCGGCCTAGCTCATACTTGTTTGTAACGAGGGCCATAATTTTTCGGAGTTCAAAATAAAAGAACGTAATAGGTATTTATGTACCAAGGGCATTACGAAGATGTTTATGCCTGCTCGAGGGTAACAAGTTTACAAGCTCAAGGGCCTCTATTTCCAGGGTTTGAAAGTCGCCCCAAGGCATATACATCAAGTAATGCCCGTGGTGCATACAACATTTTATGTCTTATTAGTGTTTCTTAATAACCTAAATAATAGATTAGAAAGCTTATATTGGATGATCAACTATTTCTGTGAACACATCGACGCATCACCTAATATGATTGGTCAGAAATTTGAAGCTTGTCATTTTTGACCATTCAAGTATCATGGTACTCACTCAACTCAAGGTATGCTTTCGAAACAATAAACTTCACCTCTGGCGCTGGAGACCGGCATAATCATCAATCATTCACCAAGAGATCGCTTTCCAAGCCATAACTACTCGGGTCTTTGGTGGGCAGCACTTATAATTAACATTTACTACTAAAAGTTACTGCTACTTGGAATCCAGATAAGTACAACCACATTACACAATCATAGAGTAGTCGGTCGTCACCAGTGAGGTAGGTACAGTTTAATATCTTTTGTTCAAGTTTGCTAAAAGTCTTCAGCTGATAGCCATGTTGATTTAAATTTACAATTAAAATTAGTGGGAACTTACTTAATAGTTATTTGACGGTTTTAATAAAATTTTTAGTTTGTTTATAACTTTATGAGGTATCTTTTGAACCTATTACAGGTGATCCAGTAATTCCAGGGGCGTGCCCACGTGCAATGTCGATTAGGTTTTTTCACAAAAAGAAACCCCAGCAGGTTTTTGCAATTTTCATACTTTTCTTTAATAAAGCAACTAAAAGTGCAACTTTTTTGTCTTCTGAGTTTTTCGCATCTCGCTTCGTTTTCAAGAAAAGATAAAGCCCATACTTTTGCACGTCTCTGAACCTGTTAAGACAAAAACTAAGTTGCTTCAATATCTAAAAACCCCTTAGCTGATTTTAGTAAAACTTCGAAGGTTTACTGGTACTATTAAGAATCATGTTTTGGCACACTTAGATTTAAATTATTTATTCCAGGAGCGGTCGGATTTTTTTTTAACTTTAATGCCCTGTATCTCGAAAACCAAGCATTTCCGGATAAATGTTTATTAGACCTTTATTGTTTATATTGATGAGATCGCAAGCACGTACACCCACGCCCATGCACAAGCACACGCGCACTCACACGCACACTCACACACAGACTGACAGACAAAAACATATTTTTGTTTGTTAAAAACTCAATTTCGAATTTTTGGGATGAATCACTGCCTCCTGCACTTACAAGCCATACTGTTGGAGATTTTCCAACTCTGCTGGTAGGCCAGTTTTTGTACTGTTTATTTATAAATGTCCATTCAAATGCGGCATGTAATTAAATATTAATATGTTGGACTGCTCTAAGTTTAAAGAAATACATATATTTATATTACTGTACTGTTCGTGATAAGTGAAAGTAAAATTGCTGCTAGTATTTATGGGGTTTTATTAATTATTTCGCTGAAATCAACCGCGGTAACAATCTAACCTCATTTTTAGCGCATTTCTTGTAACTTTTAATTTTATATTTAGAATGCCACGAAGACACTGTGTACCACCCACGACAGTACCTTAAAAGAAAATCGTATGCAAACTATAACAAAATTTTCTTTTCCAATGGAGGAGATCCGAAAGAAAGCATGGCTTCGTTGGACTCCAACAAAAAGTGCTATCATGTGTGAAACACATTTTAATGGAAAAGACATTTGAAAGCGTTAGAAATAAGAGTGCTGAACTGCAGAAGCTGATCCTACATTACCCTCGATTAGCTGATAATGCTGTCCCAGGCGTATTTCCAAATTTATCAGCGCCTCAAGAAAGGACAAATCCTGAATGTAGAAGAAATCAAATATTGGAAAGACATGCACAAAAAGTGCAAGTGTTTTTAAATGATGGCATCAGCAGTTTTTCGAAGTTTATGGAACAATCTACGTCGCACAAAGTTACCCGAGTATATTATGGTCAAATAAGGTTATTTACAGTAGCACCAGCATAGTTTTTGCATATATGTTGTACTCTCAATCAGCAGTGGTGTATACAAAATTACAAACTTTAAAATAATTACAGAAATGTCCTGTTCCATGGGTTACATAGGTTAAGTCGATTTATTTTTATAAATATATTGTTACATGTTTGTATTACTTGAGTATGTAAATAAATGTCACAATTACAGAAGCTATCTTTAGTTAATTACAGAGTAACATGATCAAGAGTAAAACTGTGCTCTTTAAAGCAAAATTATTTCAAATTGGAGTACTGTAGTTTAGGACCACCAACTACCAGAGATGCAATGTTGCCAAGTCTAACAGCATGGCTTGTAAGTGTAGGAGGCAGTGAATGAATCCAATACTTTATTGTACAAGGAAGTGAAAGCATTAGCTCGTTGGTGCGGTGCAATACATCCCAATCCAAGGTAATTGTAACAACCGAAGTTCTGACAATGCTGAAATTAAAAGCAGACACATCAAAGCATCCAATTATTTGTTCATTGGTAATAGACGAAATGTCCATGAAATAAGTTTATAGGTATGTTGACGTAGGAACTTAAATTAAATGTTCAAGATGTGGAGCCTGTAAAGAATGTTTTAGTGTTTATGCTGGTGACAATTAATGATTATTGGAAGGTATCTATAAAATATTTGTGACGCATTCTCTAATCTGTTCTCAAAAGGCTACAGCAGTGTATTCAAGCTGTCATGAGGACAGCAATTCGAGTATAAAATCTAACATCTTATGAAAATGGAACAGTTACAAATATAACTATGGCCAGAGTTCTAGGTTTTAATACGAATCGTATTGACCCGGACAATATAGATGCTAGTTTTAGAGTTGATGTTGCTGAGATTTATGCATTTCCTGCTCCACCACATATGATTAAGTTAGTTCGAACTTCGAAATATTTTTAGTAGTTTAAACAACTATTATATGATGGAAAGGCCATTAAATATGATTTTGTGGGATAATTAAACGCATTACAAGAAAGTCTTCATTTAACCAATGAATTAAGACGTCAGCATATTAATTTCTTCAAACAAAAAAATTAAGGTGAAATTAGCTCTGAGTAATTCAGCGCAGGCAGGTTTAGACAGGCAGACTGCGGTGAAGAATTATCATTTATCATAAATCATAACATGCAAGCATTTGGTTAGAAATAGGCTCTTTGCTCATATATTATAGTCTCTGTGAAAGGATTTTTTCATACTTTCAATGAATATTTTTAACGTTCATGCGTAAATGGCATCCCCGTTTTAAATTCTTAACTAAGTTCTGAATTCCAATGTTGTTTAAGAAGTAATGATCACAAATATGCTTAAATACATACTAATGTACATATAATGCAACTAGGACTACCTAGTGTTGTTCTTCAGTTCCATTAGAGAAGCTGAGAGGTGCAATAATAATCCTCCGGGAAGAAGCGGTTAATTCACAGTGAAGTACGAGATGAGGGTTTAGAGAACTACTTCATTAGAGCAAATGCATGTACTAAATTATTGTACTCGAACTCCTCACAATTCAGAAGAAAAAAATAATTCTGCGGTGCTTTTAAAGGACAAATGTACAGTTGCCACAATACCAAAAGACGAACAGGATTATCTACATATACCTATTGAGCTAACCATGTATTCCAAAGAAATGGTAGTTTGTATATCAGAGTTTGTAGGAAGAAAACTAGCTTCTACACTAAACTTTAAACCATGTGTAGTAGGGCCATTTGAATTTAAAGATCATACACTGAAAAAGTATTTATCTTATAATGAACCTGGAATTTTCAAATTTAATTTTAAATCCTTGCGAAGGGTGCTTATTTAAACATGACCAAAATTCGCTAAATTTAGTCTCAAACTGGTTGTCTCGGGTAAAGCTCAGAAGCCCAGGGTCCGTTCTACTCAAATGTAAAAATACAGGAATAACACAGTGTAAAAATAAATTTATTGTATAATGTTAAAGTATATCCAACATAATTCTGAGTTAATGAAAATGTTATGTACATACAAATTATAAAATAAAATTCCTTCGGCGTATTTTTTCGGCGTTGGGTTATTTTTGGGACGTTTGGAAACTCACACTGCACTCTGGCTTGGTCCGGTTGCTGTCCCTGGATCCTCTCAAAGAAAGTTCGAAGACGGTAGGCGCAGATAATCTGTAGCTCTGATGTACTGGAACCAACAGATCTAAAACATACTATATTTGCGCCGGCAAATAAAGGGTTTGTTAATTATAGTTGACGGGCGGACAAATTCAATGGAACGAAAATGTTTTATTGTGGCTGTGGTGTTTCCGGGAGTGCATAAAGTCTGGTTAGACGTGGTACGTCCTTTGTGAATAAGTTTGGAGGACTCGAAATAATATAAACTGGACATTTTTACCTTAGGCAAAAATCCGCATTTGACAGCTCGAATCGCCGGAGAGCGGTCGGTCCGTACTGACGGCAGGCGGACCAATTTGCCTGTGTCAAAGCGTTTGGATTATGCCGGCGGCCTGGAAATCTCTCTTAATATTATTGTAAGCCGTGTTTTATTTTAATTTCATCAAGAGGTTATGCAAATATGTTACAACCTAAAGTCGTCAGATCGACAAAAACGAGCCACATGTTGGGATGGCCAGTTTGTTACAGTACAAAACGGTAACTACGGCCTAACCTCCAGCCCTTCAAGCGTGCCACACAAACTTATACGCTTGGGGACCAGATAGTTAGCTGCAAAAGAACTATAAACGACGACGAAATCGGGAATACGCCGAAAGCAAGCCCTGACTCTCGTTACGAGATGGTTGTAACAAAATCTCACCGGCTATTGGTTGTTCAAAAGGAGAAGGGTCGTGGTAAAAACACTACATGAAAGTCAGGGCGGTACTTTGGCACAAACGGGTGTAATGATGGTACATGTAGGACGCCACTCCATTCTAACTAACTAAATCGAACCCACTTGAATGGAGAAGTGTGGACTCAATTCCCACTAACAACCCGGCAAGCTTGGTTCGGCTAACACGCCACGGCACTGACTTACCTTGACGAAACAACATCTTGAAGCAGCTGCTAAACTCCTTTACAACTAACTGAAAAGGAACACAACAACAAACAAAATATCGTCAACACAAATCAAAGACATCAGTACTTAACAATGAGCTCTATTCAAATAATAAAATAAGCAGGTAACAATGGACATGAAATGTTTGACTAGATACAAGAAAAATAATCAAAGGGGTTAGTTACTAATTTACGTTACAAGTTACTTCAATACGAACAACAATAAACTTTACTGTACAGACATGACCTTGAAATCAACAATGCTAACTATAGCAGTAATATTAAGCCGGAATGTTCAACACTTTTTGACGAAACGAACACTATGTAGTAGGCACGATAATTACATAAAACGTTGACGAAAAGAACACTAGGTTATACACGACAGTTTCATAAAATACAAGCATGGTTTACCTTGTAGGAGTTCAGCTGGCTGTAATCGACGGTCGGCGCGGTAGGGTGTTTTGCCTTCCAAGCACCTGCCTTAAGATGCGTGAAGAAATGAACGAAAACGGGAACGGGGAATCCCAGAGTAGATGGAATGCGGAACTCAGCCTCGATATTAAAGATGGTAACAACAGCAAACGGGGTCGGTAGAATGCAATCATAATCCCATCGACGGGTAGACGACGTACACAGCGGTAATGGGCAAAGCCCTCGACATGCGAGAACGATAACGTCATGCTTAGTTAACGATGGTCTGGTTAGGAGTCCGTGAACAAATCCGCCCATGGCGACAACTTAGAAGATCTCGCACTCCTCCGACGATAAAGAACTCCGACCACGTTTTACTAAAACTTGCTTCACTTCAATTCCCCACGGCTGTTGTAACTGATATTTCCTCGTACCGATAGCATACGACTCCTTCATAAGGCACCAACAATAACGAAACACATAAATTAACGCAGAAGACGGAAACGAGAACAAAGCCACCCCCAACGGCTGCATCACGCGAAGCCGTCAGGGGGTGCGATCTTAGAACACGTGCTGTATAGTTCAAGATCGGGTCGGGACTGAATTTCAAACTGCGGCTAAACCCAACGCGTCCTATATGCATCTTTCTCTTGCATATGCGAAGACGAAGGAAGGTAACGGAAAATTTCAACAGAATCGCAGGACAGCTGACTGGACGATTCACACGGGACTCGAAGGTTAAATGTCTCGGACTAGCGAAATACTGGGAAAAGATAATCTGCATCCGCCTTGCAGGCAACAAAGAACAAAGGGTGAATTTAAAAATGAAATTCTGCTAACAAAGCGTGACTATCTGAATTAATTTTAACCGATAAACGGACCGCGAGGTACAAATGCCTAAACGCGCTGCAAAGCAGAGAACAGGCAGGGCCGGATCGAGCCCAAAATTTAAAATGACGACCGGACTTAAAGATGATCTAACAAATAATAACCAGAGGGAATCAGGTGGTGCAGGCAGGTGAAGGAATTTTTTAGCGAGATGGGAATCACGTCCACCGGCGCCAGACAGGTACAGGAATTCTTTGGCGAGATGGGTAATAAGTCCACCGGCGCCAGACGGATCAGGAAAAAAGCGGGGCCCAGGCCCCGGAGAGAACCTGGTGATCAGTATCGGGTTCAGGTCTCAAGACTCAAGTCTCCTTAACTAGCTTTGGATTCTCATTTTATACTCTTCGGCCACTTCGTTATCGGGTATTCTTAGAGGAGTTAGCGAAGGAACTGCGTAGTGTGCCGGTTTACATTACGTCCGTGCATAGCGGCTGAGATCGCCTTATCGAAAATCCGAACACTATGGAGATGTGAATGAAGATTGTAACGTAAATGAACGCCATATAATTTCTAGCACACATTATTTGTGCCTTAGGTAAATTTTATGAGGAGGCTAACGTTACAATTTAAGACATTTTATTTGTTCTAACTTCTTAAATTGTTAAGTTTCTTTTTAAATTTAGAACCAGTGAAAGTAATTTTAATTTGTTTGTACCACTGGACAACATTTTGCTGGCGATTTTACCTGTCCGCCCTTCCATGTGTCCTACAATTAACAACTTTTCCATGTTATATCTCTTGTAACGTCTCTTAACACTGAATACTTGACAATATCGCGGTTTATCTGAACAAGTGTGAGTGTAAAACGACTGTACGTCGTATCGTTTTAAAGCTTTCGACGGGATATAGTCACATTGTCAAGAACATATCACAATGGTTTAATCTAACAAATTTAAACATTGTTTTGTTTTGAGTTATTTGTACATATTGTGTAAGCAGATTTTCATATCATTTAAACTCTCCGTAGTCCTACGCTCTAAACTGAGAACTCAAAATAAGAACCCAACCTACCTTCTATAATTGTGTTTCTTGACGTGTGCTTTTCTTTTTCCTTTATACATACATCTGAAACTACTATTATTATTATTATTACAATTCTTTAAAGTCACAGATAGATTAATTGTAAACCTTACAACTGATTTCAAAGATAAATATATTTGTATCATATTTTTAATAGCGCAACTAGTTTAATACATCAACAATAGTGAAACAATTAACTTAAACACAATTACATGTATCATCCACAAATGTTCAGAATTTAATTTGATCTGAGAGCACCATCTTGCGAACGCGATCGTATATATCATATCTGGTAGCACGATAGTATCTCAAAAGATGCACCCAATGATAAAGGTCCAATGTTAGAATTACTGCAACGGTGCCTGCCTTGTACGTGTGCATATGGGGCGTGCAGGCGAAGAGGCCCTGAATCTGGAAAACACAGCATTATGAATGGCTTAGTTGCGTTATTACTAATTCTACGTGTTACCACACTGAAGCAGTCTAACTCCCTTAGTTGGTCCACTTGTATTTCGTCGTGGCCATCGATGTCGTATACGTTTACAATTCCTTTATGAATGAAATACATCTTATTGTTCACATCACCCTGGTGACAAATTATGTCATTCTTGAAGAAGCTCTCAGCTTTGAGCTTTGCAATTAACAGTCGGAGGAAATCGTTATGACAAGAAACGAATATGAAATTCTATAAATAAAATATTATTTGAAAATATACTAGAAAAAGTCAACCCTTGGTTTCAATAAAATTAGTTCAGTTACTTCGTTCGCTACCTTCGTCTCAGTTCTAGACAACGTTATTTTAATATCAGAGAATTCTTTTTTTCAAACCATTATAAGGTATAATAGAGTTAGGTTCTACGAGGTGAAACAAAATGAAACGGGACTGGCACCACTGTAGACGCTATAAAAAACGGCATGTTCCCGAATAATAAGCAAATCGTAGCTGGAAATCGACGCTCTGTCGGAACTTCTGTGATACACTGTACATTCGAGTAAACAAGTTAGTGTAGATGAGGGTGTCTTGATGTCAATTTGACGTATCTGTCCTTTAACAAGCGAGCGAAGCGAGCATGTTATCCGTACGAGCCATTAAACTTCTAGTAACGGTCGAGTATTGTACAATATTTTATGGTATTTTGAATCGTAAACACTTTTATTTTTTACAAAACATTGTGTCCATAGATAAAACATCTCTTTAGGTGCAAGATGGGTAGAAAATTATGGGTAAGATCGTGCGTTCCTCTCTTGATACCGGCCGTGTCTTTTCATGATTATTATTTATCTGACACCTTCACGACTAAGTAGCAAAAAAGCAAGTGCGTTATCCCTTACGCTCAGAGGGTGAGTTCTCTTGGCGTTTGGGGCTGTACGTACAGTGCCTATAAACCTACTTTGTTGTACCGAAGCAATTAGTGCAATTAACACCTTTGGCGAATCCCTACGAGAGAGGTTTTGAAAGTGCCATTTCCGAGGAGCCTAGGTAATTAGTCGGCGAACTACTTCCTTCCAATACTTACAACGCGTAAAGACCCTCATGTTGTGCCCATCATCGCCTTGGAGAATCGCCCCCTACCGCTATTTCAACTGCTAGCAAATTGAGCTACCTGTTTGCGCCTACAAGCTTTCGCCTCCCAACCTTCCACTTGCATCAAACAATTGCTTCGACATTAACCAGGTATTGTGAAGTAGTTTAGTACAGTGAATTTCTAAATGTAGTCTTTGCGACAGCTAAAGCTAAAACTTTTGACCGAATTATTCAGATTTTGGTTCATCGCGGCTGGTGGACCTTTGTTGTGTCATTTTAATAATTTGATTAAGTAATATAGGACTACTAACCCCTTTGCGATTTTTCATGTTAAATATACATACATGCATATTTACTTTTTAATAGAATCAATTCAAATCTAACTTCGGAATTTTTCATTTATGGTGCTTGTATGTGGCTGTTTATTTATATATGTGATCCTTTTCTGAAGTCTATGAATCGTAAGGTGTCTTCTCGAAGTCAAAAAAATCAACCAAGGTAGGTCCAAAAACAGCTGAAACGGCTTGCTGGAGCACCGAAACAACTATCCTTTGATTTCGGATTTCTATGGGGACCGTTCAGCAAATATATTTATTCTATAAATAAAATCCGTGGCGCCTACTTCCTTTTGCTTTGGTTACGACCAACCCCTATCGTGACAGCTTCTTGCCCTAAGCTATGTCGTGCTAATTTGATTCCCCCTTTCCCACTGAGCTGTAGCTGGTCAACTTTCTGTTACAGGACCGTTGATGCGTAATTAGGGTGAGCTTTGCCTTTTGGTTCTTAACGACCCATTTATATTATAACAATCTTTTCCCTATAGATACGTCACATTCTCTGTATTTGATGGGTCCTGTTTTATACTTGTTCAACATCGTAACATATTTAATGCTCATGATTGTTTAACTCGTTTAAAAATTAAGAAAGAACGTTTTTAAGAACAAACGTATATCTTACCTCATAAATATGTTTTCCATATGCAGCAGCTTTTATATCTTCCAATAAATAACTAGGAGCTTCCTCTAACAGAACTGGAAGTTGTAATCCGTTGTCCCTTTGCCACAGCTGTTCTACATAATTCATTATTCTTTGAATGAGTGGTCCAGTTATGTAGTTAGCTTGCAAGTATTCCTGATGATATTGCAAACATCATTAAAGTATAATAAACCAGGAGATATTAACACACCTTCATAGTTGTCATAGCATAGTCATAGCTGACGAGACTGTAAGAATAATTCTGTACGTTAGATGAAATGTCTCCAAGTAATACTGACACGACGAATTTTCCCAACACAGTCATAAAGGTAATAACTATTATTTCGGGTATGGTTCTTGGGGAAAGATCTCCAAAACCAGTAAAAGTTATAATCGTTACCATGTAGTACAGACTACACACATACTGGTTTTGACACTTCATCTCACCTGCTGTGAAAGTATAACACTTTAGTAATAGCAAGGAATGTTAAAATCAGAGGCTTACACTCATTATAAATCCAACTCGTCTTAAGACAATTGCCGGCAGGACAAGCCATTAGGTACAAGAAACAAGCTCCAATGTGCGTCATGAGTATAAAGTAAATGGAAATCGAACTCAGCTTTATTGACAAGATATTTATATTCAGCTGATCGAATTTTACATTGAAGAAGTTATATATGTTCCACTACATTGCAAATAGGTAATAATTTTTACTTAGTACGTTTTTGGTTCATATCTTACCATTCTCACTATCTTGTTAATCCGCAGCCATGATAAATACAATAACGATTGCGACTTGGGTGCAGCTAACGCAAAGATCTCAAAAGGTATTAAAGAAAATAGTTCCAGGTAAAATCTTGAAGGTGTAAGGAACCTATAAAATAAGATTGTTGTTAATGTGCAATCGATAAGAACATAAATATTTTATTATAATGCGCAATGCCTCAATAATTTTGTTTTTCCTTCGCCCTTAGATTTGCAATGCTCTAGTGCAGAGGAATATTAATCATTTTATCTAAAATATCTAAAAAATATAGGTATTCAGGAATGTCGGGAACTATTTTTTCAATCTTTGATTCGGCAGGAATAAAAAACAAGATTGAATATAAAACATTTATTGCATAGAAAATGTAAGTACTTATCTCAGCTACATTTCTACATAATCACCACTGCGATAAAGGCCTTTATCACCGTGGCAGGAGTTTTGTATACTCTCCTCAGAGGAGGTTGCCGTCAGGTTGCTCTGCCAACCGTTCACATTGTCTTTCAGATTTTTCTTTAAACTTTCTGCACTATTCTCGCACACAGCCTTCGCTTACAAACTGTACTTATCTGACGATACATTTCGGCTGCATTATGCCCTTTAGTCTTGCCTTCATCCAGAAGAAAGCCGATTATGGTTTACGGTGCTTAGTTCACACTTGACGGGAGCAGTTTCTTTGTCCGCCCTGTTTCACGCTCCCTGTTTCACGATGTCAGGCTATTTTATTTTTCTGTGATTTCTATAGCTACATAACCATTTCGAACAGTTTCTGTACAAAGTTTACGATCTCTCCTGTATTTAGGTTCAGTTTCAGCCTAATTTCAGCGCATAACATCTCCACTATTTTGCATCTCAAATTCTAAAGTTGACACGCACGTGGCTTTTGGTTCATTTAAAGGTTTAGCGTACCGCGCTAGGCTCTAGCCGTTTCCCTTGCAACTGCAGTCGGCTTTATTCTATTTATTTCAATTTAAAACGAGGCCCTTCGAGTGCGACAGAGAGGCATTCGCTCACTCGCCCTCTTTGATATTCTCGCGGTTTTCTTGGTGGCCGTCAGGTGAAACTTACCGCGTTGCTATTGGCCACATCTGCCGGCGTGACACAGCATCGCGCGCGAAGCTTGGCTCGCTTCTGTTTTTGGCAATGCAATTCAGTCTCGGCCCGCAAGAGAGTACAATCGGTATAGGGCAAGTTTGTCGCCCCCTTTGCTTTGTGTGTGGGCGAACGACCGTGTTGCTTGTGTTTTGCTAATTGTTTTGGACTTCGTTTCGAGTCGTCAGAGCTAGAGGTGGTTTTTCCTGGCTTCTGGCTAGTGGAGTGTGTGTTGGGGCTAGTGTATGCAAATGACCGTCAGTCGTGCATTATTTCGTAAGAACGAGCTAGGTCTTTTTTCCCAAACTGGGGATCATAATCGCAAAGTTGTCCAAATCTTCGGTCTCACCGTTGCTTTGTCTCAAGGCAGACGTGACTCATTCTTCGCCATGTTGGTGAAATCTCTGTTGATGGTACCCTCTACTCCCACGCTTTCGTTCGAGCTTCCATCGCATCAAGCAGGCAGCTGGCTACCGTCTGGCCCACGCTTGGCGCATCACCACAAAGGTACTGTGTGTGTAATTAGCCTAGTAATTAACCCCTTGAAACTGTATTTGCCGCAAACGTAATATATTCTGGCCGCTGTCATACCTAACTAATTTTGCTTATCTGTGTTGGCCTAGTCTGAGCGCGTTGCTTGTATAATTAAATTCATTACGGTCTACCAAGGTCTGTTGTATGCTTCACAATCTTTACGGCCCATTAAAGCTTTTTTTATGGTCTATTAAGGCCTGTTGTATAATTAAAATTAATACGCTTAACTGTAACTAGTGATAAAGCGCCTCTCAGCTGAGCCCTATACTGGTATATTTAGCTTAGTCCAGATTTGTGTATTAATTCTTTGTTGTCACGTGTATCGCTAATTTTACATGTGTGAGACCAATAGACTGTTATTTAAACGGAGGCCCTATAATTTACGATTCTGTGCATTTCCCTTTCAGGTTGTAGTGTAAATATTTATGTACGGCGAAACCTGAGCGTTGGAGCATCACAGGTAAGTTGGCGACGCTTGCTGCTGCAGCGACGAAGTTCGTGAGGCCGAGTTCTCGTATTACAACCTTTAAGGTTCGCTTCAGCGTGGGTTTCTCTGATTGGACCTTGTGGCGACCTTTTCTTTTGCAACACTTTATACATACAGTCGCGCTTGCCCTGTAGTGTACCGCTTCTAGGACCACGCCCATCTCCCTGAGCGTATTAGAGCCGCGACCTTTGAGCCTGTTTGTAGAGATTTTCAGGGTAAGTGTTGACGTCTCCCGGACTTGATTAAGCATTTGGCACTCCCATGCCCGTGAGTGTCGCTAAAACAGTTTGATACTGTAATAACGCTACATAAAGGATGTATCTTTCTTTGGATCGCCCACATATTTTAACTTGGACACCTTTTGCAAGCTGTTCATTTTCCTTCTTTCCCGTTTTGCGTGTTACCGTGTTAGTTTAATTAACGTAAAATAAACCTCTTTGGGCTATTCTTTATTAAATAGTTCAATCCGACACTGACTGATAAATATCCTAATGTTCCAAGTTAGCCTGTACATACAGTGACGTCACATAGGGAATTTCCAATTTAATTAATTACGTCTGTAAATGCGAAATAAATTTCTGGTTTATTAGGAGCCGGTACAAGTTAAAATACACTTGTTTATATCATCCCGTGTATGTTTTATTGCATACTTCCTTTTTTATTGGAAAACAGGATGGGTTTTGAATAAGTAAACTCTGGATTCGCAGGTATTACAAAGAATGTGTTCGCTAAATGTAAGTTCATGAATGGCGGAAATCGAAAGCACAACCAGCGAACGATCTTGATGATTTCCATGTCTCTGTTTAGGAAATTCGACTTTTGCATGCTTTTAGATTGCGTGGCGCCCTTGGAGATTAATTACGAGCCATCTAAAACATCCGCAACCTTATCGCTAATAACTACGCCCACTTCGAGGCTCTAATTAGCTGGAGTATGTCTTTTGCAGGACTAAGCTAGTTATTATATAGGCATTACTGGTGTTTTAATTTACCGCTGTTAACAATTCGTGCACGCCTACGAGCGGCCTTGTTTTGTATGTTTGTATCTAATAATCTTTCTATCCACTCCGCTATACATTGTAGGACCGATTCGTTGACGTGTTGATTGTTCATGCTTTATCACGTAACCTTTGCAGGGCACTCAGAAAGAGAAATGTTAGGCTGATGGGAAGATAAGATTCTGCTACGGAGTAATTTCCATGTTCTGGATTAGGTAAATATGAAGACTATCTTTACTTCCCTCTAGCTCTCAAGGATGTATCAATAGGCGATACAGTCCATAGAAAGTCGTATGAAATAAAGTAATAAGGTATTCAAACCCCATTGTACGAGAACAGGGAAGATGTGCAAATTACCTTTTTTGTTTACCACTACGCGGTTTGCTAGCTCCCAGTCTTCTCAACCAGGAGCTGGAAGCTCCTACCCATATGGGAGGGAGTCAACACCAGAGTCTGGAAAATGCGAGTTCATTAGCACTTTGCTGTCTTTGGTGGTAAACAATACGTAAACGTTTACCACGGTCGGTGGTAAACATTTTATTCTCACGTTTGAGACTAGCTGGTGGCTGATGTGGATTCTTTAACAGGATCTTTTTAGTCGATCACAATCTTTACTAGTCTCAGTGGCTTAAGATAGATTTTAGCTTCTCAAAATTTTTGCACTGCCAAGAGGTTGTTGAGGTGAAGTTGTCTTTACCGGGTTTGGCTGTTCAAAGAATTCTGCTGTAGAGTTTTGCAGAAAATCTCTTTTTCGAAAGGGTAGAAGCTCCAGTGGGTCATACATATGTTCTGTGTAAAGCAGTCTGTTTATTGGTTTTATATTTCTGTATTCTTTACGAATGAGCGCCAGGGTGGCTCTGTGGTTAGAGCATTGGACTGCGGCGCGGAAATCTGGAGTTCAAATCCCAGATCGATGCCTGGCGGGCGGCCTACCCAGTCGCTTTAAATAATTGGGAACCTGCATTCGAAAGAATAAGGGGTAATAATGCGGTTGTCTAATGCGTGATGCTCACCACATCACCACGTGTCACGAATTTGACACGCGACAGCCGGGTGTGATAGCGAGGATACGGAAGCTCTGACCTTCCACCTTGCAGGCCAAGCTCCTCCATGGGGTGGTAGTGCCTCACCATTATTATTCTTTACGAATAGTCTAGCATTTTCTAGTTTAAAATTGATTATTCTGTGGTCAGGCAGTCCAGCCTCAGGTTGCACTTGGCAGTATATTTGTAGGACGGCCTACCCAGTCGCTTTAAATAATTGGGAACCTGCATTCGAAAGAATAAGGGGTAATAATGCGGATGCGCACCACATCACCACGTGTCACGAATTTGACACGCGACAGCCGGGTGTGATAGAGAGGATACGGAAGCTCTGACCTTCCACCTTGCAGGCCAAGCTCCTCCATGGGGTGGTAGTGCCTCACCATTATTATTCTTTACGAATAGTCTAGCATTTTCTAGTTTAAAATTGATTATTCTGTGGTCAGGCAGTCAGTCCAGCCTCAGGTTGCACTTGGCAGTATATTTGTAGAAATATCGATAAATAGGTTTGTATTTGAAAGATATGGAAATAGTGATCTAGCTTTTGGGCTGATATCTGCACTACTCCACACTTGGTGGTGTGTTTAGAACATATTACTAAAGTGTAGTCTGCTCATTATCATCAGTTTAGTTTGGGCTCTGTCGATCTTAAGCCCATACGTTTTGTTTACTTTATGAACTACGTTTACCAGTGCCTACAGTTCCTCCAAACCATATCCTATAATTACTGTGTCATCCGCTGCTTTCTGGAACGCTCGTTCTATATACATATATACAGTAACAAGTAAAGGGGAGAATATGGATCTTTGACGTACACCTTTAGTTACGCTGAACAGTTCTGTGTAAAGATAAACCGTTTATTTCTATTTCTGGTTTCAATATAGTATTTCTATTATTTCCAGATATTTCACATCCATACCAATATCTTTCAGTGCTTACTGCAGTTGTTCAATGCTCACACTGTCGAAGCCGTTATAGGGCCAGTACACTTTTTTTTAGAAATGCAAGGAATCAATCAGTTACGGCAGATGTTGGGCTTCATTATGTTGATCATCATCCATTTTTTAGGATTTTGGTTGTATCTCAAAAGTTTCTCACGGATTTTCGGAAAATGCCTTACTTCTATTTATAGAAAAACCTATATATATATATTCATGGATTTTCTTCATTGCCGCTTGGGTAAGGAAACTGAAAATATGTTCTCCAATACTACCTTCTTAAGTTCACCATACAGGGAAAAGTAGCAGAAGTAAAGTTCCAAGAAGAAGAAGAACGTTGTGGCTTAAGTGGTATGGTATGAGTACCGCAACCCTATTTCGCTAATCATTAGACAAGATACAAATAACGCTGATGATCGCAAACATCGGGGAAGACTATAACAATTGAAAGAGGGTGCATGATCTCGGTTAACGTACATTAAAAAAGGGCATAGTTACAAAAAGTATATTTACCTCTCTCTTATTTTTTTAAGATCGGTAATAGTTTCTCCTCTGTCATTTTGATATGGTGTATGAAACCCAGCATATATTCGAATAACATGAACGAAATCAAGACCGTAGGTTAAAACTATGACAAAGTACGAATGGTCTTGGAATGCCAAATGATACGTTACAATTATACATGAAACAAACGACATTAACATCATAGGCATAAGAAGTGCCGCAGCAGAAAACACATTTGTCAGTTGTTCCAATTTTCTACAATAGAGTTTGAGATTATCGCGTTTTAGCAGTTTGACAGATGTATACTTTAGTCCTGTGCTAGAATGTAACTTTTCCCCACTTTCTATAATATTCATTTGTTCCATGCTACCTTTCCTTTCAATGTATGACTGAAATAATAAAACATAATCACTGGAATAATTTATATATGTATAGTAGCAGCTTACCATATTTTCTAATAAAAGATACCGTTGTAACCTGCTGATTACTGTAGGATGATCTTCGAGTAATGTGTAAATTACTTCAGTATTAATGCAAAGCAAATCAACTGCTTGGCTAGCAACTACTGAAGTCATACTTCTAGTAGTGCCTACCTTGTCAATATTTCCAAAAACGCTGAAAACAATTAGTGTTTAACCAACTAAGCAAAAACAATGCAAAAGCAAACAGTATAAAACTCATTCGTACCATCCTCTAGTAAGTGTAGCAAATGTTGATCCATCAGGACCTATGACTGTAACTTCACCTTTATGGATAACGTAGAAGGTGTCTATAATGTCGTTCAGTCGGATTATTGTAGAACCTTTTAGATAATAGGCTTCCTCGACGTGTAGCCCTAATAAGCGGTAGAAACCTTCATTCATATCAGAAAAAATCGGAACTTTTTCCAGAGTGCGTTCGTATAGATATAATACAGCATCTTGCCTTAATGCTAAGTGTAATTTCTTCAAAATCTTTCCCGCTTGCATTCCATGAGTCCGCTGCCATATGTATCCAAAGTGGTCTAATACTTTTCTGTAAAGAGCAACCATTAATTAGGAAAATGCGAAATTGTACGTGTTTTGTATGATTACTTTCGCAAGTCTTGGTGAATGTTTTCTCTCCTCATATAGGATATCAAGTGTCTTATTTGTTCTTGATATAGTGTCACATTGACATCAACGGCAGCTTTACTGCTGGATATTATAACCAAAACGTACGTGAAGAATAAATAACCTGGAAGCGAGTAGGTAGTTGAATGTGTCAATGAAATAGCAAGCATAAAATACCACACCTGCAATTATCACAAATATAACAAAATACATTTCTGATACCACTTGTGCAGTGATATCACCAAAACCCATTGAAAGAGCTGTTATTGTAACCCAATAGTAGCCTGTCAGATATAGATATATAGGCTCGGTAACATTAAATGAAACTAGAAAAAACGATTAAGCAATTAAGTATCCCATCATCTTAAAATTGTAACAGCAAAATAGATAAAACGTTTAATTCGCCACAAACCAAAACTTACCTACTAGAATAAACAAGCTTAGTAGACAGAAATATGTAGTGCAGGTGGAATTTGTGATCTGAATCAATTAATTAATAAATATTAAAGTTAAAGAAGTCTTTCTAATGGGGTTGTTAGGTAGTTAAAGTTCTAGCAAACCGTGAAGTTTAAGAACATTGTATTATAATTGACAGGGATTAATTATTCACTACGTTTAACAACTTTGTGAATAAGGAAACTTTCAAATTACATCAGAGGATGTCGATAAAAAATCAACTAACAGGACGTTGTTGACCTCTATTGGGCGAATTTTAAAGGATACTTGAAATATTTAACGTTGACACGGAAGAGACGAATCTAACGTTAAAGATAAAAGCAAACAGAATGATCAACCACTAGGAAAATTCCACGAACTGTCATTCATTAGGTGCCGGGGGTGTAGCTTGAACAAGCGTCCACGGTTCGATCAGTAGAGTTAAGCAGCGCTCTTTCTGGTCAGAACTTGGATGGGAGTTCCACGGCTGCATCTCTCGGCGCCCCGTGGTACGGCTGCCACAGAAATAGTTGGTCCCGGATGTCATAATAACATCATGTCAGTCGTTAGTGGGGTTGGAAGTCCCCATAAAATGTACAGCGATGCCAATAATTGGTCTAACGGCCTGTTGGCTGAGTACTAAATAAATAAATAAATAAATTAGGCCAGCGGGATATCAGAGGATCACTGAGAAAAACAAACCGAGTAATTACGTATTGATTAATTAAAGATTAAACCATGTTACTTAAGGGTATATTTGTAGCGGAAACTTGATCTTGCTCGTCTGAGTGCATTAGAAGTATCATTTTAATCTACGGATTCAGCTGATGACATAAAATACAATAATTTTGGATGCTTCACCATCGCATTATATGAGACCACAAATTGTACCGACGCTACTAAATTAGCTATTTTCATTCGAGGTACTGACCCGAACTTTCGTTGTATCAAAAATTACTTGCGTTTCAGCCAGTGAAAGATAGGACCAAAGGGGGTGTTATTATTCAGGAAGTTAAGAAAGCCTTTGGAAAAATTAAACACGGATTGGGAAAAGTTGAGTGGAATAAGCATTGACGGAGCTTCGATAATAATTGTATCAAAGATAAGAACTGTCGCTAAAATTAAATCAGACATAGATATCGGAAATATTGACACCTAAAATTTGTTCTTTTTACTGCAAAGTTTGTTTGCAAAGTCAGTTAAATTTAGTCAGGTTATGAACACCGTTGTTTCAAGTATCAATTTAAGGAATCTTCAGAAGAGCTCCATTCTGATTTCAAATGGTTAGTATTTTATTGTAAAGTGCGATGGTTGGGTAAGCCTGAAATTTTGAAGCAGCTATGTTTTTAAATGGAGAATTACAGAAATACTGTTTCCGAGTTGAGATAAATCAGGTGGTTGATTGATCTAGCATTTTTAGTGGATATTACTATAATTCTCACTGAATTTAATACAGGTGTTACATGCTAAAACGACCTTTTCGAGAGTTTTTTACAGAATTAACTCGACCTTACGATATGAAGTTAACATCAAAAGTATTAAACGGTTTCGTTACGATGAATACGACACAGATCGGGAAAATACACGTATCCGTTGCCCCAACTATGCTACGATGGGCTGTAACAAAAGTTGCCGACTTAATATTTAAATGACAATAAGTACGTTACGTAAAAGGGCGACACTTTGTCATATAAATGACAACTTTACTACAAAAGACACAGTACCTTTGAGGGCTTCAGCAGTCATTGCTTGACGTTCAACGAAGCAGCCGATGACCTAGCATCTTCCAAACTGCCTGAAGAAATGCGGGAACAAAGGGGTGAACAATGATGTACGTAAACGGCTGGCAAGTTTTACGACACACGACATTCCGTTAAGGAAAACCAGCACGATTGAGAATTCCATTTATTATCCGCCGAGGACGGATATGAATTCTCGGCTACGATTACTGCACAAACATCTCTCGTATAACTAGAATATTGACAAACGCGCGAGAAAGGCAGAAATTGTCACAGGCGCCGGACACAATGCAATACAACGGGAAGCTGCAGGTCAAAATACAAAGGAAAACTACTTCAAACTATTTCACAAGTTTAATCACAAGGCAAGTCTTAATTAGACGCGCCCCTGACGAGTTTCAGAAACCGTGAGGGACCGCAATCGCACACCCAATTTGTTGATACTTCGAAGGCGGAAACGAGACTCTCGTCAAAACTGAAGACACGTCGTGCTTGAGCGCGAGCTCAAGGAAAAAAGGATACGACACGCTTTCGCATGCTTTCCATGTCCCACTCATGCAATCGGTTCGGTCTAACACAACAGTACAGCAGCTCCTTCGAGCCAAGAGACGGTATGCCGTACGATGCACTATATTATAACGAATGGAGAGCGATTGTACACAGGCAAACGATCGCAACTGCACTATATTAAAGCGAGCGGGAAGCGTCAAGAGAGCGCGGAATTGCCACTATTTGAACTAAAAGATGTGGGAAAACGCTGATTATGAAATGTAAATACGGTAAAACGCTAATTTCAAAAGTTGTCCTCACACAGATTTATAGACTTAGGAACAGTTGGTTTATGAACTATATAGCCATGTCAAGTATTTCCAAAATAAGTTCAGGCTCTGGGAGAATAAACTGTGAAATGGTAATACTTATGACTTGAAAACCCTTTCGAACAAGAGTGTCATTGATTTCATTTTATTTACTTGGATTTCCATCGGCCAGAAGTCATTTTAGATATACTTTCTTTTCTTTGGAGAGAGTATTTTTTCCAAATGAGTTTTGTCATGAGTAGAACTAGAACCAGAAGCACAGATACGCCCTTATTATATTTTGAGCAAAATAAACCCTGACGTATAAATACACTTTTTTGGAAATACTGTTTATTGTTATTACTATTATTACTTCGGACCCGACCATATTTTTTAAAATGAGTATCTGGCCTGCCCACTGAAAATTTTTAAGTTGTTTAAACTGTAAATATTTTGTGTTCATTTGATTTACGTAAATAATTTGTAAAGGTTACTAATCGTTTGAAAGACATACCACTAATCCAGATTTTATTGAATTAGTATAACCTATAATCTACCTGTAATAATACTAAATAAATCAACTGGTCTTAAAATTGCTAGCACCCAGTAGGGGTTGTTAACTTCAAACTATAATACATACATTGGTTCCTTGAATGCATCACCCAGGAGTGTTCATCTGGTGTTATTATTGAATATCCATGGTCATCGATCCCAAAGGTGCATGTTACAGTTAGTAATATATTTGTTAGAGCAGTGAAAAACACTAGACTAATTGGCAGCAATTTAAGGATACTCCTACAAAATAACACGCATCGTTATAACGGAGCACACAAATACTTTGTTTGAAACACAACTGTTACCAGAGAAGATGGTAAAACTACGGCACAACAACTTAACAATACTGCCACGCCACCTGTGCTGTGGCTTATAGCTGCGTTAAAAGTTTCAAAAGTCTGGAAGTGTCTATAAGCGAAATGTTCTATAACTAGCTATCGAAAGCACTAGAATTTCTTGACTCTAATGCATCCAATATAAACGCGATATAACGCAGTAAACTGAATGCCCTGATAAATAACCATATAAACACATATTTACAGTTCGGTGCATTTTGTTTAGGCGTTTGACTTCTATTAATGCTATTATAAATATCTAGTATATTCCTTGCCTGTAGTGTCTATTTCCACATTCAAGGATATGTATTTTTCCGCCAATCGTACTAGAACAGACACACTATTGACAAAATTTTGTTGAGCAAAGTCAAACATTCCATTACTTCAGAAGTTGCTAGGTAATATACAATAAAACTGTACAGAAATAATATTCCCGGCCTAGGCAGGGAATATTCGAGTACTATTTCCTAATTTTTTTAATTACCCGTATCGATCGGCGGAAAAGTAGTAGATGTATCTTGGACAAAAAGCAACATTCCCAGACTCCTGTGTTGTATTCAGTATTCACAGTCGTCTGGGAATGTTACGTTTTTCGTCTTAGATACACAATGTACTATTATATATTTTCTTTTGTAAATTTGATTTAAAGATTGTACTCTAACATAATCATATGTGCACAAAGCCGAACCTGGGTTGTGAACGAATTGTAAAGCTTATATTCGCAAATTCGCATCGATAAACGCACGCCCAAGCTGTTTTTCGGAATGAGATAATGGTCAAAGCATCTTTTGCCGGCATTTTTAAGTTCAAATTTTGTCGCAAGCTAGCCCCTGCTGGAAGCGCCCGTTTTATTACATTATTAGAATAAATACCCTCCCGCTGGGATCTTCACCTTGCCGTAGGCATCTTTTGCCGGGTGGTGAGGCTTGCGTGCTATAATGATCCTGGAAGCTATACCAGCTGTAGTCTAACTACTGGTAGGGCCTCTCTTGCTGGACAGGTTCTAGGTGAGGAGCCAGACTAAGAGAGATCCCCTGCTCCCCATTTTCTCGGAAAACGACCAAAACTGCAAAAAGATCCAGACAATTGCCTCGGAACATGGACGGAATTAATCGAAGACGACTCAAGCTACGAAAAAGGACAATAAAACTAGCAACATGGAACGTACAGGGAGTAAACACAAAATGGATGGAGGTGGTAAAAGAAGTTGAAAAACTAGATATTGACATGATAACATTAACAGAAACTAAGAAAAAGGGATCAGGAATGGAAGAAGTGGCAAACTTTATTCATCTGTATAGTGGAGTACCGAAGGAAGAGAGGGCCAAAAGAGGAGTATCCTTACTAGTCAAGAAAAAACTTAAAAAATATATAACTAACTTTGAACCAGTAGATGAGAGAATACTTAGGGTATATATGAACTTATTTGGAAAGAGATTAGCAATTTTCGGAATCTATGCCCCTAATGATGGCGAAATAGCGCAGATAAAAGACGCCTTTTATGACAAGCTACAAGAAACGATTGACAAGATAGGGGACAATAGAGAAGTAATCATGTTAGGAGACTTCAATGGCCGAGTAGGATCCAAACAAAATGACATGGTCGTGGGAAGACTTCACTTATGATAGCGGAGGGAGACTCATCGATTTCTGCCACATCAATCAACTCAGAATTGCCAATGGATTCTTCCAACATAAAGAAGTTCATAGATATACATGGATACAAGCAACTAGACAACTGCGATCGATCATCGTCAAACAGAAACCAGGTATTAAAATAGCAGATGTCAGAGTGCAGCGTGGAGCTGATTGCGGCTCCGATCACCACCTAGTTAAGGCAACAGGGGTATTTCCATATACAAACATGAAAGCGGAATGCAATCAGCAAAACATGCAGGACCAATTGGGGATGGAAAAGATAGATATCCCCATGTACAACATAGAAGGACTGCAAGAGGAGAGTATAAAAACTTTGTATCAGCGAAGATTGGACGAGAAATTAAACGATAAACAATATAACACGACAGAGGAGATACACCTAGAATTAAAAAAAGCTGTACACCAAGCAGCCAAGGAAGTTCTAGGTGTAAGAAACAAAACAACGAGAACATGCAAAAATGGTGGTGGAATGGTGACATAGAAAAAGAAATAAATGCAAAGAAAGAAGCATACCTGAAATGGATCAATACTAAGAAGGACTAAGACAGACAAAAATATGTCGAAAACAGAAGAATAGTGAGAAGATTAGTAATTGAAGAGAAAAGAAAGCATTGGGACCGAAGATGTAGAGAGATTCAAATGTATATTGGAGGAAGAAGATGTTCAGAAGCCTGGAAATTTATTGACAATATAAAAACTGAAAAAAGCAGATCAATAATACAAACCATAACAATGAAGAAATGGGAGGAATATTATAAGCGTTTTCTGACAGAACAAAGAACGGAATTTGAAGAACAACCAACGAACATACATATAGAAGGAGAGCCCATAAAAGTGGAAGTAGAGACAGTAATACAAGCAATAAGAAATCTAAAAAATCGAAAAGCAAGCGAGCCGGGAGGAATTGTGGCAGAGTTGATAAAGAATGGAACAGATAAAATGGCAAGAATGCTTACAAAACTGTTTAATAGATGTTTAAATGGAGAAACAGTTCCAGAAGAATGGAAAATAAGGTTTATGTCATCCATATACAAAAAGGGAAATCAACAGAAATGTGAAAACTACCGAGGAATAACTGTAACATCTACGCGTAGTCGGCTTTACGGAAGAATTTTACGGGATATTATAGAAGAGGAATACAAGGAAAGAGAAGCTGAGGAACAAAGCGGATTCCGTGCTGGCAGGTCATGCATGGACAACATATTCTGCCTAAAACAAATTATAGAGAAAAAGATAGCAACTGGAAGAGAATTACATCTGCTCTTTATTGACCTCACAAAGGATTATGACAGCATACCAATTGGAAAGATGTGGGAAATGTTGTAAGAAACGAGGTTAAATCACACAATAATAAAAGCACTGCAAGAAATATATAAGGAATCAACAGTGAAGATTAAAATAGGGCATCAAGTATCACAAGGCTTCACAGTAACGAAAGGACTAAAACAAGGATGTTGCATCTCCCCAACAATATTTAAAATATATGTAAAGCATGCGCTAAAGATCTGGAAGAAGAAATGTAGCGGCATGGGATTGGAACTAAATGACTCTAAACTATATACCTTGCAGTTTGCGGACGATCAGGTCCTCATTGCCCAAGATAAAGAGGACCTGGAATATATGACAAGAAAGATCAAGGAAGAATATTAAAAATGGGGTTTATCTATGAACATAGCCAAAACCAAATACCTTTGTGTGGGGGGAAGAGCAACAGACTTAGAACTAGAGAACAATGAAAGTGTGGGGAGTTGTGGCAAATACAAATACTTAGGAGTACAAATAGACAAGGAAGGAAAAGATTCGGTAGAAATAAGACAACGAATAAAACAAGGTCGAAGAGCTATAAAAAGATTAAATGAGATTTGGTGGCATAAGGAAATTACTAAGAAACGGAAACTAACTATTTACAACGTAATAATAAAAAGTAACACTAAATGGAGCTGAAGCGTGGAGGATGACGGAATATGATAAAAGAAGAATTACAGCGGTTGAGATGGACGCCCTACGGAGATCATGTCAAGTATCAAGAAGAGAAAGAGTAACAAACGAAAGAATTAGAGAAAAGATGGCAGTACAAGAGACTATAATCGACGATATAAATAAGAAACAACTTACCTGGTACGGCCATGTAAGGAGAATGGCAGAGAAAAGACTACCAAAGGCTGCCATAGAATGGATACCATCGGAGAGAAGAAAGAGAGGAAGGCCCAGAAGAAGTTGGGGAGAAGGAATCCCGAAAACAATGAGCGAAAGATATCTAAATGAAGAACAATGTCTCGACCGGATACAGTGGAAAAGAAGTCTGGAAATCGGAAAGCGCCGACAGACGCTATAAACCGACAATATAAATATTAGAATAAATATACTTCTTAAGTATGCGGTATAACATTATACGATTGCATATTACTAAACATTTTCTAATTACTTTAACTATTTGGAATGATAACTGAGCAATTCATAAACAACCTTTTTCTTTCATCATTACATCATGATTGATGTGTTGTGGTCCATTACCCATTCAGCATTTCAACCCATGGAAACTGAAGATGATTCGTCTAATACTGCCCGCGTGGTATCAAGCCATCCTTTAGAAGATCTGCCTATCCGTCTTTTACCATATGGTTTTCCTTGGACAATAGTTTTCTCTAGGTTGTCAGTTCTACTGGTAATATGGCCCAAGAATTGAAGTATCTTAGTGCAAACGATCTTTGAGAGACGTTTGTTTGACGTTGTTTCTTCTAAAACCGACACTTGGTTCTATGCGCAGTCCATGCGATCCGTAACATTCTACGCCAGCAAACATTTCGAAAGCTTCCGTTTTTCTCATAAACGATACAAAACCTCAAAAATATATAATTTACGATCTCTACTCCAATAGATTTTAAAGGCCAAGATCATTTTTGATCGAAAATTATTTATTGATGATACGCCAATCCCACAAGTCAATTGCTTCAGTTATCTAGGATACAAAATTAGATATGGAGAACAAAGAGGCATCAATAGCAAAATAACGAAATTCTACTATTTGTGTGGAACAATATAAAGATATCTAAAAAGCACAAGGAAAGAAACACGCTTGTTTTTGGCCATCCGTGGTTTCTTCATCCGCCTGTAGGCTGTTAATAAAGCGGTTGTTTCGTTATAGGGGAGTCATCCATCCTATAGAAATGTTCCTGCCAACTGGTTCTGTAGTGTTTAATTTTTTTATGTAGATTGAAGGTAATTTTTGTCTAATTTTCTCAACAAACCAAAAGGTTTAATCCCTGACGCCGATGATGATGATGAATGACAAACTTTATCGGTTTTGTGTACAGAAGTGAAGCTAAGTTTTCGTAATTGCAAATACCTTTTTTTTTGTAAATCGTAGTTTTTTTGCAATTCAGAAAACATAAAGAATATTGTATAGTGTACGTAGTAATTTGTTAATGTTTAATAGTCAAAATTCTTAAGAACCGAAATTTTAAACTCCTTTTTTGGAATGTTGGGGTTCCGGAAAAGTTAAATTTCAAGTTGTCCACTAAGATTTTCCATGAAATATAATGATTCTAATAATGTAATGATGTTTATTATGTCATTTATGTAATATAGTACGATACATGAAATCAAAATTACGCGCAGAACTGACGACTTTCGTCCGCTCTTCAAGTCGTAATTTTAGTCGCATTTTAATTTATAATCGGCCATATTGCAGGTATTTTCAAGCTCTGCCAGTTTTATAATAACTACTTTTTCGCTAAATAGATCAAGAAACAAAATACAAGCGAAGAAGCGCGAAAATAATCTCGACCCGTTCACGCTTTCCTTTCGCTTACGATATCTCGACTAATATTGCTCGTACGTGGAAAAGTAATTGAACATAAAACTCTAAATAAAAGGTCCACTTTATTTTCACGTTCCATTAACGGGAACTGAGTTATCGCAAAAAAATCAAATGCATCTTTTGTTAAGATGGCGGAAATAGCACATAGAAAATCTGAGTCGACAACTTGAAGTTAAGCTTTTCTCGACCCCTCTAACACCCCAAAAAAGGAATTTCAAATTTTGGATCACTTTCCAGCAAAGGCCTTATTTTTATACATAGTGACTGGAGGTATAATTGTTATAGTTTCTTTTGTTACAGCAATTGTTTCTAGGGTATTTATTCTCCGGACAACTTTATTCTTGATTTTGTAGAACCGGTTCTAAGTGTCTATACTTGCGACTTGGAAAAAAGGTAACAGTTCTCTTGTTGTAAACTGAGCTAACTGGTAAGGAACGTAGCACTACAACTTTCTCTAGTAACAATCGTTTTCTTAAGATAAAACTGGTATGAAAATAAAAAATAATATTTATCTTCTAGATAAAGGAATCCCCCATATAAAATAGAATTATATATAGTATGGTGCTACTAATAACTAACTTACAAAGCAACTCCAGTAGACTGTAGAATATCTCTTTCAAAATAATAGAAGGCTCCAGGAATGCGATATATTTGGAGCAGTTTGTTCAGCCTCAATAGGTTTCGTAATGCATATATCGTGGGCTGCTGAAGAGATCCTCTGGCGCTCACAATCAACTGGATAATTAAAGGAGTAGGTAGCAGACTGATAAGATCAACGAGGAAAGCACCAGATATGTAATTGCCAGCAGTGTATCTTGGATGAGAGACCAAAATACCTTTAGCATTGTAAAAACAAGTATGCATTCTGATGTAACTAAAAACACAAAGTGTAAGAAATATAAAATAGTTAAAAATAACGATAAGAAAGTCAGCTTTAAAAAGCTCAATTGTAATTTTACATTTGTAAATTTGATGTTGGTGCCAAAACAAATACTTGTAGCTTATGTGCTATTAAAAAAATACTTTTTACTGGCAGCATTAAAAAACAATACTTACACATCCACATAGCCGATAAAATCAAAAAGCAACCAAACGTGAACTTTATAAGAGAAATACGCCTGAAAAATGTTAAGTGGGATATAATACATCCCCATTATGAAAACGCGAACTGCTTGTACAATCTCCCAAATCATGATGAACTTGCCATCTGGCATAATTGTCCGTCTAAGAAGAAGTGACCTGACAAATTTCCAGCACCCCATGTCTTCAAAACCCCTTTCATAGTCAATGCTGCGCCACTCTAATTTTCTTTGAGGAAATATAAACCAGGAAGTGTGTTGTACCGGCCTCAGGCTTTTATGGAATGTGGTTCCCTTTCCCACAAATAATCGTTGAACTGCCTGTGGTGACGTACCAGGGACATAATTGAGTTAAGTAATCTTATATTAACGCACCAAAGAAGCTTTGACGTCATGGGCCAGCTTATCTAACTGCTCCTGAAGACCAAACTGGATAAATACCTTTTTTACATTTGTGTACGGTATTTTGACAATACGTGCATGTGTTAAAGTCCTAATAATGTGGATGCCAGGGCGTTCTAAGGGATGTATAAATTTAAATTTTGTTTTGGTGATATTCTAAAACTCACCTAACACCATGTCAAAATCGCAGAAATGTTGCAAGGGACCTAAGATCTTTTCAGTTTTGCCTGACGCAGCAGATATCATCTATTATAAAATGGTTAATATAATATTGCGATTGCTACTTTATTCTTACTTCGCAGTATCCTCTGTCGATGACGTACATGTCCCTAACTACATCACGAGGGTATATGACGATTTCATTTGGAGGCAAATACAACAGTTTTGTTTCTGTACAAATCAGTTTAATGACTTCTGTATCTATTGCCTAGAAAATATTGTTAAACCAGTATTAGCTTCCTATTAGACTTTATTGTATGTTCTATGTAAAGCAGAATGGTACAAAGGTAAAATATGAAAAATGAAAAAGCAAACTGGATCAAGCGATCAACTAATATACGCCATGAAAAATATTACATATAATGTAAAGAATATGACATTGTCTATTAATATAGTGGATAAACTATATGCATGATCCTGTTACCATGAATAAAATCTTAATCTTAAGCCTGAGTTTTATCATTGTATCTTTATTTTATGGTAAAATTCAAGAATTAGCAGAAAAATACTCGTTCCTCAAGGCTGCGGGGAAAAAATAAACGTAGGTGTTTTATGTTCGAATTCTATCTACCTTGTCTTCAGGTTCTTGGAATCTTATATTCCTGAAAACGCGTACTGCATTTTTAAACAAAAAAAATCAAAGAGTAATCCTATACAGCTATTAATCACACAATAGGCTGAAGAAAAGTATCATTGATTGACTGATAACCACAGTCAAGGTTGCAGATAGCGATTAGCACACCCAGATGGGGCTGCGCTCAAAATTTAAGCCCATAAGGCGGATGTTTTTTAAAATAACTAAAATATTCCAAATATATACGGCGAAAATCTACTGTATACAAAATCAATGGATGATAATGCACATACAAATTAGATAATGACTTATGTATGCTTAGTTGTAATGCAGTATCAAAAGCAAGGCAGGGGTTCGGAACTCCAGTTGGAAAGATGAAGTCGAGTAAAAGATTTAAATAGCACTGACACAGCGATTATTGCTGGCAACGATTGGATGAGAACAATCGGGAAAGCTTCGGGCCAAAAAATGGGTTGACTATGGTCACAAAACAACGGAACGCTTACTGAATCAGAGGTGGTTCGACAACGAAATTATTCGATACTTCAAACGGCGACTGATTTAAACTTCAAATATATTTGTGCATAGAAAGCGGCTGATAACCGACAAAAGCCGTAGTTTTCCACGAGGGCCGTAAAAATACTGGCTTTCTTCTCGCTCAACAACCACTGCCCGACTAAACGCTTGTTCTTTGCTCTGCCCCGCGATCCTCGCGTTAGCCTTGAGGCTTAAAATCAGTGGCGCAGGTCCGAAAATTTCAGATCAATCTAACAACTCTGATAGGTAGGTAGGTACTAGAAACATTTAATATTATCAGCTATTCTTCATGACTTAATGGCTATGTCTCTTATCTCCTATGCTGAAATTTAATTATGTAGGTCTTATGTGACTTAAAAAAACAGTAAGAGATTGTAATCTTCTGCTTTGGAAAACATTTTGATTTTTACTTCCCTCGTCTGAAGGACGAAGGAAGAATTGTAATCACGAAAAAATCACCATCCCAGATTTCTTCAGATCTTTACGTTTTAGGGTCCCTAGATGACGAAAAACAGGTTTTCTCAATTCCGCCTGTCTGTCTGTCTGTCTGCCGGCGGTATAACTCAAAAACTATTTCTTGGAGCAAGACGATATTTTGCATACATATTGTTACGTTTTTACGCTCGGGCTATTTAAAAATTATACGACGCTTCTTGTATTAAACATTTATTTACAACTATTAATTATTATTATTTACAAACACACGAATTAACAAGGCAGAACACAAATTACTTAAACTAACGAACTACAGGCACTATTTCTAACAACGATAAATTTATTTATTTATATGAGCTGGATTAAACAGCAATTATTTATTTGGCTATGTACGACTTAAACACTAACGATTTATATGGTTATTCATCTGTTATTTATTTCACTAGGGTTATATGCACACGGTTCATTTATATGGGAGCTCTACGCGCTTCGCTGCTGAATTCGAACTGATGAGAACCGAATTAGAACTCCTGCGGGCGTGTATTTATATTGCCAGATAGTTCCTTCTGAAAAACGTCTCGAGTTCGCTCGACCTTTCTGGCAACTCTGACGTGTCACGCGCAAGGTCGTTTCTGGAATGTTCGGGAAGGCTGGCTCACGCCGTCTCATGCAGCTGGCTCCAAGGTCGTTCTGCAATGCTGTCGCACGGGACGCTGAGTCATATTTCTGGGGCGACGGCCCAGTCCCAGGATCGTTACAATATTATGTATCTACCTGGCATGAAACCGAGAAAATGTCAGACAAATATATATACAGGGTGGTCCAATTTTTGTAGCAGGACTTTAATAGTAGGCAGAAAAACTTATTTCAAAGCGAATTTTCATATGAACATAGGCCCTGAAACTCTTCGTTTTAAAGATACAGGGCGTTTAAATTTTCGAAAAAATTTCATTTCTTATTTGCAGTATCCAAACCAGCTGATATAATTAAACTAAATTTGGTGTGCAACTCTATCCTAAATGCTACTACATTCCGTGACAATATCAAGGCCCTCGATCGACCAGTGGCGGAGATGTGGGGTTTCACGACCAATAAATTTAAAAGTTCACTAGTACGTCCCTGTTGAAAATCGAAATTGTTTTTTTAAAGCGTTTAATTTTCTACAAAAAATGTCTCTTCCCAAGGTTCATATTTCAAACATCTTCTTTCAATTAGTATTTTACAGTAGCTATGAATAATTAAAATTAATAATTTAATTTACATTACATGCTTTAACAAAGGTACTCGTTATTAACATTTGAACGATTTAGAATAAAAATAAATGTTTCCCATATTTGAAAACCTGTTTTCAATGTCCAGTAATAAGTAATAAGGAATGTAACTTATTTAATTAGAATATTCTACCCCAAAACTAGTTCGAGTTCATTTTCAATCAAAACATGAATTTGACTAAACTATTGAAGATTGCTACGTAACCGTGAGAGATATGGAGAAATGTAAAGAGACATATTTTGTAGAGAATTAAACGCTTTTTTTTTTAAAGAAACAATTTCGATTTTCAACAGGGTCGTACTAGTGAATTTTTACATTTATTGGTCGCGAAATCCCACTTCTCCGCCACTGAACGATCAAAGGCCTTGATATTGTCACGGAATGTAGTAGCGTTTAGGATAGAGTTGCACACCAAATTTAGTTTAATTATCGCAGCTGGTTGGAATACTGTAAATAAAAAATGGTATTTTTTCGAAAATTTTATCGCCCTGTATCTTTAAAACGAAGAGTTTCAGGGTCTATGTTCATATGAAATTTTGGCCTTGAAGTAAGTTTTTCTGCCTACTATCAAAGTCCTGCTACAAAAAAGTGGACCACTCTGTATAGGGTGAGCACCTTAAAAAATAAAATTTTGTTAATTTTTGCTTGAACTCAGAAATTCATAAAAGTAATAATTTGTACATAGCGTAGGCTTTATACTTGACAAAAATTGAACCTAACCGACAGAATAAATGTTCTACAAGTTAAAAATGCGCAAAGAATAAGTGCCTTGTGTTGACCATTTTAGGCCGTGAGCCGTATAAATGCGTAAATACCAAACCTTCATATAGACGGGAAACGCATATTTGGGAGAGGCCATAAATTCAATCATAGGATGCGAATATAAATGTGTAGGTCTCCATTCTTTTTAAGATTGCAAAAACCCAGAAAAAAAACATTCTTCGAAATTTCTTTAGTACTACAAAGTGATGAATTTTATGCGTACATTGCATTTACAGGCTTAGTTTTAAATATTTTTCAATGATTCTTAAACTAGTTGAAATAGTATTGATATCAAATTGATCTCAAAATTATTTTTAACAAATGCTACATAAATTATTTAAGCAAAGCATAAATATCGGCATCGACGTATCGTAAAAATTATTGCACATAAATATATATCGAGAGATCCAAAAAAAACTGTTCCTCAGCGGGCTGTGGAAATTCAACGTACGAATAATATGTTGGTGACACTGTACGTCAATGTAAAATTCGAGGTTAGCAGGTTAGGATTTGCGTCATTTTGTGTCATAAGTGACGGAAAACCTAACCTGATAACGTCGAATTTGACATTGATGTACAGTGTCACCAACATATTATTCGTACGTTGAATTTCCACACCCCGCTGAGGAACAGGTTTTTTTGGATCTCTCGATACATATAATCCGTTCACGAACTTTTTGGGACAGAGTTGGCTATGATTTTTTCTTTTCATGTTGGACTAACTGATTCGGTGATGTAGCGGATGCAACTTTTTTTTCTGTCAGTGTCTGTTCGACGTTTTCTTGCCACCACATTGTCAGATTTATTATTTTAATATTCGTAAGAAAATAAATGCTTTATCAAGTGTGTAAAAATAATTTTAATTTCCGTTAAAGGAAAAGTCAAAATGCCTAATATAATTTTGTTACAACAAAAAATTTCCATTAAACGATGCTACTTCCAATTTAAAAAGGACAGACCAGATCTAAAAGAACAGGAGTTGATGTCGAGACTACAGAGAGATCCGGCAACAATGTACGTATTCAGAAAATATAACCTTAAACTGAAAACAACCTAACCTAACACAAAAAGTGTCGATTTCCATTAGGGAGTTTAGTTGCCACAGAGGTACTGCCAACAAAATTACTAGATGGTCATAGCCTCACCTGACCCAAAAAGATCGTGAACGGCTTATACTGCGTATGATATGTTTAAAAAGGAATAAAGAAATTTTTAGTGAAAAAATTATTGGTTTATTGATGTAAAAAATATAATTATATATCCATTGCCTGATTTGGTTGAAAGGAACCTCGTTTCGGCACGAAACTTAAGACATGCCCGGCGTGAAGGTTAAGCCAGCTGAAACGCAACGATATGAAAAGGGCTCCGTAGGGTTGCGAGAAATTGGTCATCGATTTGTTCGCAGTCGCAAGCGCCGCGCTTGAAATCCTTCCAAATTGTTTATTTAAAAATTGATGTAATTCGCATTCAAGGGTATTCTTTTATTGTTTCCGTATTATTTGGAACGTGAAATAGTAATTTACGGCCGTGTATCATACAATGTTTTATATCATACTGTTTTATAAAACATGTTCATTGAAAAAGTCCATAAGGGGCGGCTGTGGAAATGCAAAACGTATGAATATGTTGTTGGCACTATACGTCTGTCAAATTCGAGGTTAGCAGGTTAGGTTTAGCCTCAGTCTGTGTCAAAACTGAAGAAAAACCTAACCGGATAACCTTGAATTTGTCATAGACTTACAGTGTCACCAACATATTATTCAGCAGTTGCCTAGCAACACTTTCCGGACTTGTGATGTAATGTTCCACTTTCCGGACTCAAGTTAATGATGTAAAGTCGTATTTTCCGGACAGTATAAAATAATAGTATATTACACAAGTTTAGAAAAGTAAAGTTTTACTAAACGATTATAGCTTGATTGAGTACGGGCGAGCGAAGCAAGCGAGTAACTTAAAAAGCTACATTGGTTTAGTAAAACTACTTTTCTTACGAAGTATACTATTTTTTCGCATTTTGTATTTATAAACAAACATTTTTATAAAAGCATTATGCCATATGTCTATTAAAAAAGGCGGCTGTGGAAATTCAAACGTATGAATAATAAGTTGGTGGCACTGTAAGTCTATGTCAAATTCGAGGTTAGCAGGTTAGGTTTTCCGTCAGTTTTGACACATACTGACGCAAAACCTAACCTGCTAACCTCGAATTTGACATTGACATCACCATATAGTAAAGTGTCATTAATATGCGTCAAAGTGCCACTTTATTAATCGATTTTGAATTTAGTAAAATAGCACATATACAAAATACGAAAAACATATTTATAATCCGTTCACGATCTTTTTGGGTCAGGTGAGGCTATGACCATCTAGTAATTTTGTTGGCAGTACCTATGTGGCAACTAAACTCCCTAATGGAAATTGACACTTTTTGTGTTAGGTTAGGTTGTTTTCAGTTTAAGGTTATATTTTTTGAATAGGTACATTGTTGCCGGATCTCTGTTTAAATTAAGGATGAAAAATTTAAATGATTTGACAATTGACGACAGAAACGAAAATGAGAACGAATGCATAAGGAAAGCTATGAATATGCCACTTTATTTTACATGCTTGCTTGCTTGCTGGTGTGGAAGGTTTAAAGACGCCACAAGTTGATGCCAAATAAATTTAGTACAGCAATTGAGCAATATTGGTCTTATAAAAATTAACATGTGAAAATTGTAAATATCTTGTGAAATGGATGGCTTGCTGATTTTACTTCATGTTGATTTTCACATCTGCCACCTAACATTTCAAAACTAAAATAGTAGTAAAAATCTTTAATTCTTTATGCTATTATAACAAATTTAATAGAATGGCGTTATTTTTCCTTTAAATGAACGCTTTATTGCCTTTTTGTTTCGCTGAATATCAGGTCCACAGTCTCTTTTGAGGTACAAGCAGTAATCCGCCATCATGCTTACATTCCACCGTCCCTGGTACCGTTTTTCCATGTCTTTTAGATCCTGGTGGAACCTGTCCTCTTGCTCCTCGCTTTCGTCACCAATATTTTCTGAAAAATAGTCAAGGTGAGAGTGCAGGAAAAGAACTTTCAAACTCTAATTGCAACCTACAGCTTGAAACTTTTCCAGAATATTGTCAACAATTCCGACATAATTAGGGTCCTTATGATTCTCTAAAAAAATGTGTAACACATTTTTGAACGAAAACCATGCCTCTTTTTCAACTGTAGTCATGATTTCGTCAAATGTCTCATCTTTAAGTAAACGCCTTATATCACAAAACTACCTTCCTTAATTTTTGCGTCTGATAAATGTGGGAATTTAGAAGCGAGATATTGAAAACATTCACCGTTCCTATCTAAACCTTTTACAGACAGCTTCATCAAACCCAATTTTATGTGCAACGGTGGTAAAAGAACTTTTTCAGGATTCACAGGTGGGACGCAGTATATATTTGCATCCTGGAATTAATTTGTCCTCCTAGACCATTCTTTTACAATCCAATGTTGACTTCCTGCTCTGCTGTCCCATTCACATATAAAGCATGGCATTTTTGTAAAACCTCCTTATTGTCCCAATATCATGCTCAAACATTTCAAGTCTCCACATATTTGCCAATTGTACTTATAGTTTATTTTGTTAAGAAGAAATTCTAAGTATTCGTAGGTTTCTTTGAAATGGATCGAATGAGCAATTGGCACAGAAGCAAAAGTATTGCCATTGTGCAAAAGAACTCCTTTTAGGCTTCTTTTACTTGAATCAATAAACAACCTCCACTGGGATGGGTTGTGAACAACAGATAATAAATTCAAAACAAGTCTAGGAATATCTTTGCAAAAGACAAGTGATTCTTCATGTGAAATATATTTCGCCAATTCTTGTTCTCGACTTCTGTGATAAGAGAAAGGCACTCCCGCAGCAAGTACATTTTTTTCTTTGAGTGTCGATCTCAGAACTTGTGCTGCATCCTTTGGTAAATTTAAATCTCGAACCAAGTCGTTTAATTCACTTGGTGTAAATTTCTGTGGGTCATCGCAACATTCGGGCATGAATAAATCATGGTCTTCAGTTTCCGCATCTGATGGATAAACCTCTGCTGATGCTGACGATGTAGAAGTAGATAGATTTAGACAATGAAGAACATGTTTAGACACAGAAGGAATAGTCGGATATAGAATATCCTCCTTATTTTTGGCATTATATCTAAGTTTGTTCAGAAGATCAGAGATAATTTTACACTGCCTCCACATAACGATGATGATAAAGTTGATAAAAAAATTACAATAATCTAAACCAGCACTAACACAAATGCTCCCTTGATATCTTAATACTCTTGCATCATATAATCATATTCCTTACTAATTTTGGTTAAACTGTTTAAAAAAGCATCCTCTGACAAATATCTAAGGTATGATTTCGTATAACCACTTAAAATTTTGCCTAAATACCTGCTAGTCACTCATCCTCCATTATTTCGCCATGAAAATCTTTATCATCATTATCGTCCTCTGATTCTGAATCAGATTCACCTAGCGAAATAATAAAGGGAGGTATGTTTTCATACGATAAATTTCCTATGTGTTTTCTCCAATCATCCAAAATAAGTTTTTCGCAATGTCTACACAAATCTTGCCACATTTCTGGAGTACATTTGGAAATGGACTCAAGCCATAAAGTCTCAACCTTACCCTTGGATGAAGGTTGAGAATTAATGTGCTTGTTATAATAGGATTTACAAACCCCCATGCCATTTCAATAGGATTATATTGACAATGGTACGGGGGTAATCTAAGAACCTCATGTCCATGTTCCCGCAATGTCTCGCCTACCAAATATCGCCGTTGTCCATTAGTTCGAAAAGGTTTTATTAAATTCCAAAGTTGTTTCTTCGTAAATTTTTGATGGAATTCAATACTGTGATTACGCAACCATTGTTGCATTTGGCCCCTTCTACTAGAAAATGTGGGTGGTTTGTCCGACTGCACTGAATGATAAGGTACATTGGCCATGACCACCACACATTTTTGTTTCAAACTAGCCAACGCAGGAATAAGTTGTTTAACCACCCAATTTTGAAAAAGTTTCCCGTCCATTGTCTTATGATAATCTCTATCGTTATTTTCTGAATTTAGTAAGAAGCCACACCCTTCTACAAACCCTAAATGACATCCCGCATGTAAAACTGTAAATCTTGATCCTTCACTTTTAATTTTGATAGGATTACTTTTTAAATCTGATTCATGTATCCAGCGACGGATTGACGAACCATTTTGGTAGATCCAGGTTTCGTCAAGATACACGAATGTTAAATTTTCAAGGGTAATACCACAAAAGGTGAAAATTTTTTGAGAATTTTTTTTGTTCACATGCAAACGTTTAAATTTCTCGAAACCAAAACTGCGTTAAAAATTCCGCGAGATCGCAGGTCGAGTGGAATTTGAGCAGTTTTTGTTGAGAGAAGTTTGCAATAATTTGCATGTTAACGAAAAAAATTCTCTTAAAAAATTTTGCCTTGAGTGGTAGTATTTGGAAAGATTATTCAACAATATGGGTAGATGACTTTTGCCGTGTTTGACAACACACATTTTTAACGTTTTCCACTATTAATTCAATACTGGAGCTTCCAACATGATTACTATGAGTTTTTAGAATGAGGCTGATTTGCAAACTTTGACTTTGACGTTTTGGTGAAATGTCAGTCAAAGGCTACTCACTAAAGTGAAATCATTGAAACCAATAGGGCTCGCGTGAAAACACTGTGACATTAGGTATTTTCAATGACAGTCAATTTTGATTGGCCGTTTCTGACAAATTGAACAATTTTTATTGGTTCGTTCATTATAGTGTTGAATAATCAAGGGTAATACCACAAGCAGTGGATATATTTTTGACAAATATTTTGTAGTTTCCATGTAAATTATTGCGTTTAAATTTCACGATACAAAATCACATCAAAAATGTCACGAGCCGAAGGCGAGTGACATTTAAATGTGATTTTGTTGAGTGAAATTTGCAATAATTTCTATGGAAATGGCAAAATATTTTAAAAAAGTATATCCACTTCGAGTGGTATTTGGGACGACTATTTAACAATATTAATACATAACGATTAACTTTATTGAAAAATATTCCAACAATTAATATAATTATTCATTCTCTATTAAATTCAGCGGAATACTTCCAACACACAGCATTTTAAAATTTTTAAAACAAGCCACACAATTTGTTGGGGTCTAGTGTTACGTAACCTAGCCATATCACTAAGGACATAACATCGTTGCTAAGCGATACTTCGCAACAAGGCTATTTATTTTTTGCGTACGTACATTGTTTTGTGAATATTTTGCATGGTGCCCAATATTCAGTGATATACTGCTGTCATTGGTTGAAAAAAGCAAATGTCTGCAATGTGATTGGCTTATATGTTATAGTGTTGAATAGTCACTAGAATTTCGAAGTTGTAAAAATTTTCTCAAAAAAGTAATTTTTGCTGCAACAACATGCTTTTGACAGGGAGGTGATCCATCATGCTGATAGTGGAGGTGTCTTAATTAGAAGCAATAAAACGCAGTAGTCTTCTCCACGTACATGTACGTGGAGAAGACTACTGCGTTTTATTGCTTCTAACATGCTTTTGTTCACATAAAATTTTGCAACCGTTTACCTCCCTGTGTTTGTAACCCATTGAATTTATAATTTTGTATAACGTTGTACGCCCCCCTTTAAATTCCAATTGTTCTCGCGATTCAGCCAAAAGCTTGTCCAAAGTAATTTATTCGTTTTTTTCATTGTATTGCCAAATTAGTCGTTGCAGGTCTTTTCGGAACATGAAATTTGTAAAAACATCAGTTTTGTTGCGTTTGCCAGAGAATGCTGTTTGTAAATTTTCACTTTTTGTTTTTATAACCGCTTCTAAAGTGTTTCGGCTCACTTAGAAAAAAAATCAAATTATAATAACCATAATGCATTAATTTTAACTTACAGCAAATATATTCTCGAATCTCGACATTATTAACTCGTGGACCTTCGAACATATAAGACTGGAACGAGCATACGGCATGGCAGCTGCTTCAAAGAAGATTGACAAGGACAGATATACAATTGGTAATAAGAGCTTGTGCGCAGGAACGCGGTAAATTTGAACGTCGTAAGCGGCGCAAATTACTTTATGTGATGAATAACTTCTGGGTTTTGTATTTTACAAATATAGTAATACTTTTTTGCAATTTGTAATTTTTTTCGTAACCACTATGCAAAGCACAACAAGCAAATTCACAACAGCACAAATTAATTCAAAAACAACAAACTACTGAGTCATCTGCGGCCAGCTATTCTGCTGAAATCGACCATTACGCAAACCATTAAAGCTATACGCCATTGCGCATTACCAATGAGTTCGAGTTATCAGTATATCCTTCTTATACTTGCGTACTATTCTATTTTCATCTCTGTGGACCTTCTTTGAACCATGGATTTAACATTACGTTATTACAAGTATGTAAAAATAGTGCATCATTTTAACGTACATCAGCAAATATAGTCTCTAGTCTCGACATCAACTCGTGTTCTTTAAAATCTGGCCTGTCCTTTTTGAATTGGAAATATCATCGCTTAATCGACATTTTTTGTTGTAGCAAAATTATTTTCGGCATTTTGACTTTTCCTTTGACGGAAATTAAAATTATTTTTACACACTTGATAAATCATTTATTTTCATATGAATATTAAAATAATAAATCTGGCAATGTGGTGGCAAGAATATGTCGAACTGACACTGACAGAAAAGAAAAGTTGTATCCCCTATATCACCGAATCAGTCAGTCCAACATGAAAAGAAAAAATCATAGCCATCTCTGTCCCAAAAAGGTCGTGAACGGATTATACACCTAGTTTCCTTTGATTTTAAAAATTAATTAGTGCCACAATGTCCACTTGAGAGGGAAGTTCTGCGTAAAGCCTTTTACAGATTTTTCCCTATTATTAGAGGGAAGAAAAGCACTCGCCTGTGGCTTGTGTTCAAATCTGTCTACTAGTATAGAAAAATCACATTTTCTTCACTAGTGTAAATAACTACTTCGCAAGCTGTCAATTAATAAATGTCTGCTGTGAATATTACTTAATACTACTCATGCTGTACTATAAAACTGTTCTATTGTAATCTATGAAAACATTTTTACATTGTTTAAGAAAATATAAAGATGAGACATTAAATTCTCTTAAATATACTTTTCCATTTTGTTGGTTTTCAGAAAATTAAATACATTAGATGTTGTTAAATATGTAATCAAAATCATTGTCAACATACCTGAAACAAAGGTACGCGTGCAAGGCAGCCATAATATTTTGCGATGTTCTGCTCATTGTAAAGATAGGCAGCTACATCGAACAACAAGGACCGCTCCTTTAAAAGAGTGTAACCTTTGTTAATCCGCCATTGTATCGCTAAATAGTCGTTCGCCCGTTCCTGGATACTCGTCAGCATTTTATTGGATGTTAGATACTTTCTCACCACTGTTACCAATTCTAGATAACTGTCTCTAAAGGTCAATGTAATCGTGGACACCGTTAAATTTAAGAATCAAGTCGAACTTACCTGGGCCGCTCAGCAAGCATAAGCGTTGCAGAGTAGTCAGCGACCAAGTAACAGAAAACCAACGTACCAATAACGAAGAAAATCATTCCGACACCTAATTCTGGCATAGTGTATGGTGTAACGTCGCCAAAACCAGTTTGGGACACAACCAGCAATGAAAAATACAGAGACAGTTGGAAGGAATGTTTATATCTGGTGTCATTGCTTGCCAAATCTTCTTCTTTTATTTTAGTGTACCAGCTGTGCTTCAAGCAATCTCTAACAAAATATAAACACCAGGCTGACTTGGTATTGTAACATGGTAAAGTTTTATACTTACACGTTAAAGCATGCCATCATATAAAAAGCTGAGCCCATAAAATAAGAAATTACTAAAAGATACAGCACATATTTAATGCATCGGACTAGAGCAACATTGACTTCAAAACTGGCTCCAAACTTATTTAGTAGACTAATAACCTGAAACATAGTTGATCATGTTACGTATATGAACTTTGTGATAACTTACCCTATGAATTTTAAACAAGCGATTTATGGAAAATACAGATACCAGTCTTGTATTTGAGGAGATATTAAAAATATACGCAAACGTAGCAACAGGGATGATTGAAATCACATCAGTAATAAAAGCTAATGTTCTGCATCGTATCGTAAATATGTCGGACACTGTTGTGATAATTACTGTAAAACAATATTGTACATTTACAAATTCAATAGCGAGTATAGTCGAAAATGTATTTGAAATTTTATGTGTAGACTAATGTAATTTTATTGGTAGCTTAAACATTAGTGTTCATTGAGGAAAAGTCGTCTGCAAAGGCGTTGGGAAATGTAAAGTCTCGGTATGTTGAACGAATCTACCTTTAATTTCATGTACTTTGAAATCTTCTAATTCCTGAGAACAGTACTGCATTTTGCTTCACAATAAAGATAAACAGGATATAATCTGATACGACTATATTAAACACCCAGGAAAGTCAGCTGAGGGCTGGCTTACCGTCAAGCTACTGCTGCGGGGGATTTTTTCTAAATGTGACGTCACAGAAATACGCTGTCAAGAAAATAGCTTTGATGGTTTTTTCCTCCCAGACAGGATGAAATCAAACCTCGTATCCACCATTAGACTAATAATTACGAATACCACATATATAAGCGAGATAAATATGATTTCCAAACACCAGCGTCATAATTAGTGTATATCACATGGAGAGTGATGCACATTACTTACACAATGAGTGGACCATTTTAGCTGTAATGGACTAAGTAACGATACCCAAATTGAAGGCAAGGGCTCGTTTTCAGCTGTAAACAGTGCTCCAGGAGAAGGAATGGATTCGGTGACATGAGAAGCAAGACCGCAGGGAAGCCTAGTGGCCTAGTGGTCGCTGAGCAAACAGAAGCGACCGCTCGGGCTAGAAAAATGGGTTGGCAACAATCAGGCTAGAATGAAGCCCTTCAATATGCGAGGTAAATCAACAACGAAATTTTTCATTATATCAAACGGCACGTGATTAGAAGTTTAAATAACTTAATTCCAAGGAAGTGAATAATCCGACAAAGCCGTAGGGTTGCCACACGGACCGTTAAAATAATCTCAAAAAGGTAATTTGTTATAGCGTGTCTAAGATCAGCGGCGTGCCCCCGAAAATTACAAGCGGGATAAAATGAGCCAGTATAAGAAGCAATGAAAGACTTCTCTCAATTACATTAAAACGTAAAAAAAGATAAGTTAAACATAATGGGTGCATAAAATGACCCAGAGGAGGAAAATAGAGAAAATACGAAAATTCTAACTGCTTAAACCAAACAAAACGAAAACATGATCGTAATCGACGGTATAAACGCGAGGTTAGACAAAAGAAATCAAAACGGTCAAGAGCTAAGAAACTTTGTAACTTTTAACGATCTAGAAATGACAAATACTTTTTTCTAACAATATCTAGATACACATGTTTATAGATGCCCAGATATCAGTTCAGACCCTTACCTATTTACCTAAAAAAGCCTACGTGGTTCATCGAAACAAAAATATAATTAAACTGAAAACGACAGATTCACTGACAAAATTCATCTACTTCGACAAGAAAATATAAAGAAACTATATCCAGACAAACTCATCCAACAACTAGCATCAGTTCCAACATCAGACAATATAGAAGAATAGTGGAAGATATGAGCAGAGAATTCTATCTAAAACACATCTAAATTTTCGTAAATTTCGGTAGTTTTTAGTCAAGTTAATTGAAATAAAAGATGGAACATATTAGAAGACAAAGTTATTTATTCAACATAATCAGGAGTCTACACTACAACAACAAAATGTGCATGGAGTGAAAGCAAGAAATTAGTAAACGCTCCATAGTTGTTAATCAAGGTGTAAAACAAGGATGTCCTCTGCATCCATACTTTTTAACTTATATTTATTTAGATGACATATTAAAGCACTGCATAGAGAAATCAGCACCAAACATTAACACAAATAGCAACAAATTGATTACTTCTTTATTATTTGCCCATGACTTAGCAGTTATTATAAACTTAGAAGCGAAACCCCATAGAAAATCTTTCTAATTAGCATTACAACCGGAAAATATAACTACTTAATTTCAAAGAAGAAACTCAAAACTATGGTATTCTATGAACACCTATTTTTAGACGACATGCCCTTAGAACAAACATTACACTTGAATTATCTATAGAGACGGAACAAAACACAGCAAACAACAAAGACATCGACTTGTCAAAAATATGATTTCTCTGAGGCACCCACACCACTCGAAGAAGTAACTGAACTGAACTGGATCAACCAGTATTTTCGGTTGAAGGAGATAATTTCTCTGAACAAGCCGAGTCAGCAATCCACAAGCCGAGTCAGCAATCCGCCGATGCCTAGCCTTTCGGAAAGAAACCATCGACTTCCAGTTCGTTATCCTGATTTTGTATAACGCCCTTAATCATTTTTATACGTTTTTTTTTAATTGGCCGTGGGAGATTGTAGTGCCCTATGTTCTATTTCAATTGTTTATGACGATCTAGTTGGTTATCAGAATCTAATTTTTAATCAATCCTTATATATAAACGTATGTTGTGCTTGCACATATGGAACTGTCACCTTTGCATCGACGCTGATCGGGCGCAGTTCGTGCGTGATCAACAGTGTCATCATCGCATCCTTTATAAGGCAGTTATAAGCAAGTACGATAGGTCTACATTCTTTGGTGAGCGGTGAACACGTTTAACTAGCAATCTCAATTCGTCTGGGAGTGCAGGTTCGAATCGTATCGGCTGCCATTTTTTTCTTTTCAAACTGATGTAATTCGCATTACTAAGTGTTTTCTTTTACTGTTTTAGCATTACTGGCAACGTTAAGACATTTTTACAGAAATAAAGTGCGTTAAAAAACGTTATCCAGAGGGCTTTGAACTAGATTTTGTTGTATGACTACATTTCGCTAATTATTACATCGTTCTACCTAGAATTCAACGCGGTCCGTCATTTTAGTGGTCAATTCTCAACCGTTAAATCGGTTAAATAGAGTTTACCTTTTAGCAACGTTATTTATTTTGTTCGTATGTACTTTATTCTGTGGAACATAGTTCATTTCAGAACTGAACTGTAACTTAATTGCCGTAAAATGGTTTTTACTGCTGAACAACAAGTTTTTATATAAAAAGTGAGGTTATGTGTATACGCAATCCATAAAATAAGGTAAATTACTTTTAAAAACTATTGTTTGGCACAAGACCACTTGATAACAGTTTTTGAACGCACTTTAATTTTAATTAGAGTAAATTCACCTATGTGGTGAGCTTAAATGCTAGTGTCAAACATAATATGGCACATTTGGGAATGTAGTTTTTATTCACCCAAGAGCATAGTAATAAACCGTTAAACATAATAGTTTACTTTCTGTTTTTGTTTTGTTTACTATGATGTTCTATTTGTTCCTGTCACTGTCTGCTCTTCATGGCGCGTAAATCACTTATCACCTGATTCTTCCATCTCGCCTTAGACCTTCCTCTTGGTCTGCCTGTCAGAGGTTTCCACTCAGTTATCCTTTTTATTGTAGCTCGAGTGTATCTTCTGTGTATATTCCCATACCATCGCATTCTCTGTGATTTTATGAAATTCACTATACCTTCTTCCAATTTATTTCTTATTTTGAAGTTCATCAGACTCCTGTACTCTCCTTCTTTCACTCTTTTGAATTCCACCATTCTTCTGATAATTTTACACAATTTTTTCCTCGTCATATTTCGTCAAACACATCGTCTCACTTTAGAAGGTTGCCACTGGTCGATTTGCCAACCTATACATTCTTATAGTTTTGATATAATAATGTAATACTAATGATGAGGCACTAACACCCCATGAAGGAGCTTGGCCTGCAAGAGTACCCATAAAAATAGATGCTGTGCAGTTTTTCCACCAAAAGTTCAGCTCCAGCTGCCAGTCTTTCCACTCCTAGTTCATCCTATATTTTTTCAGTTTTTACATTCTCTTTCTTTAGCTTCTTGTTCTCCTTTTATCGCCTTTTCCTACGGATTTCTCAACTGCATTCTTACCCTTGACATCTTAGGCAGATATAGTTGGCATTTACACTAATTTTATTCGTTTTAAATTAAAGTACAGTTGATAATTACCTTTTATAGCTGGATGAGTTCTTTTCAAGGTTGCTGTTATGATATCGTACCGCTTTTATACACGTTATGCAAGACCATCTATGGTTCATGCGTTCTTCAGAGAAAAACACAACAGAATTGCTACCTTGATTTAATAAACAATTGAAAGTTGTTTATACAAACATACAATCAACATAACTTAAAGCCGCTCTTAGAGCGGTTTCACAACAACTTTAACTAATGTTATGTGCCTTAAAAAATGAAATTATTATTACCAACATTACGTATGCTGTAAAATATCCGATCAAAAGTAATATTTCTTGCATATTTGAAAAACCTCACGATAAATTCAAGAGACAAAACTAACTCATATATTGAACATCAATGATCTAATACTGAATTTATACTAATTTATACTAAAATATACTACAAGATAGTATAAGTTTCTTACCACTTTCGTTCTCAACAGCTGTAAATATCTGTAGAACAATATCCAATACATATATACCCCCGACAATAACCATTATTAAATGTAAATAATGAGGAAAGTATCTGTTAAAACTAAACTGATAAGGGTACAGAATTACAACCATCAGGACCGTAAGGCACAGAAAACATTCCCAGAATGTTATAAACTGGGAGCTTGGTTGTAAAACCCATGGCCACGAAGTGCGCAAGCAAATTTCATCGGAATGTTTCAGTTTGGTTTGATGCTGAAATGTCAAATTTATCGCAAAATTTACATAAATGTAAGGACTTACCAAGCTGAGAACATAGAGATCTGAATACTGTGGTTCGGTGAATGACCTCCTTCTGGCATCCATATATCCACTATCGGTTGTTTTGGGATCTTCCGTTTTTAATCCTGCTTTAACTAGCTTTAAGGTTCGCTGTTCAACTACTTCATTCCTAGATTGTCATCATTAACGCAAGCGTCTTTATAAAAAAGAAAACCTTAAATATACTCACACCCTAAATGTAATTTCCGAAAAGTGTTTCATGTTCTGGCTTTCTTCAGCTTCATCTATTTTTTTCTTTAAAATAAGGTTACTATGCAGTTTCTATAAGGACCACTGTATGTACCTACCAACATTTTTTCAAAAATAACTGCAGCTTGGTTGAGCTTACGGTACTTCACTACGATTCTCCAAAAATCCTTCTTTCTTAGGCACTGTATTACTGTATAAGAAGAAGCAGTTATCTGTGCAGTAATAGATAACCATAAAAATATAGACAAAATTTGTTATAGAATTGTTACTTGGACCGGATTTTTAAAACTGTACAGCAAGCTTGTTTCGCCAATACAAGTTCCCATTCCAAGTGTTAAAATGGGACTTTCGCCATCTTCTGCTGAAAGGATCTGAACGCTTCCTCGCAACACATACACCATACTATCCTTGTCCTGGCCTTGGGTGTAAATAACTTCGCCGGCTGTATATATCTCTGTTGTCATTACTTCTGCCACTGCACGTTGAAACGATGGATGGAGATGCTTCAACAAATAGGTCTTAAAGAAATACTATTAGTAAAGGACCATATAAACCATGAAGGCCAACAGACTCTATTAAAAAAAATCCAATATCTGTCTAAATGCACTTGTTGCTTCAACGGGTTTGGCAATTTTTCAAAGAGGTAGGAATATCTGATACCATTTTGCTTACTCCAAAATGTTTTGTAGTAGTTAATAATTTTCGATTTTAAAGTTTTTGAAATGCGTGGATGATCCTAAAACCACATGTTGTAAATTGATTAACGAGCTATCCTTCGCGCTTTCACATACAAGAGCATCGGAAATGAGATTGTATCTGTTGGAATAAGTGGCATGTCTGCGATATTTCTCTACTTGAACGGTAGTCCAAGCACCCATGAATGCACCAACCATTAACAGAAATCCAGTAATCATTAATAGAATAACTATTATTTGTTCCCCGTTGGTGATTACGTGTATATTACCAAAACTGCAAAGTATAAAATCTAATATTGGTTAATTTTACCTAAATAGTATAGTCATCCCAAAAAATATAGAAAGTAAAAATGACAATTTAACTAGTGTCATTGTCAACCAATGGCATTCTTAAATTTAAAAATAAACTACCAATCGACCGATTATTTTAGTAAAAATCGTACGACACTAATTAAGAACCAATAGAAAAATTAATGTTAGTATGGTTTCCAAGCCAACAAAAAAAATTCTTGATAATCTTTTTTAAGTTGACTAACCTAACTGAAATTATTAGGCGATAATTTTTTGACATTCACTGTTGTTAATATGTTGGTGGAACTGTAAGTCTATGTCAAATTCGAGGTTAGCAGGTTAGGTTTTGAGTCAGTTTTGACACAGACTGACTTAAACCGCCGGTTCCAAGAAATTTTCCGGCCATTCTCGGGTTAAATTAAAAACGTAAAAATTCACTTTGGCGTTATTCCAGAAGGCCCGGATTTACACCACATAGCACCGCCGCCACTTACTCGTGTGAATTAACCACCTAGGAGGCCCAGGTAATGCGTAACTTCTGTTCTTTTCACGTGTTTTGTTAGAGCCAGAAACGTAAACAAAATTCCGACATTTTGGACACTTTATATCGCCCAGAGGGACGTCACCGGCCGGCGCAAAAGATGCAGCGCTAAAGTCACGCACCAGCCCGACCCCGAGAAGGTTGAAATCCACGACACTCGACCCGTGTGTGTTATTTGGGTTGCGGACGGACCAGGAACATGCATCCTCAGAGGAGATCATTTGATTTTATTAATGTACAAATCATTTATTTACGAATTTCATCTTATTTTGTAACTACAGTTAAAAACAATATATGTATCGTAATTACAAGGTGTTTTTCCTGACCTTATACCGGATGTCCATTCTCAAAGTCGAACATAGGGAATTAATATTAGTGCATTCACTCGTTCTTCATTGAAATCATTCATTTTTCTGTAGATAATTTTAACAGACGTTGACAGAAACTACCTGATTTACGCCAACTAATGCTATCGAAATTGAAAAGCAAAGCATGACATATTTAAAGATTCCCAAGCTTTAAATTAGTATTTTAAAATAAAAATCGCATCTTGAATATTATTATTGGTATTATTTGATGCGTAATAATTTTATCTTTCCATTGATACCATTACCCTCCCTGTAAGTTTAATTGCCGAGCAGGAATTGGCAAAAACGTTCAATACAATGTTAATCGCCTATGTTCTACTTTGAGAACGGACACTATATATATATATTTGAGTTTGAGCGAACCCTGCCTCCGATTTGAGTGCACCCGAGAGAACTCCCTTCACGGCGACTTAGTAAATTTCATGTAACGTTACAGTATAGAAAACTAAAAACAGTTCTGCAAGGTAGTCGAGAAGCTAAAAGGTCATAGGAAAAGAAAAATACGAAACATAAAGCAGCAACAACACCCTGAAAATATGGAAAAACTACTTTGCAACAAAAATGTAAAACAGGAGAAGAAGATGAGAAAGATGTAAGACTGTTAGAAAACCAAGAAAATCTAGAAGACAGAGAAGAGAATTTGGACGACTAAATACACAAAGAAAAAGTAAGAAGAGCCTTGAAAAACCCATAATTTAAAAGCTGTGGGTAAAGATAATGTACCACCGGAATTGATTAAAAAGGGTTACAGAAAATATTTCAACAAGCATTCTCTCTATCACAAAAGAAGAAAGAGAGCACAACATAGACGCAAGAAGAGATGGACAACAACTGGGGACGGTAAAAAATACGAATATCTAGAAACTACGACGGAAATATTAATCAAGAAATACGAAATAGAATAGAGAAAGACTACTAGCAAATAAACAATGCTCTCATAAGAAACACGAGCTAAGCAGTAAACCGATATTACAATAGTACATTACCCAATTAGTTTAGAAAAGCTATGTTTTACTAAACAAGTATGGCTGGTTTGAGTACTAGTATTAGCGAGTACTTAAACGGTCATAAGAGGTTATACGACGTCAGGTTAGCAGGTTAGGCGTCAGCTTTGACACAGACTGACGCAAAACCTAACCCGATAATCTAGAATTTGATATGGACTTACAGCGCTACCAACAATACACTTGGGCATTGCCAAATGTAAAACGAATCGCCGCGTCGTTACTATCAGATATGTGTTGCTATGCAGAAAAGTACCACATTTCTAAACGACTTTAAATGTAGAAATATAGTACATTACCAAATGAAATGCGATAAAATCATATCTACGCTTACACTCACCTACAGGGCAGAATCGTGAATGATGTTGAACAAGCATAAATCCATTGAAACGGCTGCAGAAATGAGATATCTTCGAAAGATACTAGGAAAAACCAGAAGAAGCAGGATACGCAATAGACGGGTTAGAGATGAAGTAGATTTAAAACCCGTAATAACAGATAAAAGTAGAGAAAATGCAACTGGGCTGGTATGACCATCGTTCATATGTATAAGTGCCCGGATTTTTAATTCCGCGACTGTACATTGAAAAAATACCCCAAAAATGTTCAACATGAGATCCGAAGGAAGGAGAACACGGGGTGGGCCACAAGTTTAGTAGAAGGACATAATAACTGCAACGGCAAGAAAAAGAGGTAAAACCAGCACAGAGACCTGGATAGTGGCAAGAAAATTAATGTCTTTAAGAATACGATAAAAAAAATCTGGTGTGATACACGCACACAACTTCCTTTTACAGTGGTCTTATAATTAGCCAAAAATTTGATTTTAAATATTTAAGCATTTGTCAAAAATTTTCAAAAATTAGAAATTCTACAAATAGGGCACAAAATAGAGCGTTACTTCAAGAGACAAATTTTCTCTAGAATTTTAAGCTGAATTCATAAATGTAATAATATACCGGGTGTTCTATTTAAAATAGGAGTTAATAAAAAACATTGAAAAAAAAGACCCATTTTAGAAGTATTCAACTGGAAAACAAATTAAAAATGCAATAAAAATGTAAAGTTTAAAAAAATCGTTAAGGCCGTTTTTGAAAAAATCGAAAAAAAACTGAAAAATCACAAGAGTAAACACCTACTTTCGGTTATGCAATTTTCTTCAAAAGCTTGCTGTCGCATCTACAGAGTACAAAAAACTTATATATGAAGTTTAAACGCCATACCTCTTTTCGTTTTCGAGATATTCTGTTCACAGACAGACACACAGACCAATGAAAAAAAAAATTTGGGTTCAGAGGACTCTAAAACGTGAAGATCTGTTGAAAACTCAATTTCGAATTTTGGGGTGAATCCAATACTTCCTTCATTGTAAAAGAAAGTAAAAAGAAAAGGACTCACGCTATCGCCTTGTCTTACTCCAGTTGATGGTATTTCCTTCGTTAATCCTTGTTTCGTCTTTATTGTAGTGGCGTTTTTATTATTAATGTCATACATTATCTTGATGATAGCGGGAGGTATGTCCTATTCTTTCACAATATTTGAGATATCTGCAAGCTTTACTTTGTCAAAGACTTTGGTTAAATCGATTAAGCATACATAAGCTCTTTTGTTGAAGTATTTCATGATTTTTAATTTTCTACATAACATGTATTTTACTCTTTTATACGTAGGTATGTTTTTGGGACACCTTGTATTTTAAACAGATTTTCTACTCGTATCTACCAGATTCGCTACTACCCCACTAGACGAAAAATTTACTCACTGGATGGGGACTGCAATCTACCAGATCTAGTAGAAAATCTACTAAGTTGGCAACTCTGGCTATGTTTAACGTACCGACTGAGTGAGTGGATGAACACGTGTGAGCAGTTTGTGTTGTGTTCCTGCAATGCATTTAGTATAGTGTAGCTGTGCAAATTCAAATATACCTAAGTAGGTGAGCAAAATGAAGCTAAATAGCTAGACATAGACACACACATTTGAACGCGGATTTGCATGGGGTGAGTCAAATCTTCGGATAAATCTGTGTGATTATGGTAACCAGCCTGCCGAACCAGCGAGCCATGCAAGCTCGGGATATGCCTGGGCCGGTACGCTGCGTCATAAACACACACACACACACTTCTTTGCAGTCCAGTCAGACATAGTGAGGTTATAATCTGTGTGTTGTGGCAAATTATAATTAAAATGAATAAAGAATTTATAAGCGAATTTATTGAAGTGCATAGGCGGCATCCAGCGCTATGAAAAATAAAATCCTCCGAACATATAAACATAGGCATTATATACGTTTCCTAGGAATTCTATATAATGACGGATTACATACATTTCCGGTAACATATACACTAAAATACTAAATTTATGGTACTTTGACTTAATAATGTTCATCAAAGATCAAGACGGCCCACCCAAATAGTAATGGGAAGTTTCGATACTTTTGCGGACTCGTTCATTCCAATCCCATTCCGCAAGCGGATCGAGTCCATCGGAATCGCTCCTCGGATCGACATCGAAATTGAATGTGCATTTCAGACACCCGGGGTCCTCGGTTTTCCGGACCCGGAACGAACAACGCGCGTATCTTTGTTTTGGTGAGTGGTCACGCAGTCGGTAATTCAGTATGTTTATATGTCTCAAACATCAATTGGGCACATACAAAGCCGCCAAAAGCCATAAATCACTGATAACTGATAAAAAAGCATGCAACTTCGGCCGTATCATGTGTCGCCTGTCGACGTCGAGCCTCTATAAAACGAACACCATCATCATTTGCTGTTCCCCATCAACACATTGTAGTGTATTGTGTATTGAAATGATTTGAATAACGGAATGCCAAAGGAATGAATGTCCGCGAGAATTGACGCCTCGCGACCATTTCGTTCCTCGGAACGAATCCGGACCGAAACTTGGACTCGATCCATATCGATCCTGCCCCGGATTCGATCCTTTGTATCGAATCCGACCGGATCGACACATCGCTACACCCTGACCCAAAGCCTTTTTTTGCCATGCTGAACGCTTTCTTCTTTTCTTTTTATTAGTATGTATAAACATTTCGGAGTAACCTAGCGCACTAACAATAGCAAACTTATTTTTCTTGTCAACGATGGACATTTTAACACGCGTACTTAAAATTGTGAACTGCCCTTGCAATTGGCATGGCTCCCGACCTTTTAAAATTTTCACCGAGCCACGAGCCATGCAAATCCGACGGATAAATCGTCAGATTTGTCCCATATCCACAGAGACTTGCATGGGACGAAGATTCCAGCGAAAAAATTGGACGATTTGCTTGTGTGTGTGTTGTCTCGATCGTAAAACAGCTCGCCACGAATAAATCCGCGGATTTACTCGTGGCGAGCATATCCGCGTTCAAATGTGTGTGTCTATACCTAGCTAATAATTAATCTTGATTTGAATCTCACACTTTCATCTGGTTATTTCGATTTCTCCTTCAGTCTTATCAAAGCAAACATGTGCTTATAAGCTACCCTTAAGATTAGGTACGAGGGGAGTTTTTTACTTCCTTTTACACCCTAAAAATTCGAAATTGAGTTTTTAACAGATGCCAGGGCCGGTCCTGGGTACGTGGCCGCCCGTGTGCAAACCCAGATTTCGCCGCCTCGTCCGCAAGGAATTTAGAGTGACAATGTCAGAGGGGGGGGGGGGGGTTGTACGTTGCATTCGATTTTTTTTTCGTAAAATGTTGTGTAACACCTTAAACGTCGTGTGATATACACCCTAGACAGTGGAAAAAGTCCGATAAAACATATCTTAAAAAAAGGGGTTTTAATAATATAAAAGAAAGCTGTAAAAATAATAATGTTAATACAAGACGTATATTTCTATAAATATATTATTTCATGATAGAATAAACCTGGGAATAAATAAATAATCTTCTTTTAAAATGTAATTGTTTTATTATAATAATTATTTAGATTACAAAAGATTTCCAAAGAGTACAAAAATATTATTTAAATTGGAACAATATTAATAAAATAGTAGATTCATCTTATATTCTAAATTAATTTAAAATAACTCAGTAGAACAAAACAAAAGAGACCAAAAAATTACTTCAATACTACTTTTCTGGCTTTTAGAGATGCAAATTCATCTATCGTTTTTGAAAAATCAATTTTCTCTGATATTTCATGCGCAATAGAAATAAGTGCAAAACTACTTAGTCTTGATTGAGCCATCGTAGATCGTAGATAATTTTTAATTATTTTGAGTTTTGAGAAACTACTCTCACCAGTCGCTACGGAAACTGGCAGTGTCAAAAAATCCTCAAGGCAACGATAAAATTTGGGAAACAAGACATCAAATCGTAAAATTTGAAGGGGATTACTCAAACCATCAGGAAAAATTTCCCGGTACGACAATATTTCATTATATAGTTGGATGCCATTTAAATCTCTTTTTATTTCATCATTTTCATTTAACTGAAGCTTTATGTCCAGATCAATACATGATTTCATTATTGAGTCATTATCCATTTCTTTAAAACTGTATAAAAAGTTAAACAGAGATTCACACTCTTTTACTAATTCAAACCTTTCCTCAAGAGAATTATTCATGTGATCTAAAATCGTAAAATAGAAATTTAGTTTGAAACATTGTTTAGGATCTGCAATCGAATTACCTTTACTTACATACAAAAATTGACGTGGTATTTTTACTGTGCGAATTGTAGGAAATTCTGCCTCTATACTCTATTTGAATTTTGTCAGCTTCTTTAATGGCATCACTAATAAATATATTGAAACATTCATCGTTTCTTTGTTGACTAGTGCTATTTTGGAGATTTTTTAACGCGTAGACACATTCGGCTAAGTTTAATTTTGGGTTTTGAAGCATTTTACTAACAATATCTACCTTTGAAAGTAAATTATGCCAAATAATTATGGAACAAATAAATTTGAAAGCAGTTATCTTTTCTGCCACGGAATGGGCCATATTTCTTGTTTTCAAGTCTCGGGTAGGATCATTCATTAATTCTGTTAAACTATCAATGATTATTTTCAGGTTGAGGTGTAATGGTACTATAGCTTGTATTCTACTCTCCCATCTTGTGTCGCTAAGATCTTTGAGAGTTAAATTTGCAATGTGGCTTTTCAAAATAATCCCTCTGTATGGGGAAACAGAAAAAAAGTTATATACTTCCTGAATTATTAAAAAAAAAATCAAATATTTCCCCGCTAATATTTGCAGCATCGCTTACGACCAAATTCAAAGTATGAGCATTACAAAGGACAAAAAGTGCTCTTGGATTGATATCTATGATGCGTTTTTGAAGTCCAATATTTTTACCTCGCATATTAGACCCATTGTCGTAACCGTGTCCCCTAATATTTTGCAAATCTAACTCGTAATCAACCAATTTTTTTAATAAGAAGTTATACAATCCTTCACCAGTTGTGTTCGTGATAGGATCAAAACCCAAAAAATTCGCGTTTTTCGACATTTTTATCTGAAATATTTATATTTACGCACCTCACAACAAATGTAATTTGTTCTGTATGACTTACGTCTGGTGTACAGTCGAGTATAATTGAAAAATATTTAGAAGATTTTACAACCTGCATTATTTCTTTTAACACCTGCAGCCAATAAATGTATAATTTCATTTTGAACATGTTTTCCTAAATAATGTGGCATTTTAGTTTTAAGTTCTTTTGACTTTTTAACATTATTCAAATGATCTAACATAACAGGATCAAATTTAGCAATCATCTCAATTTTTTTTTAAAATTACCGTTAGTCCAGTCGTTGAAGGTTTTCGGCTCCGAATTCTTTGAACCTTGACCAATTGACGTGAAATTTGGTGAGTAATTAGGGGATGGCTCAAGGAGCAAAAGTGACATAGCGCCGATGTGCGCTTTTACCCTGACAGTGGATGCCACCCCTTCTCGGGGGTGGAAATGTGTTCACTCAAAATAACCCCGGAAATGGATAGAGGGGTAAATTATAAGTAAAAAATTTTCTATAAAGTTTTTTCAAAGGATCGATATTTTTCGAGTTGTTCACGATTTTTCGTGATAAAAATGCATGTTTTTGGACGGTTTTTCGCGAATAAGTCGAAAACTTCGCGTTATATCAAATAAGTTGTAATAACCAAAAATGAACCCTATAAAACAGCAAAGAGATTAGTTTTTTATGAATGCTCTAGGTGCAAAATAAAGGGAGTTATGGCTTGTTGAAGAAGATTTTTTTTGCAACAAATTGGTTCGAAGTAATAAACGTTAATTAACGAAAAACCGATGCATTTTTCGGGGAAAACTTATAGAACATTTTTTGTAGCGATTGGAAAGACCTTTAAAATTAGCACTGTTAAAAGTCGATTGCATTATAACTAAGCGAGTTACGATGCAAAACGGTGGGCCACTCGAATTTATGAAAAAAAAATGAGCTATAAAACCTCAGCCATTCCACCAGAATTGATATTGACCGTTATCCCTTTACAAATTACTTTATTTTAGTATTACTCATGTAATCCAAAAGTTTGGCCCGGTTAGAATGCGTATTTTTCGAAAAAAATATGATGAAAGTGAAAAACGTATTTTTCAAATTTCTTAAAAAATACCTTATTTTCAAAATAACTAAAACTGAACAAAAAAAAACGTAAAAAAATTATATAATACAAAAATGTGGGCTTTTTCTTAACGAACATTTTAGTTTGTTTTTTAGTTCTGTAGGCAAAAAAATAACGGACATATAAATGTTTGAAGTTTGCACTATAGTGGGCGGACCACCCCTCCCGAGCCCTTCAACCCTTTACTTTTTGAATATGCAGGGTTTGAGCATGTCGAAATGTATATGATCTTATAGCCCTTAAAATTACCTGTAAAATGGTGTTGGAATGGGCGTTGTAGCTTTAAAATTAAGGGAGGTATGGTAAAAAATCCAATCGCATTTTTTCGGAGCATAAAAATTTTTCCATTCCACATAATTTTGGAGCTTCATAGATGATCATATGTACATGTATCGTGTATATACATACATAAATGTATATGTATATATTGATTAATATGCAATTAGTAAAAAAACAATCGAATAACTCGTTGGCGACAAAATTAAAAAAAAAATTAATGAAAGGAAAATGTTCAGCATAATATTCACTAGACCTTGTCGAACGCGTCACATTTTTCTAAATGGGTCAACACCATAGCACACTGTTACAGCAGGATAATAACCAGAAACAGTAACAAAACAATAAGAAATAAATAAACAACACTAATTACTTTCGACAACCAAACGTACGACAAATTGATTTTGACAGTTTGGATGTTTACGTTATTGTTTTTGTTTTTAGTAGCAGCCTACTATGAATTTTTCGTTAAGTACGGTGTATTGTTGATATAGGTAAACTAAAATCTCCCCTAACTTCTTTAATATTCATTTTAAGACAATAGTGTATTGAGACTTTTATATCACAAATTAATTTTTATTTCAAGTTTTTGAAATCTATACAAGGTGTTCCATTAAAAAAAACTAAACGTTTTTAATTTTGTTGCAAACTCGTTATTCGATTGTTTTTTTATTAATTCCATATTAATCAGCGCCAAAAACACTACTAGTTTGCTAATTTAATCTACTTTGTAAAATTATTAATAACAAAGATAACAATGGTGCGCACTTAATTTGAATCACCCTGTATATATATACAGTGTGTCTGCGGATTGAGTTCACATAAGGTGTAAATGGCAAATTTTTTTGAGTTAGATGCTTAAATTTTCGGAATCACTCGAAAAAGCCGGTTTTTTGAGCTCTTGAACTAACATTCTCAAGCTTAAAAAACCTTTGCTTTGCGCACTTAATATAAAAATTACTATAAAAATTTGCTCTAAAATAATTAGGGAAGCAAATATTTTCATAAAAAGAAATTACCATTGAAAACCCTATGGTGCGTAAAGCATTTCTACACCCTGTATGTATATTGTTTATAGGTTAATGTTAATTTTTTAGTTGAAATAAAACTCAGTTTTATTAATTTTCACTTTTCACAGTGTTTTATTAAAATATTAAATTTAAAAAAACCCTTAACATAAACATTTATTTTTATATCTAGTAATTGTGATATTTTGATATGTTTGTTCGGTAGCTGGATACGTAATGGCCTAATGACTAATGAATCTAATTTGCCGCTAAGAACGCGGCTTCGGTCAACGACAAATTACGTCCTGAAAAATCCCCTGATTAGAGATCGTTCGAGAATGTTCTGGATTTCTAAGAAATATGCCCAAACGTGCAAACTGTCGCAACTTGCTTCAGGAAATAACCCACGCAAAGAATGACTGAATTTGGAATTTGGAACGGAAATGCATTCTTTCGATATTGAATTACTGGCAACGAAGGTTGCTTAATAATGAACTTACAAAGGAAGGTGATCTTACTGAAAAATTACTACAAATTCGGAATTTAGATGGGAAAACTTAGTAAACTATGATAAATGCTTACAAACCAGGAAATTACCTCACAAGTAATAGATGTTCTTTTATTTATCTGACAGAGGAAGTTAACTAGAGGTATCGGTTTCGATTCGGCCGCCCCGATCGTTGGCCGCCCGCATGCGGGGCACGCGTTTGCCCTTTGCCCTCCACTAGGACCGGCCGGCCCTGAACAGATCTTCACGTTTTAGAGTCGCCTGAACCAGTGTTGCCAACTTAGTACATTTTCTACTAAATCTGGTAGAATGAAACACGTATTTAGTGGACTAATTTTCAATCTGGTAGATAGTAGAAAATCTGGTAGATTACACAAATTTTTTAGTGAATTCCTGGTATTTTTCTTCAATTTTATAAACTAGTAGTCACAAGCAACACTATTGAAACATGGCTAGCTTCATTATTACCCGCTGACGCGTAGCGGAAACTGATAAAGCTGGCTATAATTCAAGGAAGTATAATAGCATTTTGTAAGAAAAAAAATCTGGTTCAAATACATAATAAATGGGGGATTTTTTTACAATTATCTGCTCGTAATTAGGGGAAAAACATGTAAAAATAGCTTATAAAAGGGTTCTCTGTCACTTGCGCTTTGCATTTTGTTGATGAGACTTTTAACGAATAAAAAATTCAATATTTGTGTTAAAAAGTGAATTAAAGCAGCATCATTGGGAATCTACATCTTTAACAGCAACTGTATGTTTGTGTTGTAATGTTTGTTTCATATTTTTAATAGAAATAGGAAATAATAGTATATTATTATACAAGCATATAATGGATGCTATTATTACACGAAGATGGCTTTTAAATAACGAGCGAGCGAAGCGAGCGAGTTCTTTAAGCCATCTGAGTGTACTAATAATAGCTATTATATGCGAGTGAAATACGCTATTTTATTTACAACTACTTTATTTACATTCATTCCAGAAAATTTTTGTATGCGATATCATAAGTTTTCTTCGACTTTTCTGGGAGTAAATTTTGTGTAGCTAGTCTGCCGGCTTGGCGTACTTCAGGGGGAATACAGCACTATTGTCGCTATCGTTTTCCATTTTAGGTTTGGGACGAAAAAAGTGTAAATTATTATTTTCAAACTGACAGACTGATAACTGTCAACTCGAAAAAGCAGTTTATGGCCTGTTTGATTATATGCACATAAATCCGTATTAGCGATGTAATTATGGTGGTATCCATGCATTTATGGCGGTATCGATGTAATTATGAAATATAAACAACAGGCATTGTGATTTTAGTTAATAATATATATCATAATTGACAAATAATCGCAAAATAACAAAGGTATTGTTTAACAGTTGTAAATAAATATTTTAAATGTTAATGTTATTTTTTTACTTTTGTTTATCTGTGCTTTGTGAAGTTATGAATAAAATATTATTCTGGCAAAAAAAAATTATTAGTGGAATTCTGGTAGATTTTATTTGACCTTTTGGTGGAAACCGATTCTCAACTGTTGGCAACACTGCCCTGAACCCAACATGTTTCTGTTCATTGGCCTGTCTGTGCGTGTGTGTGTCTGTGTGTGTGTGTGTGTGTGTGTGTGTGTGTGTGTGTGTGTGTGTGTGTGTGTGTGTGTGTGTGTGTGTGTGCGTGTGTGTGTGTGTGTGTGTGTGTGTGTGTGTGTGTGTGTGTGAACAGAACATCTCAAAAACGAATAGAGGTATGACGTTGAAACTTCATATGTAAGTTTTATGTACTATCTAGATGCGACAGCAAACTTTTGAAGAAACTCGCATAACCGGAAGTATGGTGTCTACTCTTGTGATTTTTAGTTTTTTCGATTTTTTCAAAAACGGCTCTAACGATTTTTTTCAAACGCTCCACTTTTATTACATTTTTTATGTGTATTGATGTGAGATAGGTGATTTTCCAGTTGTATACCTCTAAAATGGGTTTCTTTTGTTTTTTTATTTTTTTGTTAGCTCCTATTTTAAATAGCACACCCAGTATATTATTAAATTTTTGAGATAATTTGTGTTTTCAACTAACTTTGTATTTTGTACGGTTTCTACAGAATATTTTTTTTTAATTTTGACAAATGCTTAAAATTAAAAATAATTTTTTTGGGTAATTATAAGATCACTGTAAAAGTGTGCGTGTATCACATTTATAAAGCTTTACACCTTACAGACAACGGGTGCCTTATGATTCTGCTTTATTTTAGATACAACATTTATGAATTAGGTGCAGAAAAGATTAGCATAAAAATTATTGATGGGCTTATTCGAATGAAAAATAACCGGTTATCCGGTTATTGAAATAACCTATGTAACTCGGTTTTCGTTCCAAGTATTCAAATGAAAAATAACCTCATGCTGATACGTACTACCATTGATTAAATAAGTTATTAAATGAGTTATTTAATCAATGGTACTACGCTTTGAATATAAAACCTCTATTCCAAGGTACTGCGTGCCATATCTCAGCGACCTACGCAGTGCTCGAAATTCTGTAAATATAAATACGTCATAACTCATAAACAAAGCAGATTGAAAACACCATTTGGTTATCGCGTAACTACCTCCTATCATAAAAAATATCAAATTCTGGGAACCTGAAACCTGAACGCCTGAAAACTGCAAACGCATCAAGCTATAAAACAATTTTTTATTTGCTTACATCTCAAAAGGTTCGATACAAGAGGCGGCGCCTTTAACCCGCCCGATCGATAAAGATCAACGTTTACCCCTGTTCTTATTGCGATTAGCAAGCAGTTCTTTCTACACTTCTTAATAAGTACCTCTTAATTTCCAATACATAACACATAATGTACGGTCGGCTCCTTAGAAATCGGGCACTACTCACTATTATGATATATTTTGCATGTATTTTTTAAGTGTATAAACTGGGTTTTTACAGTTATTATGGTTTTAATTGTTACGTCAGATTGTTTATTGTTTGTCAATTATGAAATTCCATCTCACATTAATGAAGTAACTAGGGTTGCCAGATTTATAACCAACGTTTCCGGGACAATGGGGGGGGGGGGTATGTAAATGTATATATATTTTTACTTATACCATATCTACTATCTACTAAATAATACATTTGTAAAATAAATTTATATTCATAATAAAAAAAAATGCTTGTGCACATGCGCACCACATACCACTACACAGTACGCAGTACGCCAATACCAACTACCACTTATACTTTTCATTTGATATGGACAATTTTATAAGTGTGTTTCCTTCAGGCCCGTTTAAAAATGTTGAAAATTCTGTGAAAAGTCCTCATAGTTAATCCGAGTTTGTAACTAGGCTTTTACTAGATCAAAAGACATGCGATTTCTTTCTTTTGTCCAAAGATTATTTAGCAGGCTAAATATTCCGTTCGCAAAAAGGATTGCTGACTGGTATCGACAGGACAAATAAAACAATTTTATCCGCAAACGTCACAAAAGTGACAACTTATTTGTCTTTATTGACAAGGTAAAAGTGTCACTTTATCTGCCTAAGCAGACAAAATAGCGACTTTTGCGTACTTTATCTGCCTAAGCACACAAAATGATTGCTCTCTTTCTTTCTTTCTATGTTTGTTCGCCATCTCCTCCGAAGATACTGGACCGATTAAATTGTATGATGGCTTAAAATTTTGCTAATTTTTAGAATTAGTTCGTAGGCCGGTTTTTATTTTCAAAAAAGTACGAAAAAGTTTTAATTTAAATAAACCTTTAAGCAGCGGATCGGAGCATCTGTCGCCGTGGGTTATGGTGTGACAGCTGCTGTGGCCGTGTGCTATTAGCACGGGTGATTCAGTATGTTCATATATCATTACAGTTGCGCGTTATCTGAACAACAGAGGTTGGCGCAGGGGTACAGTGCTAGCCTGAAATTTACCTGAATACGTTTGCGGATAAAATAGTATATGTTATTCGGAGTAAAAGTGACTTTATGTGGCTTAGCTGAATTATTTGCCTCACTAACGTTCGGCTAAATAAACTTCAGCTTCGCCACATAAAGTATCACTTTTACTCCTAATAACATAATCTACTATTTTGAGAATGGTATACATTTTTTCAAACAAATAAGCCCAAATGTTATCGTTGGGCATATTTTTGGGAAGGGTATCAAATACAGTTTTAAGACATGCAAACTGGAAATAAAGTGAGTCAAAATCAATAACACCTTCAATTTTTAAAAATGCTGGAAATTCAGAAAACAAATCCCAAGTTAGAAGTAGTTTTTTTCTGATTTAAGAGACAATAAACTAAATTGTTTGTAAAATTACTAAACTAAAGTCGTATCTTCCTTCCAAGTATGCACTAATGGATATCTGCAGCAATTTGTATGTCTGTGAAATGCTGAAATGTATGTATTTTCACTTAGAATTTTAAAAGTGCACCGAAATTACATTAAAAAGAGGTAGATTTTTGATGGAATTTTGCATTCCGGGACATTAGCTTAAAATTACGGGACACGGGACAGAGCAATGAATTCCGGGACAATCCCGGAAATCCCGGCCACCTGGCAACCCTAGAAGTAACCGGAGCAAGAATACTCTAAAGACTAGAAGAACATATTACGTGTCCCGATTTCTAAGGCGCCGACCGTACATGTTATGTTTTGGTTGCTCTGCTATCTGCAAGTTACGATGTCGATGCAGATGACGGTGAACCGCCAACCGGCAAACCGGCTGACTTAATCGAAACGAATCGAGAGCCAAAATGTATTCGAATGATTATTCAAATAATCATTCGGTTATTAATATCATTCGAATGCAAACAATTCGGTTATGAAAATTGCCCGGTTATGCCCATCACTAATAAAAATAGACTACCTAACAAATTTAAAAAATCGTTTTGTAATAAATTTAGATAGAAACCTTTATACTTCTTAGGGCCGGTTCTACAAACCAAGGATAAAGTTATCCGGGGAATAAATACCCTAGAAACGATTGTTGTAACAAAGGAAACTATGACAATTATACCTCGGATAGCTTATTCTCGGTTTATACTTGCATTGTAGAACCGGCCCTTAGTTATTGAAATTATATAATTTTAGTTGATCTCTAAAACCTTTTTATGGCGTGATACTGTTCATGTTCTTTTTATGGGCATTTCGCCGACCTGCAAAATATAAAAAAAAATATTAAAAATATTAAAAATCGAACGTTTCGAGGGACAATCTGCCCTCGTTATCAACAATTAACAGTTAAAACTAAAAATGAATAAGGAAAACTTAGTTTTTCACTGGGACTGAGAAATGACCAACCTCTAGTGAATTGCTTTACATTGACAATTGATTGCCTATATACTATTTCAGTTAGGTAATGAAGCTATTACACCACTCAGTTACGTAATCAAGCCATTACATAACTGACTGGTGTAATGATCTTCATTACCTAACGGAAATAGTGTCAAATGAGTGACGTAATGAGTTACTTATCTCACTGGAACAGATAAAAATTATTTATCGCTGTTTGTTTTATATACACGAGTACTTCCCACCCTCTAATGATATTCCAATTGCATAATTATGTATGAACAAATTATTAATATAAAATTAGTAAAATTAGACAGTGGAAAAAGTCGAATAAAAACATAGTATCATAATAGACCACTGTCATAAAATGACATCATTCAGGGAATAATATTAGTGTTTCCAAGAAACTGCTACAAAATAGTAAATAAATAATAATAATTACTATAAGGGATTATTGAGTAATTGTTCAGATACTGGTACTTAAACTACAATTATCTATACCTCGAAGTACTCCAAATAAACCGAATTAAAAATACATTTTAAAATTAAAACATTGTGAAAACGGGCAGGCCTAAAAATTTTTGATTTGATTAAAAAAATGATAAACCATTAAGAATTTAAGTTTTTATCGTTTTCGTTTCAGGAAGTGACGACTACTAATTATAAAAAAAAACTTTTTTGTAGGCTTAAAATCGAGTTTACAGAAAGGATGTTCCAATTTAAAAAAATGCGAACTCGGAGTCAGTCCAAAAGTTTAAATTTTTTTTTTAAATTTTTTCTGTACTAGGAGCCAACAGATCTTCAGTTTTGTTTTCATAACTTTTTGGCATCTTGACATGTACGGTTACGGCCAAATAAAAACGACCACCATTTTGACATTCTATGTCATTTTCATAAATTTTGGTAAATCAGGCTTTTACTTGACAGTACCGTGACAATTTGAATTCTTAATATGTCATTTTTCATTTTTATGTTTCTTAGGTGATTTATTACCAATTCACAATAGAGTAAAGTACTGACCGGTTTTATTTGGCCGTAACTGTACGTAGTCAATAACCCATTCATACACACTTGACGTCCACTGTAATTGCGATTTTAAAGTTCATCGGTGTTGTTATAGACTCTTAGCCAAATTAATTTTAGTATAGTTAAGAGCTTCATTACCGCGCTGAGTGCGGAAATGGATATTACCGCACTCAGTGTGGTAATGGCTTGATATTACCGCACTCAGTGCGGTAATGAATACACGTTTGCTATAGCAGATAACGAAACTCGTTTGATTGCCGCAAAACTCAGATGCTCGTAATCAACCTTGTATCGTTAATACTTATTACACATCCCGGTGCGGTAAAATGACTAGACAATTTTTAGCTCTCAGAGATCCTTAAACAAAAAAGCTACTTTGTCGTACCAATTGTAGTACTAAAGGGCATTTGCAGAAACGCTACTGCGCTTCCTCGTTCGGTTAAACTTTATAGAAATAAAGAAAATGTATATTTACTTTTTTGATTTTTGATGTTTCAAAGAGTCATCTAGAAAATTTACTGAAGGCAGGTTGCTTGATGGCAACGGTAGTTTTGATATTTGCAAGCCAAATCTCGAATTTATAGAGAATGTTAAAAACAATATGCCAGCCAAAAAAATTAATTCAATATTCGGTGCGTTAAGTAAGCATTTTACAGCACTCGGTTTTATTAAAGCACTCCGCTTCGCATCGTGCTCTTAGATTACAACGTCGTCCTGTAAAATGCAACATTGCGCACTAGTCATGTAAATAACTATTAACTTATAGCTTCAAATCGAGCAAGCATTTTTATTTTACTGCAACGGAAAGCAATCAATCTTGCCAGTGTTTAACGGCCGACCCAATTTTTCGTACTAGTACGTTTTACTTTTCAGATAGTAATAACCCTAGCAAACAAACCTATGCCGTGTTTCCATTGGTCGAAATCAAAATACACATTGCCATTTTTTGGTGTGATTTTGACCTCCTCGACTTTTCCCGACTTCCTCGATTAAACTGTCATTTATTAATAATTTATGTTCCTCGCTCGCTCCTCTCGCTTGGCCATAAACTGCAGTTCGTCCAAAAAAGTCCTTAATTTCGCACTTGTAAAATAAATAGTAATTTAGCGTTCCCGCATTAAAGGCCAACTTTTTAGTTGTCATTATTAATGTCAAAATTAAAATTTTTATCACTGGCGAAACAAGTTATTTTTACGTTGCCACTGATGACGTTAAAAAATAGTTATTTATATACCTCGGTACTGAAGTTGAACTTTTTATCACGAATTTGTAATGACCATATCAGCGCCTGTAGGACCGAGAGTAATATTTTAAGTGCCGAAATTTAAATTAAAAAAAGTTTATTTTATTGTCTTTACATAAAGAATGCTGCATAACAACTGACTTCATTGTTCATTCTAATTACAATCTGTCTACAAGCAAGTAAGCAAGTTGATAAAATAGGGAAATGACACCTCGTAAGATTATGAAAGCGTGCCTTATCTGTCCCACGTAACTCGAGTCAAATAAACCACATCAGGAATAAAAAAGAGCTTCAGTGGCGAAGGGCGTATTATGTTTTTTTGAAATCGAAAAATCGCGATTTTAAACATTTTTAACCAACTCTTGTAGGTTATGTTGACGTTTCCTGTCATCCATCTGTCACCCCGCCACCTGCAAAAAGTTGTAAAACAATGTAGGACTCACTGGTTCTTTCTCGTATTTTAATAGCAATATCGATGTTCTTCACTGTTGATTTCAAAAGAGTTACTTTTTTCCCTTTTTCGTAAATTTCTATGTCGAAATAACATAGAATATCTAAAATTTTGTGTTTATTACAGAACTGTCATTTTTTTATGCAATACGTTGCAAGAATGAGTTTTTTCACTCCTCGTAATTGTCTAGGTTGCTCGTTGAGCAACAATTTTGTATTTTTTTCTGTGTTGTATAAAACTAGTAATAGTATTCGTTTATGGTAATCTTATATTATAAGAACACATTCCGACCGTAAGCAAGTGGCGCGCGCACATGCCGATCGTAAGCACAAGCGGCGAGACCTTCAACAGCAAGCATTTTTATTGTTAACCGTTTCTTTACGCTGGCAGGGCCGGACGTGGGCTGGCTACCAGCTTAAGCAAGCATTTTTATTGTTAACCGTTACTTTACGCTAGCAGGGCCAGACGTAGACTGGCTAACGCGTACTAGTCTATTATATAAGAACACATTCCGACCGTAAGCACGAGTGGCGCCGCAACACGCAGCACACGCGCGCTTAGCAGGGCCAGACGTAGGCTGGCTACGCGCGTTCTAGTAATATTTATATGTTCAAACTGCATTTCATATTGGCGCAAGAATTGTTTTCTTAAATGAGCTAAATATTTTTAATTAGAGTGATATTAAAACTTAAAGAACAAAACATGACATTTTGGATCAAAGTTTGTTAAACGATAATAATAAAAGTATTGTTTTAGCAATTATCATTGTGCATAAGGGATGTTTCCAAAATGATGATATTATTTTCAAAACCACGAAACTAAAACAACTTATAATTTATATGCAATATACACATTTGGAAAGCAATGAATGTGTTTGCAGGTCAACATCAATTTGTGCTTACGTTTATTTGAATATATAAACTAGTGCAGGTGAAGTTGTCGCCAATAAAATTGGGTATACCTAAATGGATCATAGTTACAATATTTTTATATTTTGATATTTTTTAAAACGTTCCCATACTCCTAAATTACAGTTACCAGTAAGTTTGTTACTACCTATATCACAGTATGTTTAATGTGTAAATATACTGTGCCTATATCATGGAAATTAAAAATCAATAACTGTATGGTTATAATATAAATAATTAAATTTATAAAGAGGGAATGTATAACAACAAAAATCAAATTATTATTTTGTAATGTTGCCATGGTTTTCAGTTACAACTTGCAATCTATCTGTCATGAAATTAGTAAATGTCTGATATATTCACGAGATAAGTTGTATTTCTAACGGGTGTTCAAAAAGTCCTTACGTCCTGGGCTGCTATGGAAATTCAAGCGTATGAATAATATGTTGGTGGTACTGTAAGTCGACCTAACCTGCTAACCTCGAATTTGACATAAACTTACACTGCCCCCAACATATTATTCATACGTTTGAATTTCCATAGCCGCCCAGGACGTAAAGACTTTTTGAACACCCAAGTTATATTACAGCTAGACAATGGCCCCCTGTGTAAAACTGCAAGCTTGCAACCTTGAACAATAATAGCTTCTTTCTGTGAACTGCAAGTCTGTAACCTTGAACGCACGTGGCTTCCTGTCTCACGCTCCCTTTTAGAGATAACGCTTATCTTAGCTGATTAGACATAGTATATATACAAGTAGCCTGCACCTCTAAGATAAGTTCCAGTTAGTTCGTAGCTAGATGTAAGAAATTGTCTGGCAGCTAATCTGTGTGCTTCCAAAGTTATATTTCATTGTAAAATAAAAATAAACGTTTTTTAAAAAGTCGTTTCGGCGGCCTTTTAATAAAACTCCCATTACTTATATTAAACTGAGTGATAATCTCCCTCATTGGCATTCGCTTCGTTAAGACTATTAACAATTCTTCCTTTTCGAAATAATTCAAGTAACAGGACATGTTTTCAAATAACTGATTTTTGACGTTCGATTACGGCTAAAACTGTTACAGTTAATTCAAATGCACAGGTTACTAAGGTATCATTCTAAAAAATACGACTGAACAATCTCTTTAAGTATTATTTAACCTTTGGATATTTTTAGACTTATACGTTGAAACCCTTCTCTACATACAACATAAAAATACATCATTTAGTAGTGTTATGTTCTGACGCACAGGCTAAAATCTTCTAGTAATTTTAATTTTTGCACTTGCGGGACTAAAGTTGGCACTTTAGTCACTTATTTCAGGGACTAAAGTAGCTCATTTAATCTCTAGGGACAGAAGTAATTACTTTAGCCCCTAGGGACTAAAGTAAAAATGTTACCGTATCTATGGTAATCTAGGGGTTATCAGGTTAGGTTTCGCGTCAGTTTTGACATAAACTGACGCAAAACCTAAGCTACTAACCTCGAATTTGACATAATTGTGAGCTCTTGTCATAATGACTTACAGTGCCACCAACTTTAAAATTTACCAAAGGCTACTAATTTTAAAATAATTGTAACTAAAATGTCAATAAATGACGTTTAAAAAAAACAGGTTTTTGTTTTAAATCTTCCTGCAACGTGAAAAAAATAGTATATGCAACTCGGAGAGAATGCTATTTTGCTTCAGTGCAATTTCTGACTCTCGGGCTTTGCCCTCGAGTCAGAAATTGTACCTCAGCAAAACAACGCATTTCTCTCCCTCATTGCATAATCTACTATTATGTTCAGATTATATTATCCGCTACTAGCTTCTAAAATATTGAACTGGTTTGTCAATAACCAACACAATGATCCTTAAATATGTTAAATACCTTCAGGTATATTGATATTAATCTGTCTATGAATTATATTTTTATTTTATAAAGTTAAAATTGCCCTATTTAGGTTTAAAATATCAATAGTTATTATTTGTGCTAGCTCCTGAAAAATCAGGAGTGGATTTCTTTATCTAGATTACTTATTCTGAAATTTGATGTTCTAATTTATAATTTTATTTATATAAGTAAAAATTACTTATGACAATGATATGTCAAACAGATTTGAAATTTAAAATGACAAATACTAGATCATTTCACTAGTACACAGCAATATTAAAACAGTCACTAATTATTTAATAACTAATTCACCTTTATAGCCTTTATTTCCTTTTCTAGTAATTACCTTACTATTTAAAATCGCCCACCTTTCACTTGATCTCAACAATGTTCTGGATGTCAACCAACCTGCTCCTCTCCGCCTACTGATCCAACCTTTCAAGCACCTTCCTGCAATGAAAGGCCCACTGACAGACAAGACGTCCCAACCATCCAGAATCAGGATCCCAAACCTTCTCTACAGCATGCAACCAACAGACCAAATCTGCAGACACCTACTTCCAATACTGCCTCTGCTAACTGCATAGAACGTACCTCTTTAACTGATGGTCCTCCTCTGGAACTCTCCCTTAGCACCAAACAGCTTGACGTAATCCAATTCGATTAATGTGTGATGTCAAATGTAATTTTCCAATAAACTTGACTTAGTATTCCACTCCAGTTATTCACATTTGTAGATTAATTCTGCTTGCCATTAGTTTTTTACCACATGTAATCTTCATTAGTTTTATGTTTTTACTTATTCTTCTTGGTTTAAATTTCCTTTTTAACTTCTCCACGCCAATTTAGTATTTACCCTTATCATCCAAACAGTTTCTCAATAAAATAGGGTTTATTTTAATATTTATTTCAATTACACCAAATTATTTCAGATACATTTTTCACAATTTGTTATTTCTAATAATCGAAACAAAGTACTTAACGATATCATTTTTCTAGTTTTTACACTGTATCTCATATTTGATTTATACCTACAATTTTTATAATTTATTACAATTAAGTATTTGTCATTCTCTTCAAACCTTAATTTTTAAAATATCATATGATTTTGAATCCATCTGCTTTTCAAACAGCCATACTCCACTCAATTACAAATTCTCTTTTACTTTCTACTTGCATAATAATTATTCACATTCCCAATTTATATTTAAATAGATCTAGATTATTTTCAACCATTGTACTCCCTTGATCCTTTCTAAAATTGATTTTAATGCCCCTGTGTATATCATTATAATATGTATCAGAACGAACCGCATACGGAAATTAAAAAAATTAAAACATTTTATTAGTGTGTGATTTAATTGTAAAGGTGGACCCACAAAATATGGATATTTTCGACCAAACGCCCTCGCACCGAAACGTTTTTCTGTCGAAACGTCTTGCGCCAAACAGTCCTGGCGCCGAACCGTCTCCGCGTCGAAACGTCCCCGCGCTGAAACGTTTCCGCGCCGATACGGGCTCACGGTGAAATGACCTCGCGCTGAATCGGTCGCTCCGAAACAGCAGTTCCCTTTCTCTGTCGCTGTAGTTTTCCTTCTTGAACTACCCTTAACCTTAAATTTTTGTGCTGCAACTACACACTAAGAGTTGGTGGTCTGAGCCACATTCTACTCTAGTACAGCGCATAATGGATGTTTGGTTTTTAGCGGTTCTGTCTGGTTATATACATGTGTGAATGCAGTAGTCTTTCGTCTCTCTCATTCTTTGTATCTTTCTTCAATCTTATCGATTATAATTAATGAATTAAAATAACAACAAATTTTCATTGTATTTTTACGTTTTGGTATCTAGTTACAAGCTATAATTTATGCCTAATTACAGGAAGAACGAAAAAGCAGAGCTTAACCATGAATGCTGCCGATGAAAACATTGAATCTTCTAGACCTCCAGCCCTTCGGTCCGACTCTCCATTGTTGACGATCCCAACTGCCCCAGTTCTTTCCCTTACTACTACAAAGGAGGAAGAGAATGTCATGTTCGTACCCTCTCCTCCAGAAGATTGCATCGACATGGACTCTAGACGGGGAAGATTTGGCTGGCACGTAATAGAGCAGCATTATATACCTTATTTACTAAGGAATAATCAGAAGTACTGCTCTGTGCGGATGTTTAAAAAAGTAATTGCACCCGACATCAGCCACTTCAACCCGCGATTCTACTTCGGCTGCTTCAACATTCCCAGCTGGTACGTCACAAATGCTGAGGTGGCGCTTCTGACCGAAATCAACAGGTTCCACTGCGACTTCCAATTCGGTCGGGCGCATTTTAAGAAGGGCGACTTGCTGGTGGTTCTGGATGATGCCTTGGAGTTTTTAAAGTTGTTAGCCATCTGCTCCGGCAAGCTGTTCGGGACTAAACCTTCGGTCAAGTGCGGCATCATCCTCCCCAAAAACTACGAACCATTTCCATACGTCGTCGTCAACAATGAGCAGTTTGTGCCTCTCTTCTTCTGTGAAGGGATCGACCTTTCCATGCTAAAAACCGCAACAACCATAACAGGATGGCCGCTGGCCTACTTGAAGTTCTGCTGCAAGGTTCTACGCATCCACGAAGACTTTTTCAAGGAGGAGGAGTGCTTTGTTGCAACATTCGCTGAACTCAAGGAACTCTTTGAACCGGAAACGGTGTTCAAGGAGTGTTGGCCGAATTGGAAGTTGGACCATGACCATGACTACTGTACGCTTTAGGTAGGACTTAAGACTACATTGTACCTCTAATCTCTAATGTATGAATAAAAGTATTCTAAGAATTACAAAAATATCATTAACATCTAGTGAATTTGCAACCCAATACAGAACTGATTGCCTTAAGTCTCTTTGGAACAGCTAGCGTAAGTAGTGAGCGCATATGCCGATTTTGCTAACCTTTTGTTTGTTTGTTTGTTAATTTGTTAAGGAAGCTTGCGGGTATACCATTTGAATTGAGAAAGTTGTCTCAGCTTTGATATGATAGTAATTACATTAGCATTTGTTGTTCGAGATAATTTTTTAGTTAAATAATTTTGTTGAACAAAACATTCTTAAACTAATTTTTAGTCTTGCACGTATACAGCGTGTCCCGGGATTGATGTTAAAAGAGGTGAGATGAACTAAACATTTTTGAATTTTATTTTAAGATTATGGGATTAGGTCCTGCTTGGTCTGAAGAGAATTTTAAGAATATTTTCAGTTAAAAAAACAAGTCTGTCTTAACAGTGAAGCAAAAACTATTTTCTACCTTTTCTGTTCATGATACAGCAAAATTTTATCAATAAAAGTGGTTCATAATGATAAATTATGGCCCTATACAAAATTTTGGGAAGATCTACCAACTTATATTAAACCAGTGGTATTCAACCTTTTTTTCGCGTACCCCTTCAAACATTTTCCTTTAAATCAAGTACCCCCTACCTTTAAATTCAATTAGTACAGTGTTGTTATGGTTTTTATAGTTATTTACCTAACAAGTTCGGGAAGTTAATTTTCCCGAATGAGCACTTTGTTTGCAGCACGACCGAAGGGAGTGCTGCATGTAGTGCGAATTCGGGAAAATTCTTCCCGAAAGAGGTAGGTACAATGTTTTTTGTAACGAATAACTCAAAATATTTGAAAAAGTACCATTATGTGTATGCAATAAACTGATTTATTATTGTTATTATTATTATTTAGTGTTTTACAACTTTACTGAGTTGGCAGCACAAATTACTAAATTTTTATACGTATCCTAGCACCTGTTAGCTTTTGTTGACGTTTACAGCGCCCCTGGAACACACAATTGCCATAGTTTTTGTGGGAAAGTAAAAAACACCCCGGTGCGGGAAAAGTCATTTTCGGCGCATCGGGAATGACCGGGAAATATGAATTTTGAAATCATGAGTGCAAAAATGTTATTTACTGTGGTAAAAAAGGTTACATGTGAATTTAGACTTAAAATTTAAATATATATAATAGTATATTAGTGAGAAACTTGAGCTTGCTTATTAGCGCATAAATCTTTAATGCGCGGTTGAATATTAGTCAGTGCGAGTATAAGAGGGGCTTCTGGATTAAGCTGATTGCGGTGTTTATTTTTTATTGTCGAAAATGCAGAAAAGCCTTGTTCGCACATATAGGTACTTGAAAATATAAGAAGTTCACCAATAGCAAAGTCATTTAGTTGTTTGTACTCTTTCTGGCATTTAAACCAAAATTCGTTCAGTCATTTTTAAAGTCATATCAGAACTTAATTCTAATAACTGTTCCTTTAGTTGCATTTCCATATTAGTTTCCAAAATATTTACATTAAAGGGGTTAAGTATCCACACTTTTCAGAAAAATATTGCTCAAACTTGTCCTGTAAAGCTGTTAGGTAATTTAAGATTCTTTTGTATAGGTTTTTACTCAAAATAACGTTGGTACGTTGGCGTCTGTAATAAGTTCAGATAACGCAGTAAAAGCAGTTACATTTTTTGATTTAACGCTATCTATCCATAATGATAGTTTTTTGTAAAAAGCTCTTATTTTAATGGTAGATTTAAATATATTCTCGTCAAAACCTTGTAACTCTAAATTAATTTCGTTTAGTTTGCCAAATATATCTGCAAGGTATGCAAGTTTACAAATGTTATCTGAACTTTTAAAAAATGTAAATAGTTCCGAGTGGGTTTCATTAAAAAAACGGGTAACTTCAATTTTTAACTCTAATAATCGTTTTAGCACTTTTCCACGGGACAACCACCTAATTTCACTATGCAAAAGCAGTCCAGTATGATCTGATCCCATATCCTTACACAAGCGAAGAAAATACTTCGACTGTTCGGTTAAGGGCAATAAATGTTACTAGAATTTCGCGTAAATCTGTAATATAAAAATCTGGTGTGATACGCTCACACAACTTCCTTTTACAGTAATCTTATAATTAGCCAAAAATTTGATTTTTAATTTCTAAGCATTTGTCAAACATTTTCAAAAATTGCAAATTCTACAAAAACGGTACAAAATAGAGTTAGCTATATTTTTTCTAGAATTTTAAGCAAAATTCAAAACTGTAATAATATACCGGGAGTATATAAAAATAGAAAAAAAACCCATTTTAGAAGTATTCAACTTGAAAATCACCTATCTCACAACTATACACATTAAAAATTTAATAAAAATATAAAGTTTTAAAAAAATCGTTAGAGCCGTTTTTGAAAAAATCGAAAAAACATAAAAATCACAAGAGTAAACACCTACTTCCGGTTATGCAATTTTCTTCAAAACCTTGCTGTCTCATCTACATAGTACACGAAACTTATATATGAAGTTTCAACGCCATACCTCTTTTCGTTTTTGAGATATTCTATTCACAGACAGACAGACACACAGACAGACAGACACACAGACAGACAGACCAATGAAAAAAATATGTTTTTTGGGATCAGGGAACTCTAAAACGTGAAGATGTGTTGAAAACTCATTTTCGAATTTTTGGGGTGAATCCAATACTTTGTTATCATCAAAAGGTTTACCGCTGGCTAATCTCTCAAAATCAAACCTAACATAGCTACTTGGATACAATATTGCCTGCCGACCAGCTCAGTACGAAGACGGCGTGTAACAGTTCTTTGAACTAAATAAGCAAAACGAGCGCCAACGGTATTTTTAAGAAAATAAGCAAGTGTATCCAGACAGTAGAACGAGAATCCGTAAACTCAGTAGGACAATAAAAAAATCTGAAAGCGAGCACATCTCAAACATCGGTAGCAGTAACAAATAATAAATAACCACAATAAAACACCACAGTATAATTGGCATTTAAAATAACACAATACAATCGACAAAGCATAACTCTTATATGAATGCGTCACAATTTACCAAAATCCTCATAACAACAAAAATAATGGTTGAGCGGACGTTATGGAAAATCAGAACTTTAATTGCCGCAAGCCGAGAAGCGGCCGCGCACATTTGCGAACGGACATGTCATAAAATAATTACCTAAATACAGTCTAAAGAATAACCTGTTAGCGGCTTCCGTCAAGCACTTTCAGCATGCTTATCAAGAGTCCAGGCGTGCTGAAGATCTCCGTAAGAAAACGCAGCAAGCCAAGATCGCACACCGAAGATAGGGGCGGCAACAGCTGGCATCCAAACATTGACCTAAGCCCAAATCGGCTTACTGGGAGCTGCTTACTCGGGTTGGCCCAAGACTGCTTCTGTAGACTGATTTAACCAATACTGATTTGCCCAGACAGATTACTCGAAGTTTGCCCAAGACTGCTTGCTAAGGAAAACGAAATCCAGAATAAATGCATGCAAACCTTTGCTAAACGACCAACAAAATAAAGCGGAACTTACCCCGGATGAACTGGGCAAACGAGCATCGAAGGCTAGATGCGGCATGGCGTAGAATAATCTCTCCAGCATAATGTCCAAAATCTCACAAGCTTCGCTTTGCAGCGAGGCTCCAAAGCTTCCATAACTAACAAAATGTAGCGGCAAGACAAAACGGATCACCAAAACCAGCATCAAACATCTTCGCAGCGTTCCGCCAAACCAAAAGAGACGCGCTCAGCCAAAAGAATGCGGCCTCGAGAGCGCTCCGACCTCAACGCTGCCGAGCAAGGCCAAAATCATGCCTGAAGATAACGATAACAAGTCCCACAGAAATCGTAAATTAACGAAGACGTAAAACTAGCAATGCAGAACTACAGGGAGTGACAAAATAACCGTAACAACTTCCTTTATCGTAAAAGGAAGTAAAAACTTAACACCTCGAGGTACAAATGGGGACAAAGACAGAAAAGAAAAATAAAATGTTCATTCACAAAATATTATAACTTTAAAAAACTTGTTTTGTATTCATTTAAAATGCCAATGTTTTTTGAAAAATATTTGCATGTTCTAAATTAAATTAATATTAATTTTTAAATTTTAAATAATGAAAATGTCGTAATATGTCGACAAACTTCTTTTATTGTTCATTGAAATGTTAAACAGTGTTTAACATGATCGCGTCCTCCAATATTAATAATTATTTAACCAACGAGTATGTTAATGAAGGCGATTAATAATTAAAACTGTTTAAAGCACGAACGAGCGATAGTGAGTGAGTGCCTTTAATAGTTGAGATTATTAATCGCCCATTAACAAACGAGTTGATTACAACATTTTTTCGTTGACCGCAAAATCTTTTTTGTGGTGAAAAATTTGATTAATACAACTAACCTCCATGCAAAATATCATCAAAACGTCAAAATCACAAAAACAGTTAATTAATGAAAAAGAGTGCATTAATCAAAAACAGTGTATTAATGACGTCTATTAATCCATCCTTTTTTAAAAAACAGTTAATTAATGAAAAAGAGTGTGTTAATCAAAAACAGTGTATTAATGACGTCTATTAATCCATCCTTTTTTAGGACACATCATTCATTAATATTGAAATTAACAAGCGGTCAACGAAAAATGAATTTTAACATGCATGTTAAATGAGTGGATACATGTTAAATGTATCTTAACATTCGAGGACGCGATCATGTTAAACACTGATTTCCATTTAGCAGTTTTACTTCGACACGAAGTGTACGAAGTATTGAAATTCCCTCATATCGAAAACCACTCTGAGTCAAATATCTCTAAAATTCGAGCCAACCGACTAATGAACCCACTATATCAAATCTCCGTCTCGGCGGTGCGGATCTTTTGGTGAAGATCCCAGCCCACTAGATCAATCCCCCGTATTGGGTGGTGCCTAAACGTGCTGTGCGGGGGATGTATGTTCGTATGTGTACACGATTCCGGTCGCCAGGAACCTTCCTGAAGTCTTGGATCGTTTTCATACGATAGGTCCTCCGAAAATGAAGGCAACATCAACTTTTGAGCTATGGTCGTCGGGAAAAAATTTTGTTTTTGTTTTTGTTTTTTTTTTATAAATAACTGGTTCATAGCATTTCATTGTATTAGCGAAACGAAGTGATGCTGAGTATCGAAGTATTCTTGGAAAGCACGGAAGGGCGCTTTTCTTGGGTGGGGGGTACCGTATATTTATGTAATTATTATTGATTCAAAATTATTGCCTCAATGAACAATAAACTAATGAATGCATTTCGAGGGTTAACCGTCTTAACATTTCTCACATAAATTACCATATGCTCGAATGTTAAGGACAGGGTATACCCTAAAACCAGAGACCGAAAAAGTGGCTCTAAATCTTATAATTTAATTTATTTTTTGATTTCCTTTGGTAGTTACGATTAAAATTAAGTTTTTTAACAAATTTGAAAAGAAAAATTTTTCTTCAACTGATAGGAACAAAAATAGATGTTTTGTGATTATCTGCATAAATAATAATTTATTTGACTTGAAATTTTAAAGGTTGATGTTATGAACTTCCTTACGCGGTATGAAACAACATCTACCGACCGGGGCCATCAAAAATTTAAAAAAACTAAATAATATAATCGCGAACACGAAACATCACTAAACTGGAGTATCTGTGGTTTGGGCTTACTGGGGATACCACAGTAAAAAGAGCGCATATAACTCTACCTTATGGTGATGTAGAAATTAGTTTACTATACGTTTATCAAATTATTATAACTACGTAACGAATAGCCAGAAATAATACAAGAAACAATTTAAAAAATGAGAAATTACACAATTTTTTAGAGAAATGTTCATCTTTCCGCCGCTGTAACTCCTTCCATATTAGACTTACAAAAAATAGTTATATACAAAAAATCTCAAGAAGCTTGCCTTCTTTAACTTTGAATTAGACTTTCTTGGCGTAGGATCAACCGTTGCGAAGTCATTTGGAAAAAGCCAGTTTTAGCACCTTTAATCCAAGGTGGCTGCTCGCGCGGCGCCCCTCCAAGGTCGAAAACTTGGATTTTTTATTAGGATCTCGACCTTAACAACATATATAAAAATCGTTTATACTCCATTTTTTGTAAGGCAAAAACCTCTACTGACTGGACTATTAAAAATATTGCCCATTGAGCAATCGCATAAGATATTCTCCTGTAAGGCAGCTGATTCCAAAACTCAATTATTATTTTCTTCAGCACCTCATTTAATCAAGAACAAAAATTAAAATGATGGATACGAAGTGACGTTTACCAAGCAACCAAACAAATGAAGCAAAATTCATTGCCTCAAAATTTTGTTAGAGATTTAATTTCACATTAAAGCGACGCGATGAGACGTTATTAAAAACTTCCGTTTCCGCATGGCTCTCATTAAAGTGAAATAAAATCGATTTAAAACGTTGTATTATTGCAATTAAGATTATTTCAGTCTTTACTTGCATTGGCTGATTATAATCGGAAATACAATCATTTATATTTTGTACCGCTTTTTTCAATATGCATATTTAGTAACTAAAATTTCTGTTAGCTAGACAAATCATCTTGAGATTTGTCCATTAATAAATAATTAATGTTTTCGTTTCTTCTTTTCTATTAAAGTAGATAATTATTTTTGACGATAGGCTACTGCTGTGAAAGTCATAAAACAATTTTTTGAATACAGTTTTACACAAATTCTATTAAGTACGGAAGTGCGAGCAATTATTGTTCTTATTAACGAACTGAAATGCTGAATATTTGATTTAATTATATTTCTAGCAGCGTAATCGTAATTTTTATCTTTTACCAATTTATATAAGTTGGAAGTAAAAGCCCTCGTAGCATAATTAGCACATTCTAATTTTATTATGTAACGACCGTAGGAGACGTTTTCTATTATTCGGGTATAAACACTGGAATCTCCGGCACTTATTAAATATTTATACCTAATTCCATAGGCATTTACGATTTCATTGAATCCTTCGACAATAATTGCCTGCTCCATGGCAGTTGAAGAACCTGTGTAATTTTTGTAACATTTATGTGGTCCTCTATCTGTAGCGCATGCGTAGCAATAGTAGATTATGTTATTAGGAGTAAAAGTGATACTTTATGTGGCGAAGCTGAAGTTTATTTAGCCGAACGTTAGTGAGGCAAATAATTCAGCTAAGCCACATAAAGTCACCTTTACTCCGAATAACATATACTATTTTATCCGCAAACGTATTCAGATAAATTAAAAATTGATAAAGGGTAACACTAATTATATATTAGCAAGTAGATAAATGAATAAAATAATCTAATACCTAATACAATTTTTCCGTGGTTACGATGTAAACATTTCGCTGAAATGTTTGAGTTTTGTATTTCGTGTGATCAGGCACATAAAGTATGGAAAAGTTGCTATTTTATCTGCTTAATCCGATTAAGTGACACTTTTACCTTGTCAATAAAGACACATAAGTTGTCACTTTTATGACGTTTGCGGATAAAAATTTATTTTTTTCTATAGCACATGTTAAAGTGTGCTTTTATCAACTCAAAACAAAAGGTCAAGTTTTACTTTAACAGCAAGGGTAGATAAAGTAGCACTTTAACATCAAGGATAGATAAAGTATTATCGTAGCAACCCAATCTAGCTACTGACATTTTGAAACGTGATTGACTGTCCTTAATTTCGTTTGAAATTTTTAAAGTTCTTGCTATAGAAAAAAATATTGTATTATACACGACGATAAAGTTATTTCTATCCACTCCTGAATCATTAATAACGTCTCGACTTCGTCTCGACGTTGAACGATTCACTCGAGGATAAAATTTAACTTTATCGTCTTGTATAATAAATTACTATTTTACTCCTAAGTATTTTTTTTTTGTTCTTCGCCCTATTATACATGCTACCCCAGATAACAAAAAGTAACCATGTTCATATGAACGTTTGGCTCAACTTCCATCCACTATAACGGTGATATACGGTAACCCTTGTTCCATATAACCTTCTTCTATTGCTAGTTTTTTTTTCTTCCATGGCGTTTTCAAACACTTGTTGAGATAACATTTTTTCCGATCTCGTATGCAGATTTTCCATTTCTTTCTTATACATTTTTTTATTCAATATCGGAATGTCTAATATTGAAAATAATTCTTCGGATTGTGAAAAACCACTACCTATAGCAGAAACACCACATACAAAGGACTGATTGATGTCGCTATTACAGTTGTGGCTTTTTAACACTATTTCAACATTACACACTTCGCAGTAGTAAGTGAGATTGAAAACCGATCCTAGTTTCTTTAACGAGATTAATTTTCCCCATGGTACACGATAAATCATGTACTGTCAATCTACGTACTTGGCTTATAAAATATTGAATGTCAACTATTCGGTTGTCATTTGACGTAAGTATGGGTTTGCTGGGTTTTTTACTTTCGACACATAGATCTGTAAGCTTTTCTTCTGTTAAACTGTAAAGTAAAAATTATTTAGGTACTACCTCCAGTAATTTTAAATAGTCTAATTGATGTAATCCATAAGTACATTCAAGCATCAATAAATTATACTGATTGTGAGTGAGTGAGTCAGGACTTTCAGTTTTATATACAGGGTGTTTCAAAATTGACGCCCGTACTTCTGTGATTTGATTCAGTGGGCTAAAAGAAATCGAAAATGAAAAACAAAAATTTTGGATATAAACTTTAAACTTTATGAAAAACGAATGGTATTTGAAAACAAGTTATTTTCCACATTTGTTGTCGCAAAATGTGTTCAAATAGGTTGCCTCCTACTTCAAGGCAAACATTCGCACGATTATGTATCAAGTTTTATAAACGTCATTCTAGTCACGAGGTTTATTAATCACGAGCGAAGCGCAGCGGAGCGAGTGTTTAATAAAATGAGTGACTAAGGGCCGATTCTACAATGCAAGTATATACTTAGAATAAGCTATCCGAAGTATAATTGTCATAGTTTTCTTTGTTACAACAATCGTTTCTAGGGTATTTATTCCCGGGATAACTTTATCCTTTGATTGTAGAACCGGCCCTAATGAGTTTATAAAACGAGTTGCATACTATACTTTTTCTACGACCACAAATTTAGACAATATAACATTATTTCATTAAGATTTTGAAAATTATGTTAAGTTAAATTATGCTTGAAACGTCAAAGTTGACTGTTGGAAGTTGAAAACTAACTTCATTTTTGCCATTAAAAAGTTCAGTCCGTGACTAAAACGCACGATCCCACGGCTTGTGAAGGTGTTTTAAAAGATTACTTAGCGTCATGGAAACATATACCATAAATGGTCAAAGTGACGTTTGTCACACAATTAAGCAGGCCGTGATGTGAATAACTTTGTGCCGTTACGATATGACTAGCACGATATAATATCGTGCTAGTGTATGAAATTGTCAACTTTCTGTAGTAGGCTGCTATCGCGATAATGTTACTTTCATACGTGGTCGTCTAAAATAGCTATTTATGCAACAAGTGCTAAAAGTCGACTTTTATGCGCGAGACATGAAAATTATGAAACGAAGCCGAAGGCTGAGTTTCATAACATGTCTCGCGCATAAACTACTTTTAGCACGCGTTGCATACAATATTTTATCTACGACCTTAATTTTACCGTTATTAATCCATAAATATCGATTTAAGAAAGGTTCGCATCTGCGACGCTGCGTCATAATGAATAGTAGCCTACGCCGCTGGCGATTGTTTGGCCACGCCCGTGCTGTCAAGGTGAGTTACGAAATGTAATTATTGATACTCCACATATGACTGTATTCATTACATAACGCTTTAATTATTTCAAAAACGCTTTACCTGTAACGCAAGAAGCAACTAGAATAGCTTTACAACTTCACTTGCAGTTCGAAATTGTAGTTTTGAACCTCGCTTCACAGCTGATTTCTTTAAACACGGTAAACTATAAAACGTCACTTTTAGTGAAACAAGCTAGCGCTAAAAGGCCTACTTTTAGTAGTGGTCGTAGATAAAATATATTGTACAACAAGTTGAGAAAAGTGTAGTTGTTCCTTGCAAGGCGCGAGCTTTTTAATCGAAGTAAAGCCAAGATTAAAAACGCGCCGAGCACAAAAAGCACTTTCCTCACATGTTGCACATGCTATTTTTCACGTACTGGAGGAAAATGCTTGAAAATGGTGATATAAAATTATCTAAAACCGTGCAATTTTTCTACGCGTTGCACACATAATTCTTTTCTAATGCGGTACTGAAAACTGTTACTTTTAGAGAATTTATTGGACATTTTTAAAATCGAGTAGTTTTTGGTCGTTATGGAATCAACATAAACAAACAAGTGATAGTTTCTCCTCAGAGCGGTGCTTTCCTAAATACACAAATATGAATCACCATCTCATTTTAGAGAAAGTGCTAGCAAACAATTAGTGTCTACCTTGAAAACTTAATCCTTCTTAACATTAAGGCACTTAAGTGCATATCAGTAAAATTAGTTTTGCATAATCTCACTCGATAATTGCTGTTCGGTTGGTGGCCTAATCTCAAACATTTGAAAGGTTTTCGATAGATGCGCCACCTATATAAAATGTATAGGAAACTCTAAGTGCTCTCTTCCCCTTAAGACTGGGTTACCTCTCGAAATACGTTAATTACTATTAATCAACAACAGAACAATTTAAATGTAAGTATACAGGTGTATGGAACTAATATGTATATCGCTAATCTACATTATTTCCTTTCAGACATGTAATTTTTTCTTATATATAAATTTTAAATATAACTGATGAAGCTACCACAAGTAGCAAAACGTCTTTGATATACAAGGTGTTAAGTAAGTAAATAGACATACTTGAGGGGGTGATTCCTTGATTAATTCTAAGACAAAAAGTTTAGAAAAACATGGGTCCGCAACGACTCCGTTTTCAAGATACAGGGGGTTAAAGTTAAAAATTCCGTATACGAAATGAGTGTCAGGCATTTCAATTAGTGATGGGCTTATTGGAATCAAAAATATAAGGTTATCCGGTTATTGAAATAACCTGTGTAACTCGGTTTTCGTTCCAAGTATTCGGAGGAAAAATAACCTCATCCTGATACATACTACGTGCCGCGTCTCAGCGACCTGCGAGTGATCGAAATTCTGTAAATAATACGGCATTCATAACTCATATAACCTTTTCTACGTATGTACTTGATTGACCCAAGTGAGGCCGCGGCTGCTTGTTGATGTTATTAAGACATTTGGTACTCCCAGTCGACGAGTTAAATTTATGGGGCCGTTCCTATTAAAGATAACGTTCTGCCGGTTTGCGACCCACGACAGCGACCAATGTTGAAAATGCTGTAAAGAGCGTTTTGCCAGCGTCACGACAGATTGTTTCTTATGCAGTACTAGCAAGATGCCCGTTCTTTGTACGGGCTACAAATGTTTTTTCTTCTAAATCTCAAATGAATTCCACGGCGCACCCCTATCCTTCACTCAATACGCTAAACTAACAAACGCTGCAAAACAATATCCTAGGTAAAAGGGACACAGAATTCTTACGAAAAAAGGCCTCCGCAACTATTTTATGCTTCACGTATCCCCTGGAAATGTGTACATAATTGTCATTCTCCTTGACAAAACTATAGTTTTAGTGTAACAATGAGATAAAATTAAAATATATATATACAAACTAAATGTTGTATTCATAAATTGGTGGAATTTTGGAAATCCTCCTATTTATTCTAAGAGATATTGAGTAATTCGTAAAAACACACTTTACTCCTTTTTCACCCCTCGGGTGGAATTTTGAAACGTTCTTTCAGCCTATATTATCCTGAAATAAACCCACAGCGAAAAATAATTAATAAATTTAACACCCTACGTCTTTTCAGTGATCCCTTTTTACCGCTTTAGGGGTAATTTTAAAATCCATTAAACCACTTTCTAAGTATTTTAAAAATACATCTATATGCCAAAAAACAATGGTCTAACTCAATAAACATAGGAGATAAGAACGGTTCTTTAATTCAACCCGAATCCACATTTGCACCTTTAGGGGTTGATTAAGGGAAAATCCTGAAACTGTTTTTAGACACTTGTATTGGATACCTATGCGAGCAAACACCAAGCCTATATCTTATCGGGTTTAAGAGATATTGAAGAATTCGCGAAAACACTGTTTAACCCTTTTTACCCCCTCAGGAATAAATATTTAAGTCCCCTTAAACCGCTCTCTAAATATTTTAAGAATACATCTATATGCAAAAAAAGAATGCTCTAGCTCAATAACATAGGAGATATAAAGGGTTTTTTAATGCCCCCCGAATCTAGATTTGCACTTTTAGGGGTTGATTAGGGGAAAATTATGAAATGTATTTTAAACACTTATATTGGATATGTATGCAATCAAACGCCAAGTCTATATCTTATAGGGTTTAAGAGATATTTAAGAATTCGTGAAAACACAGCTTACCCCTTTCCACCCCCTTAGGAGTAAAATGTTAAATTCCCTTAAACCGCTTTCTAAATATTTTAAGATTACATCTATATGCTAAAAAAGACTGATCTAGCTCAATAAACATAGGAGATACGAAAGGGTCTTTAATTTACCCCGCATCTAGATTTGCACTTTTAGAGCTTGATTAGGGCAAAATCCTGAAATATGTTTTTAGACACTTCTATTGGATACCTGTGCAAGTAAACACCAAGTCAATATGTCATCGGGTCTAAGAGATATTGAGGAATTCGCGAAAACACAGTTTACCTCTTTTCACCCCCTTAAGAGTAAAATTTTAAAATATCTAACCACTTTCTAATAATTTTAAGAATACATCTATATGGCAACAAATAACGTTCGAACTCAATAAACATAGGAGATACGACGGGTTTTATAATTCACCCCGAATGCATATTCACACCTTTAGGGGTTGATTACGGCAAAATCCTGAAATACGTTTCTAGGTATTTGCATTGACAATCTTTGCAACTAAACACCAAGGGGCTATCTCATTGGGTGTAAGAGATATTGAGAAACCCGTGAAAACACATTTTATCCCTTTTCACCCCCGTAGGGGTGGAATTTCAAAAAATTCCTTTTAACGCATTTTGTAGTGAAATGGAACTCACAGCAAAAAAATTTAATAATTTTAACACCCCTACCCCTTTTCAGTTGTTCCTCCTTTTACCCCTTTAGGGTCCCTTCTCACGAGGCGTTTTTGCAGCGCTGCAGAGTGGCGCCGCTGGTAGGGAAACATTGTTTTAAATAGAAGCTTTCACACGGAGCGTTCAACGAACGCGCGGTGGCGCGTTCGAGCCACTCGTAGCAGACTTCCGCTACCAGAAGCGCGCGCTGCTAGTCGCGAGACCCCTTCACACGGCGCGACTCGCAGCGCTACTAGCGGCGGGCAGTGATTCTCGGAAGCGCAGCGGCAGAACTAAGCCAGTGCTGCCGATTGATACATAATTTTGGCAAATCATGCCATAATTTTACGTCAGGCCAACGGCAACACTGACTTTTTAGTTTGTTGCGGGTTACCGTTAAATTCCGTTGTATTGTATGTGCTTGTGAAAATGGATAGGGAAGTTTCCAAAATCGACACTGCGTCCATCTCGATGCACTGCAAGTGACAAACTACCTATTTCGGTTTCACCTGGCAACGCCGGCGGTAGCGCTGCTGAGCGACTTAGCAGTTCTGCCTGCTACACAGTAGCGCCGCAATAACGCGCCACACAATCGCGTACCCTGCCACTTCACGGCGCCACTCTGCAGCGCTGCAAAAACGCCTCGTGAGAAGCCAGCCTTAGGGTTAAAATTTTCACAATTCCCTCACACCCCTTTCTAAATATTTTAAAAATACATCTATATGCTAAAAAAGAATGTTCTAACTCCATAAACATAGCAGATACGAAGAGTTCTTTAATTCACCCCCAATCCAGATTTGCACCGTTAGGGGTAGATTACGGCAAAATCCTAAAATACGTTTCTAGGTATTTGCATTGATAATCTTTGCAAGCAAACACCAAATCGATTTCTTATCTGGTGTAAGAGATATTGAGGAATTCGTGAAAACACATTTTACCCCTTTTCACCCCCTTAGGGGTCGAATTTCAAAAAATCCCTTCTTAGCACTACCTTACTTAACAAATCGAACCTTCCACCCAAATTTCAAGTTTCTAGTACCAGTGGTTTCGGCTCTGCGTTGATTAGTCAGGGTTGTGACTTTCCTTTATACAGTGCGAATGTAAAGTCTGGAACTATCGAAATAGAACTTTTATCAAATGTTTTTGAAAGAAATCCTCGAACACGTCAATTTTTATTTTAAAAAAGACATATTTTACTGTAATTGTCACTTTTAGATTGTCTTTTGTTTTTGAGTTATGACGTTCGCGATCATTTTTTTAAATGGAAACCCCAAATTTGTATGATAAATTTGGACAGAGCATGAAATTCTAAGACCAAATACGCTAAAAAAGTATGATACTATATTTTAAAATTTTCGAGAAAATCGCTATTAAAGTATTAAAACAAAAATCGAATAAAAATCAAGTAGCCATGAAACAATGAGTTAGCCCTAAAATTATGACAGTTCTTCATAGTTTGTTTATTTGTTTTTGTTGTGTGCTCCTAATTAAATAAATAATGATACAATATTTGAGTGAAAAAGGACCAATTGAAATTTTAGTATTGAGGGTATCTGGTAACCGTACGATTTTCTCGAAAATTTCAAAATACAGTATCATACTTTTTTTAGAGTATTTGGTCTTAAAAAAAGTATCGCTAACGTCATAACTCAAAAACAAAAGACAATCTAAAAGTGACAATTACAGTAAAATATGTATTTTTTAAAATAAAAATTGACGTGTTCGAAGATTTCTTTCAAAAACATTTGATAAAAGTTCTATTTCGATAGTTCCAGACTTTACACTCGCACTGTATATGTATATAGATATAGATTATAGTATGGCCTGGACTGAAAATTTTATATGTCTGCGACCTAGTTGCGGCGATTATGTCGGAGCGACTAAAACGCAAGCATGGCCTTACCCTTAAAGTCAATATATCTGTTAGTATAGTATATTGTACAACAAGTTAAAAAAGTGTAGTTTTTCGGTGCAAGACGCGACCTTTTTATACAGGCGAGGCCGAAATTAAAAACGTGCCGAGTGCAGAAAAAATTTTCTCATGTGTTGCATCTGCGAATTTTCACGTACTGTAGGAAAATTCCTAAACATCGTAATTATCAACAACGATGTGAAATGTATTGCAGTTAAAATTTTGCAGAAAAGCAACTTTTTCTAAACGATCTCGTACGTATTTGCGAATACAATGTCTTTCGCTACAGTACGTGAAAAATTGATTTCCTTCTGTATTGTTTGAAGTCAGATTCAGCCGCAGAACACTATGGGAAAGGACCAGCTTTATGTTTTTTTTGCAAATGGTAATTGTCCACAACAACTACTAGGGTATTTTAGAGTTTCATATTCACTGAGCTAGCAGGGTAAACACAAATAGAAAATAATTACTCAATAATTACTTAATTAAGGTGCACGAGACGTCTTGTTTTAATATGGTTTGTAAGGGTGGGTTCAAACCACAGCAAGATCATAAGTACTGTTACAATCAAAAATGACGCGTGTGGTGTGTTATTTTCTTCAGTGAATATCGCCCTTTGTACAAGCCTCACCGTGCCCAATTAGACAAATTAAGGCGATTGTCGGATGTCCAGCTCTCCAAAACGCAGTCTACAAATTTTAAATTTCAAGTTCCGTCTCACTTTCGAGTTTCGCAAAATTTTATACCAACCGACAGTGACACACATTTTCTGTACCATTGTCTGTATAACGGCCGTGATATCGACGCCCTGCTCAGCAATCTATCGGTTTGTAATTGTCCTGCATCTCGAAAAAGCCCTGGAGAAGCTCCTCATTTCGCTTTCGTTTTTGATCCATGACCCCATCATTTTCGAGCCCGCACATCTCGCTTAAATTTGGTGACTAGCAATCAAGTACACCCGCCTCAGATTTTAAACAACGCTTTCCTTGATTTTCGTATGTTTCCGACATTTGAACTGCATGTCAGCTAAGTCGAATTCGTGTTTATTAGGTAGGTACATAATATTGCATGTGTAGTTTACCGCTAATTGAAAATGCAATAGAACAAGATATTATACGTGTAAGTGATCATCAATTTTGGTATGTGTTTTAGGAAGTAAGTTTTATTTTGTGAAACAAGTTTTGAAGATAGTTGTTACGATTCAATTGTGCATTTATTTAATTTCGATGTCTGTAGTACTTATTTCATATTGTTACGCCTTATTTGCGCATCTATTCGTTTTCAATGTCATATTTCGCGCCCCTTTTGGCGTCTACTTTTGGCATCAACCTTTCTTCGAGCTGTATTCACCCGTGTTCTAACGTGGTCTATTTTCTCCTTATAGCAGTCAATGAGGAGCCGTAGGGCAGAGTTTGCAAAGGTGTTATTATCCATTGCATTTGGTTGCGGATGTCACCCAGGCATGACCTTGAACCGTTCATACCTACACGTCGCGGCCCGTTCCACACCTACTGCGGGAATTTCATAGAGCGCAGGAAAGGACCCGATTCCGGAACGTACCTACAGGTTAAAGTTTTCCTTTTGAATAAACACTTACTGGCGACCAGTGCTCTGTCGCTTTGAGCTCCGTTCAGGCATTTTGACGCTTGGAATTTTGACGTGAACTTGGGAATATACAGTTTGCTCCGCGAGATTTGTACCTGAAAGCGCACAAAACGTTTCCTCTCAATCCACGGAGTAGACACCGCTGTATCATCGCCTTGCAAACAATTGCCTTATTTTAATGTGTGCATTAATATTGTATAGCTGTATTGGGATATTGTAAGTATTAACATTTATGCGTTGTTTACCAGGTGCCTCTTAACTCTGTGGTTTATATTGCAATCATCTGTATGTTGTACCAAGTTGTATGCAATTTGTTATTATACTGTGATAACAGCCTTATGGGTTTGATTTTGTTACTGCTAGCTGTGCGTGATTTGGGCTTTTCTTTCAGGAAATTATGCGCTACTTGAGTTTACGAATTATCGTTGGATCGCTGGATACACTTGTCGTTAATTGGTAAAGATTCGTTGGCGCCCTTTTGGCTTTAATCATTTGTGTTACTGAATTAAGAGCTGCATGCCAGCTTGCTGACTAGCCATTCGGAAACTGTATCCAAGTAGTCATAAAGTTTGTATTATTTTTAAAGAATTTGCCGACGAATCGTTTTGATGCTAACAAGATATTGATTTCCCCTATGGGAAGCTTCAAGGCTCACCCACTTAAATATGATATTATGAAAGTAAACTTTAAATTTCCTGTATGTTTTTATGAAGTCATGCAAGCATTTTCACGGATTCGCAAGGTAAGTCGCAGCTAGAGCTTGAGTACCGCCCACATTTTATATCATCTAGGGCGTTTTCCATGATACAACCTGCAAATCTATTACTAGCATTCAACCCACCAGGTGGCGCATTAAAATAACAATTTATCCCCGTACCTTTACAGGTACGATTATTTTGACTAGAGCGAGCTTTCATTTTAATCTGCTACCCACTCCTATATACCTGAGCACTGAGACCCATTTATTGTTACATGTCGTACACGGGAATTTACAAGTAACAAACTAACCATTGACATTAATAAGCAGCATTATGAGAGCACAAAGATCAGAATACATTTGAGTTTGTAGAGTGGAAGAAAAGGAACGTGGCATGCACTCTTACGTGCTGCAGTTGCAAATGTTTCATCCCCTGACACACTCACTGAAGGTTACTGGACTGTTTTAATTGATTTTTGATTACTCAATACACAACTGTAAATTCTTTATAGTTATCGCACACTTTGTTGCTTGGCTAAAATTTGTGTTGGATTGGTTCTGGCATCTTCGTGACTGAGTTTCGAGCTCCAGAAGCATGTGAAATCAAGGGGCAAACAAATAGAAAGTCTACGAGTATGATTGCTGCGTAAATGCATTTAGCAAAATTCAAACATAGAGTACTAAAATGACGAGGCGTTGTACGAAACATGTCTAGAAAACCTTTATTCGCAACCGATGTGTGAAACAAATTTAGCTAATAGAAATAGTCGAATGATTTTGTTGTCGTTTGTTAATTGACAAGGTCTAGGCATGCAGAGTACCAGGTACCTTAGACATCGACTGCTGTGGTCATATAGTCAAAGTCCTACGTAGAATTTTTCCGAGACTAAGGAATTCCAATCTTAGCAAGGGATATTTGATATGCTACACATCGTAGTAACACGGGACCCACGACGCGGTCCTACATCACCTCCGAATGATGGCATTCTGTACAGGCGTTTATCCACAATTTAAATTTCTTTTTAAAAACCTCACCGGAACGGCGGATCGAACTCGTGACCTTAGGTCAGTAGTCAGAATGCTTAACCACTGAGCTACTGAGCCCGGATTTGAATGATTTTACAAAACTTTTTTCATCTTTGTTGGCTTATCAACAATCTATTTTGACGATAAAATAACGAAGAGCTGATAGGTGTCGCAAAATCTAAGGCAAAGATAAAACTACGAATAAATATGACAAAGCAATTTGTTCGCTCAGATCTGCAGCTTAGAACAATTTGTCAATTTGTTTAATTTAGATGTAGTGCCTATTTAAACACACTAACCTTGTCATTATTTTGTTTAGAACGGCTTTTATATTTCAATTTAAAATGTAAACATAAAAACAGTTTAACATACCCCGTGCTTGTAATACTTCCCAACATAAAATAAAGGCAAACCAAATACCACTTCGCTGGTGTCTCACCATCAAAATATGTGTTTTCAGCAACTGTCACAGTCCAGTTTCGAGAACCGTTGCTGTTCTATAAGCATAAAAAAGATAAATCTAAACTTTCAAAGTTTGTTTTACAACTTACGCATGCCTGTAATACACAGGAAAACGTATGGACCACTAGAAATAAAATTATCCCATACTTTTCCAATAAAATGGCAGATGTGCCAAAACCTGGTGTTTTCGAGACAATATCTGAATATGAGCATGTCTGTAGTTTCAACGACGATTACCCTAACACTACACTACACTTACAGAAAAACCAATAAACTCTGTAAAGTCTAAACGTTATGAAAGAAATTCCTGCTTCACGAGTTCCCGGCAGCCTCCTGACTTGTGGAATTAGCGCAATTAGGGTCCATACAATACTTATTATGTCGATTGTTATTAAAACTGAAATTAGGCGATCAACATGTAACAAGTAAACCGGAAGTTCTCAAAATACATTACCTTTGCTTCTAGGTTGTAGGTCTTTTAAACATGAATACCGTTTCCATATCGAGTGTACGATAGAAGCAATTATGTCAATAATTACTACGAAATCACATATAAGGATTATTCCAAAAACGTAATTGTTACTGTAGAATGTTTTATCAAACACTGTCTGTAATTTAAAAATGGATAGTACCTATTACAATCTTAAATAAAAATTGCCCCAAGAGATTACTTACATCATAACTGTAGATAACAAATAAAATTACATTGGCGGACGCAGCTATGAACAACCACACCAAATTAAAAGTTAAATAAGTTAGGTACTCAAAGAGCTCAGTCTTCTTAAACAGGGAATCGTATGATTTCTATAATGGATACAGTTTTTGAAATGAATACATTAAGCGATATGCGACACGATTTTCTTCATACCTCTGTTTCCAGTGATATGTCAGACTCTGTGTTAAAGAGCATCTTCAATCTGTCCGTTCTCATACGGGAAGCGTCGCTAATGAGATTTTCATTTTCCATAGTCATGAAATAAGTACTTGTAATGGGCGGCCTTCTAACGTCCTGGGGACTACTGGAACCAGAACCTATAAAACGTGGGCTTTGGTAACCAGTGGAAAGGGGGTTGGATTCATTTGCTTCCACTTCTACATCGCAATCAACAACGCTGGTAATAGGTGCTTCTAAATCGTATAGTGCTTGAGTTTTATTTGAATACATTTTGTATGTTAGTTTTTCACAAAAAATGCGGAGAATAAATACAACTCAAAGTATTCGTTTGGAACTTTAATGACAGTACACCGTCTGGTGAGTTCTGCCGACAGTCACACTCTAGATTTCACATCTCCCCTCACTGACACCCAATAGGAGACCTGTTAACTTTAAATGGAAAGAATGTAAATTAACTGACCTGAATATTTATATCTCAAAAGTACCTAAATTATACTACATCTAATATCTCAAATTATTTGCTTATTACTTGTAGCACCTTTAGGAAATTATTACTATAAAATAATATTCACATGCAAGACGAAGACGTCTTTAGAAACCTATACACTTTCACCCTGACCATGGCCAATTCACACATTAGTGATCTTGAACACCCATGCTATGGAGAAGAAATAATCCTTAGAAGTTCATCCACTTTTATGATTTATAAATTACTTATCTTGAAAACCCATACCAAGAGCAAGGGAAATTATTTCGAAGCCCATCCACTTCTAGGATCTACAAGCATCTCAAAAGCTCAAACCAAGAGGACGAAAAAATAAAGAGAAGTGTTAACCATGTTTTCTTTAACTTAGTTGTTTTGATTCCTGTATAATTTTGTAAATATTTTTTTAAAATTAATTTTCAAGTATATTTACAATCTACTGTATAACATAAGTAATAAGTAAATGTGATGTGTGATTTATTTGACTTGATTGGAAAAGTCTCCCATTGGTGACGCTCCTGCCAATATAAGAGGCTCTTAGTCCGCTTCATCTGTTGGGACCAGGTCCCTTGGCCACTGTCGTTTAAGTCTTCGGTCAAAATTATGTTCTGCTGGTAATTGCCTTACTAGTCTAATGTCGTGGTTTGGTAAATTTTTATGATAGTGGATTTCAAATCTTCGTGTTTCTTCTGTGATAAATGGGATACGCAGGTCGTTGTGGAGGGTTAAATTGGAGACGTACCAGGGTGAGTCAATTAACATACGTAAAGTTTTTGATTGAAAGCTCTGCAGTATTTTGGTGTTGGTTGGTTTGGTGCAACCCCAGAGCTGGATCCCATACGTCCAGATTGGCTTTAAGATTACTTTATATAGTAAGATTTGGTTCTCGACTGAGAGCTTAGATTTTCGACCCAGTAGCCAATACATTTGCCTTACTTTTATATTTAATTGTGCTTTTTTTGCTTTGATGTGTGTTTTCCAAGTTAACCTCTTGTCGAAGTGTAGTCCCAAGTATTTTGTCTCTGTTTTGATTGGAATTGGAGTGTTATTTAAAGTTGTTTGTGGGAAATCGCTGCGTTTTAATGTAAATGTTATTTGGGCTGATCTATCCTGATTAACTTTTATTCTCCACTTAGATAACCAGTTATTCAGTATGTTTAGGTGTTGTTGTAGATTATTCGTTGCTACTATGGGATCATCGCTTATGGATAAGAGGGCTGTGTCGTCTGCCAACGTGGATATTTCTGTATTGTCAGTTGTTGGAATGTCGGCGGTATATAATAAATAAAGGAAGGGGCCCAAAACGCTTCCTTGAGGAACTCCAGATTTTGTTTTGTTGTAACTTGTTGTTATATTTTGTTTGATAGTATCCGTCTGATAAGTATGATTTAAGTAATAGGTAGTAAGGAGCTGGTAGATGGTTTTTTTTATCTTATAATAATAATAATAATAATAATAATAATACCACATTTATTTACAGAATATAGATACATATGATACAAAAACAAAATGTATATATAAATTTGTAAATAGGACATAGTTCAGTTAGCAAGTAAAAAAAAGAACAAGCTAACTGATCTACCACTATGCCCATCCAGGATACGATGTCTATATACACGGACAAGTGTAAAAGTGTGCAAAATAAATAATTAGAAATTAAATGATCAATGTAGGTAAACAAAATATATTGCAAGAGAAAGGAGAGCACCTCATTGGCTTAGAGCGAGTTTACTTTTAAAATAACGTTTTTCTACTCCTGTAACTAAAATGCCATTTAACATACTAACATACACGTCGCTAAGTGACCTTTTAATCATGACTTCATAACCTGTGACTAAAGAGCCTCTTAGTCATGAGCTGAAGTTGGCAACGATGTTTTAGTCATGGGGTGAAGTTAGGTTCAAATAGTATTTGCTTTATTAGCCACAGCCAAAACTAAAATCAAGTTAGTTTTCAACCGTCACTTTGACGTTTGTCAAGCATAATTTAACCTAATATAATAAATGTCAAAATTTTAATGAAATAATATGATGTCATATTCTCTAAAGTTGTGGTCGTAGAAAAAGTATAGTATGCAACTCGTTTTATAAACTTATTAGTCACTCATTTTATTAAACACTCGCTCCGCTGCGCTTCGCTCGTGATTAATAAAACTCGTTACTAAAATGACGTTTATAAAACTTGATACATAATATACTATTAAATTTGGCTAGTGGTGCGTCTATCAAATTATTGGGAATTATATGATTATAGTAATAAACTATATTGTAAGAAAATGACCTCTTGAAGAAAGACGTTTTGTGGTAAGGAATAGTCAAATCATGCTGTGTGCCATACCTTATCGAAAGCATTTGCTACATCTAAGAAAACAGCACCGCATACTTTAAGCTCTTCGAGACTTTTTGCTATTATGTTCACTATTCTATGAGTTTGCTGGATGGTGGGATGCCCCTCCCAAAATCCGAATTGATGAGTTGGAATAATATCATGGCATTCAATATGCTCCTTTAATCCTTTATCTAATAGACTTGTCTGTCTGGGACGCTGTTTCAGCAGCCAAACCGTAAGAGATAGAGAAAAAAGTTATCAAAGTTATGTTTGGAATGGTCATGTAAGGTCAGGAACCGAATTTCAGTCTCTAACACTAATTATTATCTTAATTATCCCAATCTTAACTTTTTAGGTTAGATTCTAGGCAAATTTTATCAAGGCGAATGCGACTGGTAGTTTGCTACCAACAATGACATCATATACGTACGTGTGGTGAATACGCGTTCTATTTGCAAAACGGTTTTTTTTGTTTTTTTAAATGAGACATTTGTCTCACTGGGTTGCTAGTCTTCTTAATAATAGTTTCTCGAACAGTTTAGACATGATTGGTAATAAACTAATAAGCCGATATGGGTCAGCTAGATTGGGTGGTTTACCAGGTTTGAGTATCATTAGCACCTGGGCATGTTAATGGATAGTAAGATAGCCGCAGTATTCCATTGTACATTGTTGTGAGCAGTACTAACGGTTTTCTAGGCAAGTTCTTTAAAATTACACTAGTCACGAGGTCGTAACCTGGAGCTTCATAATTGTTGAGCAATTTAATTACCTTTTGTACTTCTGTCGGAGAAAATGGTTTTATCGGTAGAGACATTTGACAAGGTATATTGAGAAACGCTTTAATCTCATCGTCATCATTGCCGGGACTGGGTGGAAGTGGTTCAAATAGTTGTAACATGTGATTTGCGAATACATCTGCTTTCTCTTGATCTGTTCTAGCCCACTCGCCGTTAATTTTCCTAATTGGTGGTACTACTTGCTTAGGTCTTTTGATTTTTTTTTGTGGCCTTCCATATTGAGTGATCTTCACTGGAGAGATAATGGGCAAAAGTAGTATTTCATGACTCTTGAAGTGTTCTGTGGAGTTGACGGTAAATAAAATGTAAGAAAAATAAAGTAAATTAAGGGAATCAAAGAAAAACGTAAACGTGCTCTGCGATATTCTTGTGGGAGCCTTGGCGTCATGAAAACGGCGATATGTTAACACCAGAGATACAAAACCTTCAAGCTGAAATCTTTTAGAGCATGTTCTTCGCACATAAAGATATCACAGAGTGCAATAGACGTTAGCCTGAGTATATTCTGGCAGGGATTTTCCATTCGCAATTACATAGCCTCGTAAAATAAGCAACAGGCATCGAAAATACTTTTCAACTGCTTGCCGGGGATGGTAAATTGTGCAGATTAATACCCCCTAATTGCTCCGAAGACTGAGTAACATATGCTTAGGTGTACACACAAATTCCGAAACTTTACAGCAACACCTAGACCACATGTTAACAGTAGAGATACAACAGTTTGAAACTAAAATCCTTATTAGCATGTTCTTTGCACATCACAGAGTGCAATACACATTAGGATACGTGAATTCGGGCAGAAGTTTTTCGTTTAAAAATACATATCTTCCTAAAATGAGTAACTGGCATCGCATGTACTCAACAATTGCTTTCCGGGGGTTGTAAATAGTGCCGAATAACATTCCCTAATCGTTCCGAACACTGAGCAACATATTCTTTATTACTACCATTAAGTCTAGTAATATTATGAACTGTAGCTCTCCCATCAGGGTTATTTCTTTTCCGACCACTTCCGAATTCAGCAACTGGTCCAAGTTTTGCCCTTCCAGAATAAGAACCTATTAGTTCTGATGCCAAAATTGATCTAAACTTTAGATGTGTCATGGGTTTTCTGGGTTTTGAAGTTTGTTTGATGGTTGTTTTATATAAAATGTAGCTATTGACTATACAAGAGTCGAGACAATAATAAAAGATTCTCAACCACCAACGCCTACTTTTCCAGGAAATACTGTAAGGGGAAAGAAGCTGGTCAAAGTGGTCTACTCCACCCATATATTTATTATACGACGCTACACCTTCTGGGCAGGTCACAAGCTTTCTAGTTCCGTCTTTCTGAGTTCTGAGTACCTGTGCTGTTCCTTGTGGATTATGTATAGTGCTAATTATACTAACAGACTTCTTTCCCCTATCCTTCCATTTTGAAATTCCCACATTTTTGTATAAGACACTGTCTCCTACTTTCATGTTTTTATCTTCGCATAGAATATGTTTCGGAAACAATTTTCTTGTCTGTCTTATAGTGCCGCAACTGAAAAGCTTCTTGTCTAATAACTTTTTTGCCAATAACACAGACGAAAAGAAGTTATCAAAAAACAGACAATATCCAAAACCCTCAAATGCAGTTGATAATTTATTGACGACCCTTTCACCAAGTGTCATACTCGTATTATTTTTGTCTTCAGCACCCTCGTAAACATACATTCCCAGGCAGTACCCTGTCACAGCACAAGCTATAACCCAAACCTTAAAACCCCTTTTTATGAGCTTCATAGGCATGTACTACTTCAGGGTACCACGCCCTTTATATTTGACCATTGACTTATCTATCAATTGACAAATAACGTGAAGGATCAAATAGTAACTGAAATCTCTTGGTGTTATAATCCAAAAATGGACGAATTTTATATAATCTATCATAACCATTTTCTCCTTTCTTAGGCATAATATTATTATCATTTACATGTAAAAGTCTAGTTATCTTCAAGAATCTTTCCACGGGTATAATATTTTGGATTCGTGTAACACCAAAATTTGTATCGCTACTGCAGTAAAGACGTATACTAGTTAGTGTATGAAACCCCATAATAATGAGCATTCCTATATAGGTTTTTAGTTCCATTACGGTTAAGTTCAAACATTGTCCCACTTGAGAACCATACCGATTTGATTGGTCCACAAGATACTGAAGAAATATGGGAGATAAAATGTTAAGAAAAATAGATAGTGGTTGGAGAGTATCAAATTTTGCGTGTCTTGTTATTCCAAACCTACGGTCATACGACATTTGAGAAAATTCACTTTGAGTTTCTGATTTTCTAATCCAATCAAACATTTCTTCGTCACTCATATTTTCTTCCGAAGAACTGGTAGATTCATCTGCGTCGCTAATATCATCAAGCGTCTGAACATTTACATCGTGTTGTGAATTTTCTGTTCGACCTAAATCTCCAGAATTTTGGATATTCTCAAATTCTCAAATAACTCCCTGGCCTTCAAAGTCATTTGAAGCTTTAGATCTCAAAAACGAATTGGATGCAGATCCTCTATCAGACAAGTTAAGTAATACTGCATTATCATCTGCATCCTCTTCGCCCTATGCGTCTGAGTTTATTGCCATATCATCAGTTATTGTGTCTAACAAATACCGTACATGCTCTGGGTTCTCCAAGTCATAAAATTTTCGTATATCCATCTGGGAAAAATGAAAAGAATAAACAATGGTTGACTATACCAAAAACTTCCCGAAATTATAAACAAAATACGCATTTACATTTTTTGCATGAAGGAACAATAATATCTAAGCAAAACGTCGTTATGCCCAATGTGGCACAGAAAACATATTTTTTGACAGAGTAAAACTTTCGATTTTATTTCCTTACTTCTTATTTCCCGGTACTATTAACAAACGGCATTGAACATTTTGAGTTCAACTACAAAAATAATCAAAAAATGACTTAGGGTGTTTCAAACATACTATGTTCTATGGTACTTATATGTACCACATTTCTAATATCAGAAATTATCTTAGCTGAGAAAATCTTATACATATGAAGAAAAATAAACCATTCTACATAACCATACCATGCTATATCCAAAAATGTTAACGTGTATTCCGTCAAATATTACGAATAACCGTAAATACATGATTACATGTTTCGCGCCATTTCTAACCAACAATCGTAAATACCTAATTTTTGTTCAATTTGGAGCATATTTATCCTAAGTTTTAATGTAATGAATAAAAATACACTATAAATATTGATATACTTACTGTGTGATTCAGTTAGCTAATTTAAATTCACAAGAAAACAGAAAAACGAACTTTTCTAGAGTTCACTTGCTCACACGTTCACTGGTACAAATGCATACTATTTTATGACGGGAGTTCAAGCTTTTCAAGGTAGGTGACGCTATATATTAAGTATGGTACGTATATGTACCAGAGAGCATCTAAAGCATTGAAATGCATCATAAGGTCGATGTTTAGCATAAAATTTATGCATAGATCGACTGTAATAGCAAGTGGTACAAATACGTACCAGAGACCGTTAAAGGGTTAAGTAACAAACGACTTCCGGGATTGGACAGTGTTATTATTGAGGTCGAAGAACTCAACGTTTCGCCCACTTTCATAAGGGGCTTCATCAGGAGGAAAACCAAAAGAGCACGGAACCTCAACGTGTAAACCACGCCAGAGGCGAAATTCTTTTGCAAAGGAAAGGGATAGAAGAGCACGGTAACTCAACGTGTAAACTACACCAGAGGCGAAACTCTTTGCAAAGGAAGGGGATGGAAGAGCACGGTAACTCAACGTGTAAACCACACCAGAGGCGAAACTCTTCGTCAGAAGACTTAAATAGAATTTACTAGAACAATTAAATGAGTCAAGTAACAAGTGTTCTACAAAATCATCAAAATTTTCGATAGGAGATTTGTAACGTGTTAGAATTAAAACACGGAGCAAGAGCTATCTGATTTCCAACAGAAACCGTATATTTCAAATTGTTTATCAATGCAGTATTCAGTAAGGTTGAAGAGACAAATTTTCTCTAAAATGTTGAGCTGGATTCAAAAATGTAATAATATACCGGGTGTTCTATTTAAAATAGGAGTTAATAAAAAAAAACAAAAGACACCCATTTTAGAGGTATTCAACTGGAAAATCACCTATCTCACAATAATACCCATTAAAAATTTAATAAAAATGTAAAGTTTGAAAGGGAAGCTTTCGAAAAAATCGAAAAAAACTGAAAAATTACAAGAGTAAACACCATACTTCCAGTTATGTGATTTTCTTGAAAAGCTTGCTGTCGCATCTAGATAGTACACAAAACTTATATATGAAGTTTCAACGTCATACCTCTTTTCATTTTTGAGATATTCTGTTGACACACACACAGACAGACTGACAGACACGCCAATGAATAAAACCTTGTCTTTTTGGGTTCAGGGGACTCTAAAACTTGAAGATTAGTTGAAAACTCAATTTCGAATTTTTAGGGTGAATCCAGTACTTCCTTTATTGTAAAAGATTCAGATTCAGATTATTTATTCATATTAATATTGCAAGTACAATGTACATACGTCAAACAACAAAATATAGTTATTAGAATAAACAACCCAAACAAACCAGTAAAATCAATAAAATATAGTTAACATAAACCCATTGTTAAAATATTAAAATCAGGTATGCATTAAAATCTAACTAGGTATACTAAAATAACACATTAAAATCAACGCTTACATAAAGATAATGACATTACAGTTTAAATAAATCAGGTCCCTAATTGTTGAATACCAGGTCAGCATTCTCATATTCAGTAAGTGAATAAAAAGCACCAGAAAATCACAGACTGACGCAAAACCTAACCTGCTAACCTCGAATTTGACATAGACTTCAAGACAGGCGCGCGCTGGACGTACTCGAAGAGCCTCCATAGCGTAGTTGGAATTCCGCGGTTACGTTGATCTGATGCTCGTATGGTGGCTCTGCAGAGCGGCGGGTTCAAACCGCAGCGGGATACATTTTTTTTAATTTGAAAATGTATTTAATTTATTAGCAACATGAAGATATTTTTACTACTAACTTAATTACTTCGACACGAAGTGTACGAAGTATTGAAATTCCCTCATATGGAAAACCACTCTAAGTCAAATATCTCTAAAATTCGAGCCAACCGACTATTGAACCCAATATACCAAATCTCCGTCTCGGCTGTGCGGATCTTTTGGTGAAGACCCCAGCCCACTAGATTCCTCCCTCGTATTGGGGGGTGCCTAAACGTGCTGTGCGGGGGATGTATGTTCGTATGTGTACACGATTCCGGTCGCCAGGAACCTTCCTGAAGTCTTGGATCGTTTTCATACGATAGGTCCTCCGAAAATGAAGGCAACATCAACTTTTGAAGTATGGTCGTCGGTAAAAAAAATTTTTTGATTTGAATAACTGGTTCATAACATTTCATTATATTAGCGAAACGGAGTGATGCTGAATATTGAAGTGTTCTTGGAAAGCACGGAAGGGCGCTTTTCTTGGGTGGGGGATACCGTATATTTTGATTTTTAAAATTATTTAGTGTCACAATGTCGACGAGGGAAGTTTTGCGTAAAGCCCTTTACATATTTTTTTAAAGTGTTGTACTGGGAGGTCTCTAACAGCTCTGGGGAGAAGATTAAAGTATTTAACTGCCCAATAGTTTGCCCCATTTTAACATTTTTTAAGTCTAAAAAATGAAACAGTCAAATCATTCTTATGCCGAGTATCATATTCATGAAAATAGCTATTTATTTTATTTTTTTTATTTGTCTTTGCATATAAAAGATTTTCATAAATAAAAACACACGGATAAGTCAGGATACCCAGGCTGGCAAAGGTGTGCTGACAATCCTCCCTATATGATAACTGAGCTATTATTCTTACAGCCCTATGCTGTAGGGAGAAAATTCTATGGGTTGTTGCAGCTCGTCCCCAAACTATTATACCATAGGAAAGCAGCGAGTGGCAAAGAGCAAAGTAAGCACATCGGAAGAGACAACGGTGGACAAACTTTTCAGCACAAAAACTCCCTGACTGATCCTGGCTGCCAGGTTATCTATGTGGCATTCCCATTTCAATTTTGGGTCCAAATCCACCCCAAGAGACCTCACCTCATTCTGCGTCTCCAGGTCTATAACTCTATATCACAGTTCCGCAGTGAAAATATTAGGAAGTCAAAACAAAAGAAACCCATTTTAGAGGTATTCAACTGGAAAATTTCCTATCTCCCATCAATATACATTAAAAATGTAATAAAAATGTAGTTTGAAAAAAATCGTTAGCCGTTTTTGAAAAAAATCGTAAAAACTGAAAAGTTACAAGAGTAAACACCACACTTCCGGTTATGCGATTTTCTTCAAAAGCTTGCTATCGCATCTAGATAGTACACAAAACTTATATATGAAGTTTCAACCTTCATACCTCTTTTCGTTTTTGAGAGATTTTGTTCGCAAACACAGACAGACAGACTGACAGACAGAACAATGAACAAAAACATGTTATTTTTTCTCCAACCACACGAATAAGACGCCATATTGTCGAATAATTTTGTATAAAAAGTAAGTCATTTCGGGATGCTCATCTTGGCAAATGTACACTTTTCGATTCATATTTGCACTAGTACGAAAATGGCTATGAAAAAGAACATGAAACTAAGAAAGGAAATGGAGGGAGAAGGTAAAGTGAAACCCAGCAAAACTACAATAAAAAATCTGTAAAAGGCTTTACCCAGAACTTCCCTCGTCATTGTGACAATAAATAATTTTAAAAATCAAATTAAGTTATGTTAGACGCGTTATTATGTGTGTTATATTAAAATTCAATTTCCGATACTTTCGAAATGCGTCAACGTGATGGATGCAACTCACCCATGACCACAAAGCGGCAACGGGGCGCAAACAGTGCAGGTTCGTGCATTCCTTGACCCAGTGGCGGAGGCAGGCAGTTACATGTAAAGGAACATAAACTTACTGATCTGTAAATCTCAATTGTACTCACCGGGGGTGGCCTCCCCCTGGCCCCTCCGTACTGCTGGCAGAGACGCTACAATGCTTGGCCTTGCATCAGGCGGCATCAACCCTTTGGCCCCTCATCGCTGCCTTCATTGGCTGGGTTAGCTGTCGGTACCTTTCGCTAGTACTGCCCAATAGTAATCCACTAGATTAACTATTGTTACAATCCGTACAGAGTCGGTAATAACTACCGTAGTATACTGGTCTTTCACAGTACAGCAATTACCGTAAATCTTGCTATTGCTCTAACGGGGCTTATAATTTGGAACTCCATGCTTCCGGTGCGGAACCACATGCTTCCGCGAATCACTGTGCGAAACGTTGTGCTTTCGCGGGATTCAACTATTTGACTATCACATAGTCGACTAGCAAAGCAAGAACCTCTGACGTATGCCGGACGCTATAATTGCCAAAAAGTCTACCAAATGCCATTCAGCTAACTACGATAGTACGTACATTCTACTCTAGCTAAATTACCTAATTAACTACTAAGAAATACGCTTAGCTGCGCTCGCAGCTTCGGCTCGCCTTATTGCAACTTATCACAATATAATTACTTGTTTCGCATATAATCGCTTACGCCAAGAAATAATTACGCAAAACAGCACACGTTCACTCATACGTCGCGCCTCTGTCGCAACCCCAAACGTTCTGTTTATTTTTGAATTTCATTTCTACCCGAGCCCCATTGATACGGTGCATTGGTTGGACGTGGCGTCTGGGTCCCCGAAAAACTGACCGCGAACCAATGCCTAATACATTCGTCAAGATTATATTACATTCCAGGGCTCAAAACATTTCAGGCGTGGCAAACGTAGTAATTAAAACTTAAAAATAATGCACCACCTAACATTCGACCAACCTGCATTCATACGCGTCCTCGCGATATGGTGCTACTGGATCTCCAATCTCCACACGTAGAGAGACCATCCATTTCATTCTCACTATCTGAGACCCTACCTATTGGTACTCATGATTTCATGTGATCCCCCAAGACGACATTGACCTATTTGGCTTCCTTAATTCTACTTGCATCCACTGCTTAAACGGAGATTTCAACTTTCGAATAGTACCATCTCCAAGGATGTTCTTGTTTATCAATAACAAGCGTTTGACTTAGTATTTCTTGGCATCTTTATCTTTACGTTGCCTTGTGCAGTTTGTTATTTCTGATCGTGCTCTCATTATTCTTCCGTTAGTCAAACAGATTTCAGTTGTAGAATATCAGTTATTGATTCCGTGGGGTTTGTAACTGCAGCGTTTGATCACGTATGATAGATATTGCCGTTAACGCATTAAAGTTCGTCACTACCTTAAATTCTGTTCCCAACAGATATTCTTACAATTTCTGGATGGTTTCCACAACAGCCAACGTTGAGGGTTCGTAGGAGTAACAATTCCTCTTTGCAAAGCTGGTAGTAGGCTACAGGTTATGGTTCCCCATTTTTCATCTTTTACAGAATGTCTGCGAGACGTTTTGCACTTGCCTCAATGTGAAGTTCTGTCTGTAATATAGGGTTGTGCAATGTAAGCACAAACGTGTGCTACAATACTTCATTTAGATGTTGTGATGCTGATTATCCTGCATAATTGCACGTCAACGCAGCAGTTTTCTTTGCGAGATGAGTTAGTGGCTTAGCTATCTACAATGGCATAATCTCCCACGAGCTTTCGAACACAGCTTGTTAGGCCTATATAAGTTGATAGACTTGATGCGCATCCGTTGTAGTTGGATGAGCGCGGACTGCTTCTGTTTTGATGTAACCAGGTCGTATTCCATGGGGAAACTTCAAACCCTAAGTGGCTGATTGTTGATGTTAGAAAACAACACTTCCACTTTTCAAGATTCAACGTGAGGCATTCTTCACTGAGCAGTTTCGGGACTATTTCTAAATTTTCGATGTTTCGGAAATCCGCCTTGCTGTGATAAGGATGTCATTGCGATAAACTGCAGCTACCTCTCGTACAGGAGCCAAAACTTTGCTGATTAATCCTTGGGGCAGAAATGCGACTTTGCAGGACAAAGAAGCAAACGCTTGTAATCGTAATGACCATCTAGTGATACGACAGTTGCCACTGATCTTGAAAGATTTCTCGGTTGGTATTTAGTGGTACCCGCTCGTTAGGTCTAAGCTGGTGGGGTAAACACAACTTGACAAACGATATATTTGGACATATACTATCGGTAATGGGTTTTGACAGTGATACAATTCAGCTAAATAATATTTAAGAGGCATACGCGGTTTGGGATTCACGAATTATGTAATTTTCGAGTAACTTGCCAATAATTGTCCTAGCTGTTTCAGTCTGACAAACTTTTTCGAGTCTTCAAACTACTTTGAATTCGTGTTACCATCATATAGATATACTGCTGTATTTTGCTTCGTTGCTCATTGAGAGGGATAACGGTTTGAAGAGTAAGTTCCATTACATCGCTAACAAGGTTGTTCTGAATATCCAACACACAAGGGATAATCCTATCGAGATGCCCTTGCTGATTGCAACAGAAACACTAAAGTGTATCTCGTAGTGCCCTTGGACTAAATGAGTTTCTTGTAAGAACATCTTCTTTTGGGAAAAAGAACGATGCTGTTCGAGCATTCGACTGCAGGTTGTTAGTGTTTAAGAAGATTCACTGGTTCAGCGAAATATTCTGCTCGCGCATCTACTTGAATATGGCTTTCCAAATACCACCGAGGATGCACTGTGCTGCAGTGTTACCAGTCAAGATTCCACATTTGTTAATTACTTCTAATTTGTCGTGATATTAGCCCACACAACCTTCATTCAATCTCTCCTTGGACTTAAACTTTTTTTTTATTGTTGTTGCTATGTTAACAAATTAATATCTGTGGCGGTAGGAGGCTTTAGTTAATTTCTCCTTCTACTGGGACCAACTAATATTAATACTTGTCAAACTATCGTACTGAGTTTTTGCAATATCCTTTAGACCGGCAATCGTGTGATTAGCCATTGTTTTGTCCATTGATACCTTCGCCTGAGCTTTTCTATTTGTTTACGTCGGCGATCGACAGCGAGCCTATCGTATTCCGAACGCAATTCAGCAACAGCTTAAGTTCCATAAGGGTGTGGCGGTTTAGCAACACGGGTTAAAACACTAATAATTCAATAAGTTGCGTGAGGTTATTATTATTAAACAATCTGTTTGAGTTCCGATATCTACGAGCTGGCGTTTGACAACTCGATCAGGTATGGGAATTGATAGTCGCTCATCTTCAGACGATTATGCAGACAAAGCTCGTATGATACATCCATACATGGTCCTCTAGTATGACCAACCAATGCAGCTGTATACGTCATAATAAGACCTTCAATGGTATTATTATTTGATAAAATAAAATAAAATACTTTATTAGTTAGGGGCTCTATATTTTTTTATGTTACGAGATGATAGTACTTACGCAGTGGCGTAGCTACACTATGCCGGGCCTGGGTTCCGAATAATATCCGGGCCTTTTTGACAAAGTTTACAAAACACTAAAAATTGATATATATTCAACATTAAATGAACAAAATGTAAAATGTAATGTTTTGTACAAAATATATATTTTATATGTAATAAATCAAGCTTTAAGCATATAAATATAACATAACAGACTCTAATGCTATTTGCAACTAACATACTTTAAGCATACATTCAAAATAACAAAACATATAAGTAGCACACATACCGACATACGCATATACATTGAAAACTATTAAGTAAAAACTTTTTTCCGAACTTTAGCACTTGCAAATTTTTGAATTAACTCCGTGACGTTTAATTTATTAGCTGTTTCATTTTCTATTGAAAGCATCGATAGCGATGATAGTCTGCTTTGGTTCATATTAATTCTTAAATATGTTTTTATTAACTTGATTTAAGAAAAAGAGCGTTCCGCAGTGGCTACACTAACACGAATTTTCAAAAATAGCAAACATGCATTTAAAATTTCTGAGTAACTACTACAAGAAGAAAAATTTTGAATTAATATAAAATTAGTTAAATCTGCAATTGAATGTATAGTACTTAATTCTTCACGAAAACATGTCCGAAATTGTAATAGTTGAATGGAAAAATTCTCAGATATATCGTCACTATATTTTTGATACAATATGTTGCTCATTTCAAATAATTCGTCATCAGATGTATTTTGCAATGTTGCTGGCAATAACACTTGAAAGTTTTTATATACATCTTTAATACCCCTTGATCTATTATTCAATTTATTTATGACTATATCTAAAGTTTTATTAAAAACATTAATTCTACACACATCTTCATTGGTTTCAAATCTATAGTGGTTATAATATTGGTCGAAATACCGCTTCGGCGGTGATATGCGTTTATTTTCAATTCGGTTTTTAAAACCCCATTTCTTTGCTAAATCAACTGCTTCAACTTTTATCTCATTAAACTGTTGTCTCATTGTTTTGACATTTTCAAACGCATCATCAAATAATTTTGTTGCTTTTTCAATATTTTGTTGTTTATTTTGTAATTATTTAGATACAGTGTCAATTGTAAGCAATAACTTTAATTGTAATACAATCAGAAAAACAGTCTCAAATTTCTCTAATTCACTTTTTAAAGATTTGGCTTCAGTAATTTCAGTTGAAGTTTCTGATGTTAATATTAATTTAGATAGAGCTTTAAGTATATCCGTATATTTAAAACGCAAAGCTAACAACGCATCATATCTGGAAGACCAACGTGTTGGTGTTAATTTTTTTAGAGTAATACGGCAAGGATTATCACTTATACCCAAAAGTAAAGCCCACCTTTTGATGCTATGTCCAAAAAACACATAAATTGGTTCTACTACATCATAAAAGTTTCTGATTTCGTTAAAATTTTTCACAGAATCGTTGAGAACCAAGTTTAAGCTTTTTGCAAGATTTTGCTTGAACTCCATTATAAATGCCACTCATATTGGCAGCTCCATCATAGCTTTGCCCACGAAGTTGTTTGATTGAAAGGCGATTGCTGCTTATTGCATCAATTATTTGGTTAGTTAGAACTGCTGCGGTTTGGTCAACAACAGCAATAAATCCCAAAAATGATTCCTCAATTGATACTCGAACAGGTATAGAATTTTAGTAAATGATTAAAACGTAGCGAACCACTTGACTTAACTGATCAGTTTTTGAAATGTCCTGCGTTGTATCAGTAAAAATAGAAAAAAGGGTGCTGATTTTACTCGTTCTATAATTTGAAGCTTAGTAGCATTGCCTAGCATATCTATTATTTCATTTTGTATATCAGGACTTAGATATGTAATAGAATTTTTAGTTTTACTTTCTAATAGTTCTTTCAAAACAGGATCATAATTAGAAATTAATTTAATAACAGAAAGAAACAGACCAGGATTTTGACTTGAATCAATGTTTTCATCATGTCCTCTAAATGGCATGTTACAGGTAGCTAACATTAAAGGAACTTTAATTATACGTTCTAGAATTTGTGACCAAAATGAAATTTGCGTTCGGAGTAGTGCTTCTTGTTTATAGTCAATTGTTTTATTTAAGCGCCATCATATAAATAAAGGAGAACGATCCAAACGTGTGTGTCCGACACGACAATTGCAAACGCGATGTCCCCCATTTGCGTTAGCATTCATTTCGCCGTCGCCTCGATTTCGTGACCGAGGCGGAGCCCCGAAGGCCCCTTTAAAGAGGGGCGGAGTCCCGAGCGCCCCTTGGAGAGGGGCAGAGCCTCGAGGGCCCCATTGGAGAGGGCAGAGCACCGAGGGCCCCCTCGGAGAGGGGTGAGCCCCAGGGCCCGTTGGAGAGGAGCGGAGCCCTGAGGACCCCCTTGGAGATGGGCGGAGCCCCGAGGGCCTTTTGGAGAAGACCCCCTTAGAGAGGGGCGAATCCCCGTAAGCCCCCTTAGAAGGGGGCGAATTTCCGAGGGCCCCCTTAAAGAGGGACGGATCCCCGTGAGCCCGAGAGGCGGATCCCCGAGGGCCACTTACAGAGGGGCGAAGCACCGAGGGCCCCCTTGGAGAGGGGCAAAGCCCCGACGGCCCCATTGAGAGGGGCGGCGCCCCAAAGGCTCTCTTGGAGAGGGCTCGAGCCCCGGGGGCCCCCTCGGAGAGGGGCGGATCCTAGGGGGCCCCCTTGGAAAGGGGCGGAGCCTCGACGGGCCCCTTGGAGAGGGGCGAAGCCCCGACGGGCCCCTTTGGAGAGGGACGTAGCCCTGAGATCCCCCTTGAAGAAGGGCGAAGCCCCGTGAGCCCCCTTGGAGAGGAGCGGAGCCCGGATGGACCCTTGGAGAGGGGAGGAGGCCCAAGTCCCCCTTGGAAAGGGGCGGATTCCCGAGGGCCCCATTAGAGAGGGACGATACTCCGTGAGCCCCCTTGGAGAGGGGCGGATCCTCGAGGGCCCCATTTTAAGCAATTATTCTCTCCAAATGATAACAGATCTCCTTTAGATAAGGGATGTTCGATACACCGAAAAGTACCGGTACCATCGTATCGTATCGTATCGACTTAAAAGTACCGGTTCGGGGCAGTATCGTATACAAAAGTACCGGTACACGAAATACCGGTACACAATCGATCCGGGATATTTTCTAAATTTATTTATGCCACACTTAGAGTCCTAGTATAGCAAATAGAAGTTTAGCAATAATAGTGGCGTAACAATCAAGAAATCAACAATAAATAATTGCAAAATCAGTATTAGAAATACATTTATTAAATAGTATACATATAAACGCTCAAAAACTTTAAAACTAACATGAATATAATAACTGAAACATTAGACAGGGAGAGTTGTTTTGAAAGTTTAGCATGAGGATCTCGGAAAGTATTGGAGATAGAGAGACGGTTAACTGGGGAAAGAATTGCAGTTTTACGAGCTCAATTTAATGAGCGTTTCGTTTTTTGGAAAAAATGCAAGGCTAACTAGATATTTCGCAAAAATGATTTTTTTATAATTTCGTTCGGTGTCTATAGCTCTGTTATTATTGACTTTAGAAAAAATGTGCAAATAAAAAAGTTGTAGATAATTATGTGCTTAATAACAGTCTAACCAAATTTTTTATTTAAGCTATAATTTTTGAGTTATGTCACAAATTTGTGTTTTTTCTAATGGAAACTATAGTCGGCCATGACTTTATAAAAAAGACAATTTTTCAACGATTCGAACAATATACCACTTGATATAGTTATTTTTATAAATAAATAAATTATGGTCATTTTTCTTTTTTTGATTTCGAACTGTTCTTAAATTTGTAATTCCGTCTGAACTTTTAATTTCGCACTGACACAGTCTGCATTTTCCTCCAGAATCTATCTTAATAAATACTTTCCAAACGTTACTGGTTGAAGGTGGCATATTTGTTTAAAAAAAGCACAATATAAACCACAATTTCACTGAATAATAAAAGAAAACTGATAATAAAAACAGAACTGTTATAGATATTAACGATACAAGTTTGATTATGAGCATCTTAACGAAACGAGTTTGATTGCCAAAACGAGGCGGTGAGCCGAGTTTTGCGGAAATCAAACGAGTTTCGTTGTGTGCCATAAGCAAACGTGTATTGTTCAATATTTTATCTTCATCAATAAACTCTGGTTCACTGTATAAAAAGAGTGCGGTAATATTCATTACCACACTGAGTGCGGTAATATCTGTCCATTACCGCACTGAGTGCGGTAATATCCATTACCGCACTCAGTGCGGTAATGAAGCTCTTAACGATACTAAAATTAATTTGGTTAAGACGCTATAACAACACGGATGAAGATAAATTAATTTACCGAACACCCACAGCGACCGCGATGGAGTGACGAGTGACACAATTGTGGTAATTGCCTTATAGGCACAATTTTTTATAATCTCGAGTATAAAATTTTTCTCGGGGATTTACCGAATTTCGCTGCGATATCCTAGTGAGAAGTTGCTGTTGCTGTTATATACAGTTAAGCTGAATAATGAAGTTCTCTTTGGATATTTAATCATCACCATAAAAATTTGTTGCGATACATGAGAGCTCCAGTTCACCAGAATTAGTCATTTTGTTTTGACTTTTGTTCTTGCGTTTGTAGAAGCTGAAAATTACTTATTGAAAGTTATCTACGTGCGACCATTTAAGACTTCAAGAACTGTTAGTTACATAAAAGTAATATTTGCACATGGCTTATGTTTTTTACCCTTGAAGAAAAAGGGCATAAAATTGGACCTTTTCCTATTGGTTTTGTCAAAATGTCTAGTTTTAATACTTTTTATATTAAAAATAAAAAATTTCAGTATATAGTCAAAAGATGAATTATTTCTACACAGGCGGCAAAAATCCAGGATCGGTCCTGCCGATCCGATACTGACCAAAAATAAATCGTATTGGATTGGATCGCTGACTGAAATACCGGTACAAAATATCGAGTATCGGAAGACAATGTACCGGTACTTCAAAATATCGTATCGTACCGCACATCCCTACTTTAGATGGTTAACATTAATTAAAACTTGCACGGGTGTTTATCTACAAATAACTCCCGTCAAAAAACTGTTTTAAAACGGTGATACTGAAACGTCTGTTACTGAAATATTACAACTACCTGTGTAAACTGCAGGAGTCGTCTGTACCGCATTCACTCCATTTGTTATACTGTGACAGGATTTACATGTGCATTTTTTAACGGTGTCATCAGTGACATTTAGTAACAAAATATTACTAAAGTCAAAATTATTGCTACTTTAGATAATTTATAAAATGTCAATGTCTTATTTTGACATTAGTAACTTTTTGTAACTAAATATGCGTATACTGCTAAAAGATTCAATAGGACATTGAAACGACTCTTAATGGCGGATTTTAAAACAACCAATTAGAAACAGGATCAAAATTGACCACACTGTCATTAATATAGACACTGTACTATATACCTGTCAACACGTTAGTTCGTGGTGTGTATTTTTGTGATATTCGTATGGTGTACTTCGTGTGATCTGCTGTCATCGATGTTGTCTCGAGACGCCTTCTGTTTGCAAGAAACCGGTGACACCAATAACTCGGCAGAAGCCATGAGATTAAGAATCGAAAAATCGATGTAAGATCGAGAATCGAACTGATCTAGAAAATTGGCGAAACTGGCGAAATGTTTAGCAGAGGTTTTTCAAATTTGGCATCTCGAGGCACATACGATGACGTGCTGATCATATGGGAGTTTTTTGACGTGTTTTTTTTTAGATCATGTCGACAATTTTATTAGTAGTGCGATGGCTCCTCTTGGAGCCTTTCAACGGTTAGGTGAAAGCAGTGAGCTTCTACCTCACCACGTGAACGTTCCTCTTGGTTTAGAGGACGGGTATTTCCCTATTTCTTCCTCCACAAAAGAACCCTCTGCTTCCTGTCATGCGAAATGTTGTGTTTTCTAAGATTGTGTAACAAGTGTGTAACAGAACGGAATGGCCCTACGTAATAGGCCTAAAAATGGTGGTAAATTGATAAGATAGACCGCGCAATAGCGCGCGCAGCCCCGTTTATTTTTAATAATTATATTACTGTTGTTGCAATTTTTATAGAGTTTAGACGTTTGTGCAGTTCCAATGAATTATTGATGATATTCTTAAACTATTTCTTAGTGGTAGAATTCATAATTTCAGTTTGATAATAACTGAACTTAACATCTAATCAACTTTTGATATTTCTTCCATTACGATTTTCTACCCGGTTTCGGCATTATTTGTTTTGGATAACTTTTTCAGTTCAATACTCGACCAACTGCTCTAAGATTGCCAGTAGTCAATGTCTTGGAAATTTTAATAGCAATACATTTAGTCATAACTTCGGTTAAGACAGTTACATCAAGAAATGATTTTTAATCAATTTGACAAAAATATGTTTACTCCATGCCCATCTAGTAAGTTACACTTGCTTTGACATATCCATTAGGGTGGGGCGCAAAAATGAAAATCAAAACTTTTAATAGCACTACATCTCAAAACTTGTCTTTGGATGTAACGGTAAACCACAATTTTTTTCAGATTTTTTAAACATTATCTTTTGCCTCCAACTTGACGTTGAATTGTATACTATGCACCAAAATATAATATTATGCTATCCAAATCAGTTAATGATTATAATATGCAGAGCTGTGCAATCTAAGGGATATATTGCGAAACACAAAACATATCTATGAAACGGAAAAACAGGTCGCGCCATTATTAACAAATTTCTAACTCCTTATTAAGCTTGAAATATATCGACACCTGACCGCTGACAGTTCACTCTGTGCCTTGCAATTGTGTGATTCGTTAGTTATTTGTTGAAAGAATACAGTAGAAATTGTGTGTCTTTACAGTTAAAGTTCCTGTCGCTTAGTTATTATAATACTACGTACGACCTCTTATAATAATATGTATTACTTATGTACTAATGTAAAGAAGTTGATTTTGAATTTGCAGGTTAAAATATCGACCGAAACTAGAAGTCAAGTAATGATATAATTATTAGTGTGCCTAAAGACTTTAGTGGTACGACTTACGAGGACATTCTTAAGTGTTGCTTGTGGTGTCTCAACATTAAAATGTAGACAAATTTGGAAAAAAGCCCCAATACCGAAATTTTTTAATCTTGCAGTAAATCTCTCATTCAGTAATATCATAGTAATTATATGCGCTTGATGAAGCAACCAAAAAGTAAATTGAATAGTGATACATACAAACAAAATTCAGAAAAAAATCTGGAATTCAGTTATTTCATATCGCCGCCTGCAAGTGCGATTTCAGGATCACTACCCCTACATGCAAGTGTGAAAAGATATTAAAAGTACCCATAAATGAACTCGCTTTTCTCATAGACAAACAAACTTTAAGAAAAATTTTCGTTGGCCACGTTGATTCTGTGAAGTCTAGGAAATGATCTTTTCGAGAGGATAGAAAAGTTAAAATACTACGGTAAGAGGTGCTGACTCAAATTTGGAGAATGCATCAAATAGTGACAATGAATTGCATGAAATAAATGTATCTGAGCCGGCGCCAAGTTATCAACGGATTGACGAAGACGATCACGAACCTTTTAATCATCCTGGAACTTCAACATCATCAACAATAGCAACTCTTAATATCTAGACAGCCTCAAATGAGAATTAAATTACCCGCATTGGCCAAAACATGTGACAGATTTGAGGATTCGAATAGATGAACCGCTGCAGCAATCACCTCTGCCGTTTTACAAGATGTAGGAGTGATTATCAAAGATGAAACATCGAGGGTAATTGGTAACCATAAATTCCAAAGGGAGAGAGTAAAAGCTCGTGTTGCATTGAACGAAACAATGAGGGCAAAGTAGTCCGTGCTCTATTTTTCGACGGTAGAGGCAAGACACTGGTAATGGAACATAATGAGAGTAAACACCATCGTCGAACTATCGTACAAGAACATCTGGCATTGATTGAAGAACCAGGACCACATTATTTAGAACATACTACACCATCTTCGGATTATGAGGAAAACTTGAACTGAGGCATTTTCTTAAAGCTCGAGAAGCCAAGGACAACAATTGTACAAAACTAATAAAAATTTCGCAGCTTAATTTCTCTGCCACTTACTACATGGACATGATTAACTGGCAGACACCTAAAATAACCGAGCTCCCTATATAAAAGATATCTTTGATGAAGATTTAAATTTTCTTATTGAGCAGGAGCAAACACCGGTGGTACATTTTTCAAGATTTTCCTGCCACACACAATCAGTGGAACGATGTGTAAAATTAATAACTGAGGCTAGCACATCTGTCGTCACACCTGAAAAGAGATGCCAGAATCAAATCAAGACAAGAGAAGTTTTGAAAATAAATAAAATTTTCAAGCAATTGGAAGGTTTAGAGTTGTTGTAGTATGGTCCAATTTTACATTTTTTTATATTTTTGGGTTTATTTCAATTTAAAGTAATAAAATTTATTTGAAAAATGCATTTGTGCTTATTCGCGTGTGTCTAAACTTACATGAACCATCAGCATTGCATGGTAAACAGGGCAAAATATTTAGGGGTAAGTTGGAGGCAGAAAACATTTTGCAAATTGAAAGAGTTTTTGCAAATACATTACGCACACCAATAGGCAACTTTTGACGGGTAATGCGTTATAAAAAAAATTAAAAACGTTTTTTAGCCATTTTTCGCCCCACCCTAATATCCATTGCAGGTAAGTTGATTTTACTGTTTGTTTACTGGTTGTCATGACATTAGGGAAGTAAGTACCTACTCCCCAAGAGAAGTAAGTGAATTGCGTGTTATTACAGTAATTTTAATTTTGTAAGTGATCTGAACGGGTTTGAACTTAACTGATCCTAACCTATTTGAAATTTAAAAACTTGTTAAGATAAGTAGGGTTAGGATTAGGGTATAACCGTAAATTAAAAATATCAATATAATAAAGGAGAACGATCTAGGCGTGTGTGTCACGACAATTATTGTGGATGCGATGTCCCCCATTTGCGTTTGCATGCAATTCGCCTTCGCCTCGATTTCGCGACGGGGGCGTAGTCCCGAGGAGTCCTCGGAGAGGAACGGAGCCCCGAGCGTCCTTAGAGGGGGGCGAAGCCCCGATGGCCCCCTTGGAGAGAGACGGAGCCCCGAGGGCCCCTTGGAAAGAGGCGGAGCCCTAAGAGCCCTCTCGGAGAGGGGCAAAGCCCCGAGGGCTTCTTGGAGAAATACAGAGCCCCGAAGGCCCCCTTGCAGATAGGAGGAGCCCCAAGGGCCCCCTTGGAGAGGGACGGAGCTCCGAGGGTCCTCTTAGAGAGGGGCTGAGCCCCGGGGGCCCCCTTGGAAAGGGGCGGATCCCCGAGGGCCCCATTAGAGAGGGACGGAACTCCGTGAGCCCCCTTGGAGAGGGGCGGATCCTCGAGGGCCCCATTTTAAGCAATTATTCTCTCTTCAAATGATAACAGATCTCCTTTAGATGGTTAACATTAATTAAAACTTGCACGGGTGTTTATCTACAAATAACTCTCGTCAAAAAACTGTTTTAAAACGGTGATACTGAAACGTCTGTTACTGAAATATGACTACAACTACCTGTGTAAACTGCAGGAGTCGTCTGTACCGCATTCACTCCATTTGTTACACTGTGACAGGATTTACATGTGTATTTTTTAACGGTGTCATCAGTGACATTTAGTAACAAAATATTTTTGGTCAGTATCGGATCGGCAGGACCGATCCTGGATTTTTGCCGCCTGTGTAGAAATAATTCATCTTTTGACTATATACTGAAATTTTTTATTTTTAATATAAAAAGTATTAAAACTAGACATTTTGACAAAACCAATGGGAAAAGGTCCAAAATATGCCCTTTTTCTTCAAGGGTAAATAACCTAAGCCATGTGCAAATATTTCTTTTATGGAACTAACAGTTCTTGAAGTCTTAAATGGTCGAACGTAATTAACTTTCAATAAGTAATTTTCAGCTTCTACAAACGCAAGAACAAAAGTCAAAACAAAATGATTTTGCTGACCCGAAATGTTTCTGTTTAATATGTGTACGTATTACGCTTCGAATTTCGGCTAGTACAGCAAAATTGTAAAAATAATGACTAATTCTGGTGAACTGGAGCTCTCATGTATCGCAACAAATTTTTATGGTGATGATTAAATATCCAAAGAGAACTTCATTATCCAGCTTAACTGTATATAACAGCAACAGCAACTTCTCACTAGGATATCGCAGCGAAATTCGGTAAATCCCCGAGAAAAATTTTATACTCGAGATTATAAAAAATTGTGCCTATAAGGCAATTACCACAATTGTGTCACTCGTCACTCTATCGCGGTCGCTGTGGGTGTTCGGTAATAGATATTAACGATACAAGTTTGATTATGAGCATCTTAACGAAACGAGTTTGATTGCCAAAACGAGGCGGTGAGCCGAGTTTTGCGGAAATCAAACGAGTTTCGTTGTGTGCCATAAGCAAACGTGTATTGTTCAATATTTTATCTTCATCAATAAACTCTGGTTCACTGTATAAAAAGAGTGCGGTAATATTCATTACCACACTGAGTGCGGTAATATCTGTCCATTACCGCACTGAGTGCGGTAATGGATATTAATGAAGCTCTTAACGATACTAAAATTAATTTGGTTAAGACGCTATAACAATACGGATGAAGATAAATTAATTAACAGTTCTGTTTTTATTATCAGTTTTCTTTTATTATTCAGTGAAATTGTGGTTTATATTGTGCTTTTTTTAAACAAATATGCCACCTTCAACCAGTAACGTTTGGAAAGTATTTATTAAGATAGATTCTGGAGGAAAATGCAGACTGTGTCAGTGCGAAATTAAAAGTTCAGACGGAATTACAAATTTAAGAACAGTTCGAAAACGAAAAGAGAAAAATTACCATAATTTATTTATTTATAAAAATAACTATATCAAGTGTTGTTCGAATCGTTGAAAAATTGTCTTTTTTATAAAGTCATGGCCGACTATAGTTTCCATTAGAAAAAACACAAATTTGTGTCATAACTCAAAAATTATAGCTTAAATAAAAAATTTGGTTAGACTGTTATTAAGCATATAATTATCTACAACTTTTTTATTTGCACATTTTTTCTAAGGTCAATAATAACAGAGCTATAGGCACCGAACGAAATTATAAAAAAATCATTTTTGCGAAATATCTAGTTAGCCTTGCATTTTTTCCAAAAAACGAAACGCTCATTAAATTGAGCTCGTAAAACTGCAATTATTTCCCCAGTTAACCGTCTCTCTATCTCCAATACTTTCCGAGATCCTCATGCTAAACTTTCAAAACAACTCTCCCTGTATACTTTTAATGTTTCAGTTATTATATTCATGTTAGTTTTAAAGTTTTTGAGCGTTTATATGTATACTATTTAATAAATGTATTTCTAATACTGATTTTGCAATTATTTATTGTTGATTTCTTGATTGTTACGCCACTATTATTGCTAAACTTCTATTTGCTATACTAGGACTCTAAGTGTGGCATAAATAAATTTAGAAAATATCCCGGATCGATTGTGTACCGGTATTTCGTGTACCGGTACTTTTGTTTACGATACTGCCCCGAACCGGTACTTTTAAGTCGATACGATACGATACGTTGGTACCGGTACTTTTTCGGTGTATCGAACATCCCTGCCGAGGTTCCGCAAAGGATGCAAGTCCGTCGGAATTCCATGTACGCTATCGAGTCTCTCCGGCAAAGGCCCGCGCTCGCGTCTTATGAAGGACGCGGTGTAATGGTTGAAACATTTTTACTCTTTTTGAGATTATCCTTTATCGGTTGAGTCTTATTTTCTGCAAATGTAAAATCTGACCTATGTGAAAGTTACTACTTCCTTTTATTTCAAATTTAACCCAAAAATAAACAAAATTGTATTTTTTTAATGTGCTCACCCTGTATAGGTATATTTCTATGAAATTATACCGGTTTCATGCGAGGTAGATATACAGGGTGTAGAAATGCTTTACGCACCATAGGGATTTCAATGGTAATTTTTTCATATGAAAATATTTGCTTCCCTAATTATTTTAGAGCAAAATTGTATGGAAGTTTTTTGAAGAGAAAAAAATTCTGTATCCATTTATCCCAGCATTTGTCATTTTACATTTCGGAAAACCGAAAATTTAAAGCAATAAAATTACCATTTTTAGGCAAATCAGTGGTGCCTTGAAATTATTGAAGCATCTCAAAGCATAAACAAATTAGTTTGTAGTTTATTTATTTGCATCTGTCAAATGTAGCGGCAACCATGGCACTTATTGCACCTGATCTGCTTCCAACATACAACCACTTCACAATTTGCACCGATTTTTGAAAAAATGATAATTCTAGTTTCTTTCATTATTAGGTTTTCTGACGTAAAATGACAAAAATGATGGCATAAATGGATGCAGAATTGTTTGCTCTATAAAAAACCTATTTACAAGTTTGCTCTAAAATAATTAGGGAAGCAAATATTGTCATATGAAAAAATTACCATTGAAATCCCTATGGTGCGTAAAGCATTTCTACACTCGTATAATATGTATACAAAATATCATCTTCTTCCGACAAATAGTTTTTGAGCTATACTGCGAACAGACAGACAGACAGACTGACAGACAGACAGACAGACGGACATACGGACAGACAGACAGACGGAATTGAGAAAACCTGTTTTTCGTCATCTAGGCACTCTGAAACGTGAAGATCTGAAGAAATCTCGGAAGGTGATTTTTTCGCGATTACAATACTTCGTCTTTTAGACGAGGGAAGTAAAAATCTGTAAAAGGCTATAACCAAAACTTCTCTCGTCGACATTGTGACACTAAATTGTAATTTTAAAAATCAAATTAAGTTAGGAGTAAAAATATCTTCACGTTTCTAATAAATTAAATAAATTTTCAAATAAAAATAACGTTACCGGTGGTTGAATTCGAAGGGCAGGCGCAAAGTTTTGTGGGATATCGCAAGGGAACCTATTTCAGGCCTACAGAGTTAGAAGGTGAGAAGTGAAACAAATTGTATATTAAAAAAGACACATGACCGCCGATGTCTTTCAAATGGTAACAGTAAACGAGCTAGTCTGTAAAACACATGAAATATGGACATACTGTATTTAGGATTGTGCTTATTGGACGTCACGTATGGCATTCCTCTCAAAACCTGTTTTTCATTAAATGTATTTTCTTACATATACTTTCGAAAAGTAACTTATTAAAAAAAATTCAAAAAAATTATCAATAATAGATATTTCGCGCCATTTCCACCAGCCCGTGCGCTTATAAAACAAATAAAATCACACGGTGGTTATTCATCTTGTGATAAGTGTGTAGAACCTGGTGAATATGTTAGCGGTAGAGTTGTAATGCAGGGAATTTCAGCTCCAGCCACTACAGCAAATACATCGTAGGCTAACAGAAGCTAATCTTTTGTTTATTGAAAAGCCTTTGGTAGACAAAAATATTACTCTACCTGAACAGCAACATAATTGTGGACCATTACCAAATGATCCTAGAATTTATAAACAGTTTGAAATACTGCAATATAAAGGGTTTATATTAAAAATTAAATCTCGATCGAGTGCCGATTGTTACTGTTTGACTGAAGATCGTAAAGTGATTAAGGTGTACAATATTTTATTAAACACGAGAAATAAAATTAAGATTTTAGGAAAATATTTTTGTTCAAACAATTCTTTGTATTTATATCCTATGGATTCTAAAGATTTGCACATATATTATGTCGTGACAAATTTGTCCGTACAATTCTGTTCGTGGGACATAGAAGATGTTGTAGCAAAATGTATAATAGTGCGCATGCGCACGAGACGCGTTATACTCCAAGTGATACTATGTCGGCGCCGTAATGTTTTCTGAAGTTTCCAGGCCCTAGGCCCTACCAGCAATATATGTGCATTATATATATGCTTGCGGGTTGCCTAAAAATCAACTTGCCTCACTTTCAAAGCATTTAGGGTCCTTTCCAGTTGTGATTGAGTTCACTGGCTAACATATACTTACAGTGCCCCCAACATAAACAGTGCCAACCTAAGAAAAAAAAACACAACCATTTATGGCAACACCACCTATAGTCTGTTCACTAAACATAAAAACACAAAGTTGGCTTTGATTTCTAAAATTTCATGAGTATACTCCCAAAATGCATCTTTTGTCTAGGAATGTACTTACAAAAAGTTACTCAAACAAATAGGTTAAGAGTGGACATTTAATTGGTATCTGTCATAACTACTTTTAAGAATGTTAAACAAATACTGTGTTGGATACTATTGATGTAGCATTTATTAATAGGTATTGTTACTACATTTTATAAAAGTTCAGGCAAGAATTTCCAGAATAATATGTACTGAAATAATGACATTTATTAATTGTCATTTTTAAATTCAAAGTCGTCTTTATGCAGGTGTAGAAACCTTTGCAAAACAAAATACAGAATCCCTAGCACAAAAATTTTACGTAAATGCCAACTTCAAAATAATTTAAATGTTTTTGTGTTTACTGAATAGCCTATATAAACAAAGCCTGCGCACTGAGATTGGGAACTGTCAAGATGGCGGCCATAGAAGGTTGATCAGGCTTCCACTAATGTGTGCTAGCGTCAGTTCGCGGTGATTTCAACTTTAAATTTTAAGTTTCCTGAGCTCAGTTTCTGATCCGGGCGTTACTTTGAAAACGAATGTTGGTACAACAAATATTCCTAGCAAGAAGCAGTTATTTTTACAAGTCACCAACTTTAACGCGCAAGAAGTTTTTGTAGTCACTCGTTTCTAACCTGCAAAAGCTCGTGGTCATTTGTTGTTGTGTACGCCTTATTTTATTAATCTTATTTGTCTACATACAACATACGTACTATCCATTCACAAAACTCGTAAACTGTCAAAACGCTGTTAAGTTGGTACCTTGTTTAAATTCTGTTATGGAACTTCTGCTTGCTGATTTTGGCAGCACTGAAATGTTTGAAATTTAAAAACGTGACTTATGTCATACTTTCTTGTACAATAATAATCTCCCAAATTCCTTTATTTTTGTGCATATACTTCAATTGAAATGAACAGAAACGATAGAGGGTTTTATTATTGGAAAGGGAATAACTGCTATAGTTGATTATTACAAGGTAAAACTAGTAGAAAATAGTTTTGACTTTTGACACATGTAACATAACCTTAAGTTTAAATATTACTAGAAATCACTGGATCCGAACTACATTCCCAAAAAAACTGTAATTTCCAGGTACACTCAACAAATATTTAAAAAATTTGACATTGACAGTTCATGAGTTTAGTGAATGGATAATATATTCTCGTTGAAGGTAAGCAATATTTTAATAATCTTATTTATATCTATAATTTAATGTAGATGCAGGTATGGAAAAACGTGCAGCCAATTTTTCTCCATTAGAAGAAACCCGCCTATTATGCTTGGTCAAAAAATACAAGCATATTGTGGAATGCAAGAAAACGGTCGCAGCTGCAAATATCCAAAAGAATGCCATATGGGGGACCATTCACAAGGAATTTTGCGCTAGTGGGGAAATAAGCAAAACGGCTGCTATTCTAAAAAATAAATACAAAAATATCAAGAGGAGCAAACAGAAAATTTGCCGATGAAAAAATTAAAGTTACGGGCACAGGAAGAGGGCCACCAACAAGTGATTTAAAAGTGGACGATACTGACATGAAAGTTTTGGAGCTGCTAGGGACCCACATGACTGGGCACGACAGTGACTTCGATGATGATCGTATTGGTATGTTATTTACATTTTATTATTAAAAAAAAACTTACAGTTCAAGTTTCAGGATTAACCCCAGCAACAAAACTAAGTGATGTGGCCCCCGTAGTGATTGAAATGGCAAATAATGCCAATGTAATATGTGGGTAAGAAAGCAAATTCCTAATTTAAAAAATGTAACAAGAATGTAACTATTTAATTGTAGAAACTGGACCATCTACCAGCAATTCCGGCAAGGCCGATTGGGCCACATATACACCGGCAAAGTTGCGAACGCCAAAGGCCAAGCAGCTAAATGCCAACATTCGCCCTAGCAGCAAATTGGTCGGCCAGTTATGTTCTTGGGTGGCAATTAAAGATGGTCAGGTTTTGGAAGTCGAACATAAATTGGCCAAGCATAAAATGCGAATGCAGCATATGCAAGAAAGGCACCAACAACAAATGAGATTTGCCGAAGAGGAACACCTATTGAAAATGGAAATTTTAAAACTGCAATTGTTAAAACATTAAAAAATAAAACAAATTAAGTAATTATTTATTCTCTTTTATTACAATGGATATGTTATGTTAAACTAGATGAATAGTTTATAAACTTGAGCAAGAATTACAACTACAGTTTTGAAATTAGACATTTACGTTGTGACCGTAACAAGAGGTTATGCAAGTGTTGCAAAGTGATTTGCTATTAAATTATGTCTAATGATATTCATATTCCCTCCCTTCATTTGAACTCCATTAATTTGAACATCGGCCATTTCCTGCTGCAATACATCTTCAACATTATCTTCAGTTGGTGGAAGTGGTTGCAACGATGACGGCTTCAACTTTTTCTATATTTAATCGAATCCCTAGAGCCTAAAATAGGGAAACGGCGTTTCCACACCCTGAAGCATTGTTCAATAGGATTGCGAGTTCTAATCGGAGCTTCATTAAATAAATTCTCTGCAGGCGCTGATGGATTTAACAAGGGGGTGATCAAATAGGGTTTGATACCGTACCCACTGTCGCCTAACGATAAACTGTCCATAACGCAGAGTTAGTAAAGGCATGCCAGTCACAGACAATGCATAATTTCTAAAAACCAATAATCCAACTTTAATTACACAGAGTACTATTGTATTTTTGTATTATACCTTATTGTGTTCGAACCAATATTTAATTGTGTCAGTACTTCGCGTACTGAATTTTTTTTTAGTCGGAATCTAACGAAGAATTCTTCATCTGACCATTTTCGAAGATGATCTGGTCGATCATGAAAAACTCTTAGATTTCTTCTTATTCCTGCTGCTACTACCTTTACAAGTTTCATAAGATCTTCATCATCAGTTAGATTAGCCATTGTAAATTGTAATCAAACTTCGCCGCAACAAATAAGACAAATTTTGATGTTAGAGCAGGTGGCGTTTCTACTTGAACCAGAGTTAACCCGCCAACATCGCCGGATCAACTACACGAGTTAACTCCGGGATTAGCGTTGATCTAGGTTGGTACAACGCACAATTTTAGAAATTGCCGAGTGAACTCTGACTACGGGGTGGATCTTCGTTTATAAACCTGGGCCTTAAGGACCATTATTCTTCAGTGTAAAGTCATTATTTATTAGTTAGTAGGTCATTTAACTGCTGTTGAATGAAGATGCGTTTTTGGCCGAATAGAATCAACGAGCAGTGGTTCACAGAATAACTTTGGAAAACATTGCGGACTGAGACCTTTTCATCGGTCACAAGTGCCCCAAAAATTCCACAATCCCCCTAAAAAACATCATAATTAGTTCTACTGCCGATATTTTACTGAACAATTACTGTAAAAATAAAAATGATGTTCGTAACAAACAGATTGTCACTTCCTTAAAGAGAAAAGTGTAACATCATCCTTATCTTTTTTAATAATTTCCCATTGTGGATCACATAATAAATAATTATCAACCTACCTTCTATTCAAAAATTCATTCTGATGTCAATAATTATGAGAATGCAAACCAAAATCACTCTTCACATTAATTTATGACCACCAGCTGTTCGTTGTTTTGACTTTTGACCATCTGTGGCGGTCATTTTGATTATGTGCACAGGCTTTGTTTATAGGTGGTGTTGGTTGGTAACAAAATTTAATATTTTTTGGCGTGAAAAATCCAATAAAGCCTCCACAAAATGTGGAGTTACATTTTTAACAAATTTAAAACTGGTCCCAAGGTCTATAAGGCCAGAAAGATAACCAAAAATGCTTTTTTAAATTTTGCGAGGGAGTACCGCAGCAAACAAAGAGGAAAAGGAATCACGCAGATACAAAAAGAAGCCGCCGAGCTGTGGAAATCCATGGGGGAGGATGAAAAGCATTTTTGGTTATCTTGATTCCTTTTCCTCTTTGTTTGCTGCGGTACTCCCTCGCAAAATTTAAAAAAGCATTTTTGGTTATCTTTCTGGCCTTATAGACCTTGGGACCAGTTTTAAATTTGTTAAAAATGTAACTCCACATTTTGTGGAGGCTTTATTGGATTTTCCACTTACAAATTTTGAACGTCAAAAAATATTAAATTTTGTTACCAACACTAAATTCTGTTGACATGGCAATGGAATTTTGTTTTTGTAATGTTTGTATTAACCGTTTGATGGCGCTGGAGTAGCGGCAGTATTAGAGACCCTGTATATATATATACAGGGACTCTAGGCAGTATTACAGTGGCTATATACAAGACAGTGTGGCCATAGGGATGTCTTCGCCGCTATTGGTCGACACGAATATCCGCCATTAACAGGCAAAATATTTAGTTACCTCTAAGTTGTTCTCAAAGAGGTTGGTAGAACCTGTTCATTTGGTTATGGAAGAAAATAAAACCTTTCAAATCTGACAATTGTAAATTGTCAGTGTCAAATAATTCATTAGCGTCGCAAGCGGGTCAAATTTTATCATCTATTGCCCTGAAAAACTAATATTCTGCACAGTATTTAAATGTGACAATTTATAATTATGCTATTGTTGTAATAGCACAAGATGCGTTCGACTTGGAATATATGATAAAGAGATTACATCGGTGCTACGATAAATGGGGCCTTAGCATAAGTTTAGAGGAAACGGAGTATTTAGTAGTCAACTCGCAAGCACAATATGAAGTCTTAATAAATGAAGATGTCGCAGTAAGACAAGTAGAAATGTTTAAATACCTCGGTGCTACAATACAATCGATGCAAAAGGTTTGGGAACAGAAGAGATCAGAACTCGAATAGTACAAAGTACTTAAAATCAATTTGATGGGACAATACTATCTCTAACAAAAACAAAAAAAGAATAGGTAAAGTAATGGTAGAGTCGGTGCTATGTTATGGCAGTGAGGTATGGACTGTAACAGCGGAAATGAAACGAAGACTAAACACAGATGGACGAAAAAGCGGAAAGGTATCGAGACGAGATAGAGTGACGAACGAGGAAATAAGGCGCAGAATGGAGGCACCAGAATCAGTTGTGGACAGAATTGGAGAATGGAGGAGACGACGTGGCTTATGAAGATCTTTAAATGGTCGCCGCCGGTTAAGAAAAAAGAGGTAGACCACGCAAACCGTGGAATGAGGGTATTCGGAGAGCCATGGAGGAACCTGGAAGAAGACCAATCACAGAACAGGGAGGTTTGGAGACAGGAAACAGGAAGACGGCATTTAGCTGTATTGTAATCTAGCATAACTGAAACCGGTTGTAAACTTCATGTAACACCTTAAAAGCACTAGTAACGAACGCCAATGAGAAATGTCAATGTCCAAAAATAACACTGCACGTGTAACTAACATCAACTAGTTAAAATAACTAGCGCCAAAATAATGACCACTCAAAAACGTTCGATTATTTCGAAAGGCACTGTATATCTCTACGCTCAAATTTGCCTGTTAATGGCGGCCAACAATCGTATGGCCACACTGTCTTGTATATAGTCACTGTAGGCAGTATTAGAGACCCTGTATATTAAGTAAGATAAGAGATGGGACAAGTGGAACCAGTTTCCAGGTATAAGTAGAGACCCTGTATATTAAGATTAGAGATGGGACATACAAGTGATCAATGCTGATAGGTTGGAACCAATTTCCATGGCCTGCTGAATTGTGTGACAAATGTCAAAGTGACAGCCGGCCATGGAAATTAGTAATGTCATTTGACGTTTGTAGTTTTTGCTGTAATTACAAGTGGCATTCTGTTTATTTGATTTTTTATTAGTACATTCATTCATTCATTATCTTTAGCCTCTTTGACATTTCGGTGTCGAGGATCATTATTGTTAATAAATTTTACTAAAATCACTGGCTCTTCAACAGTTGGATGTAAGAATCGTTCCAGCAAGAACATTTCTGTGTTTAGGTTTCCAAAAAATTATCCTTATAAAAAAGTATGCGTAGAAAAATCTGGTATTAAGATCTTGCAGCATGAAAAATCGTGCAGATTATGCGAAGAACATTTTACACCAGACCAGTTCTTAACAACAGGCAAATCTCCATGTAAAAGACTAAAATATAATGCAGTGCCATCATTATTCCACATAAACAGTTGTGGGAGCGAATTCTATTCCGATAATGAAGATAAAAATTTTGAAAACAAAGTTACGTATAATTTTCTAGAAAAACTTAGTACTACCCCTCATTTTGACAGCGACGTTTTGGAAGTTTTTTAAATGAAAAGATATAATTGCAAATCAAAACAAAGTCATAAAGAACGTCAACAGAAGAATAGTAATTTTGAAAAAAATTAGAGACTAGTATTAAATTACATTTGGAAAGAAAAAGGAAATCGGCTTTTCAAAACATCTTTGATGATGATCAAATTGAGGCAATGCATCAACAAAAAGCAAGTACTACACCCTGGTCAAATAAAACGGTAGCAACAGCTTTGAGATTAAAGTTTATTTGTGGTTCTAGTGGATATAATACAATTTGTGAACTACATTTGTCATACCCTACAAATTACAACCTTAAATAGAAAATTGCAAGATATCACTTTTGAGAGTGGTATTTTAGAGGATGTGTTTAATTTCCTCAAAATAAAATAAACACTCATATTAATTTGTTGTTATACATATAAAAATGAAATATACCTATACATTATTTTAATGAAAAGTAACTTTTAGTTATTTAAGATACAAGTGCAAAAAGGCATTCTTTATTGCACGAATAGGTCAAATTAGAATGCGTGCAATAAAGAGCCTTTTTGCAAGAGTGTCTTACAACGTTTTATCTACGAGCGTGAATAGAAAAGAATTTGTTCAAATAGATCCTGTCCTTTTCAATAAAAAGATAACTGTGATCTGTAGGTAAGGCGGCAATGACGGATACGTTAGCAACCAAATTATCAACAAGTAGCCATTTCTGTTTTTCGATTTCTCTTTTTCGATTTCTGTTAATTGAGTGGCAATGTACACGGGTGTTATTGACGATCCTCCAGAGGTAGCAGAGGCTGCACGTGTGGCAGTTCTGTCTCTGCTGCCAGAAAAATCTAAGAGTCAATATGAACTTGTCTATAACAAGTTTAAAAATTGGTGACAAATCTTTCGTTGACATTTCTGTGCAATAAAATTTTTATGGCATTAGTGCCATAAATGACAACTTTCACAACAGAAAATCGTGTAAAAAATTGTCACTTTTTACACGATCGTAGATAAAATAACTAATAACTTCTGTAACAACTAATTTTCAGCTTTAATTGCTCGACTATTTGTTTCCGTTGTTGAATTTCTTTACTTCCAATTCTTTTCAATTTTTATTTCATTCTACAATGGGTTTTTGCAACTCTTGCCATTCTTTTGATACACTTGCATGACTTGTAATATTACGAATGCTAATTGTTAGTGTATTTGGCATGGTGCAGAACTACGTGATCTACTAAAATGTAAATTTTAATATTTATAAACTATAATTTTAAGTTTCTATATAGTATAATACTGCCGTTCTTTTTATCAATATCGTCTGCATCATTTGTTGTTCCCAATAGCCTACACTTGGTGTATTGTATGTTGTTTTCAAAGTATTTCACAGTTCTCTAAAATAGATAATGTTGAACTAAAAATTAATTTGATAATTTTGAAATACATACCATTCCTATAGATAGAATTTTGGGCCTTTTTTCTGTGTGTTGATTTATTAGCAATTTGTCACTTCTTCCACACAGCGTTTTCAACATCGCTTTGGGGAGAATTGCGCATTTCCGCTTCTTCTATACAACGTGAGTGCATACGCATAGTTGAAAATGATGCTGAAACGTAAAAGCCCCTTAATCAATCATATCAAATAACTTTCTGACTACTCTAACAACTTTAATTACCTTTTTGTTGCTGCTCTGTTTGATTAACATGATTAATTGCAATATTTTTACACCGTCAGAGTTATCGCCCATTGGACAAGTTATACTGGGAGTCCATATTTTCACAGCTGATTGCAATGTTCTTACATCTTTTGAAATGAATTTGTAACTATACGTAAATCCAAACTGAAACAATTTTAAAGTTAGTTTTCGCGCTCATTGAACCCACACTTGACTCGTTCAATCTACTCGACGCCAGGAATAAATTCATCACGTTTGGTTCGTAACGTAATTCGAACTACAAACGAACAGAATGCATTTCACACAAACGAAAACATTTTCTTGCACTAAGCAAGTCTGAGTAGCCTAACGAACAAAGCTTTAGAAAGAAACTGTAATTAAATGTGAATAGATAATTTATACCTATCTACAGTCTGTAAAATCCAACTATAAAAATCAGACGCAATTTTTATTGATAATGAATAATTATTTGCGTTATTTGACATTTAGAAATTTGTTGTGTTAAGTAAATGTCAGTTTAGTAATGACATCTTGAAATTTTGTTTGAAAAACAGAAACTGATCAACTTAGCCTTGGAAACTGGTTCCACTTGTCCCATCTCTTATCTTACTTAATATACAGGGTCTCTAGGTATAAGTTGATCAGTTTCTGTTTTTCAAACAAAGTTTCAAGATGTCATTACCAAACTGACATTTACTTTACACGACAAATTTCTAAATGTCAAATAACGAAAATAATTATTCAGTATCAATAAAAATTGCGTCTGATTTTTATAGTTGGATTTTACAGACTGTCGATAGGTATAAATTGTCTATTCACATTTAATTATAATTTCTTTCTAAAGCTTTGTTCGTTTGGCTACTCAGACTTGCTTAGTGCAAGAAAATGTTTTCGTTTGTGTGAACTGCATTCTGTTCGTTTGTAGTTCGAATTACGAATCAAACGTGATGAATTTATTCCTGGCGTCGAGTAGATTGAACGAGTCAAGTGTGGATTCAATGAGCGCGAAAACTAACCTTAAAATTGTTTCAGTTTGGGTTTACGTAAAGTTAGTTACAAATTCATTTCAAACGATGTAAGAAGTAAGAACATTGCAATCAGCTGTGTAAATATAGACTCCCGGTATAACTTGTCCAATGCGCGATTACTGTGACGCTGTAAAAATATTGTAATTAACCATGTTAATCAAACAGAGCAGCAACAAAAAGGTAATTAAAGTTGTTAGAGTAGTCAGAAAGTTATTTGATATGATTGATTAAGAGGCTTTTACGTTTCAGCATTCTTTTTAACTATGCGTAAGCTGTTACTTCTAAAGACTCACGTATGGAAAAAGCGGAAATGCGCAATTCTCCCCAAAGCGATGTTGAAAATGCTGTGTGGAAGAAGTGACAAATTGCTAATAAATCAATACAGAGAGAAATGGCCAAAAAATCTATCTATAGGAATGGTATCTATTTCAAAATTATCAAATTAATTTTTAGTTTAACATTATCTATTTTAGAGAACTGTGAAATACTTTGAAAACAACATACAATACACCAAGTGTAGGCTATTGTATTGGGAACAACAAATGATGCAGACGATATTGATAAAAAGAACGGCAGTAATGTCAACAGTGAGTAACTATTATAGAAACTTAAAATTATAGTTTATAAATCTTAAAATTTACATTTTAGTAGATCACGTAGTACTACACCATGCCAAATACACTAACAATTAGCATTCGTAATACTACAAGTCATGCAAGTATATCAAAAGAATGGCAAGAGTTGCAAAAAGCCATTGTAGAATGAAATAAAAATTGAGAAGAATTGGAAGTAAAGAAATTCAACAACGGAAACAAATACCCGAGCAATTAAAGCTGTAAATGAGTTGTTACAGAAGTTATTAGTTATTAAAGTTACTTTTCGTTAAAATAAGGTATAGGTATATTTAATTTTTATATGTATAACAACAAATTAATATGAGTGTTTATTTTATTTTGAGGAAATTAAATACATCCTCTAAAATACCACTCTCAAAAGTGATATCTTGCAAGGTTGTAATTTGTAGGGCATGACAAATGTAGCTCACAAATTGTATATCAACTAGAACCACAAATAAACTTTAATCTCAAAGCTGTTGCTACCGTTTTATTTGACCAGGGTGTAGTACTTGCTTGTTGTTGATGCATTCCCTCAATTTGATCATCATCAAAGATTTTTTGAAAAGCCGATTTTTTTTCTTTCCAAATGTAATTTAATACTAGTATCTTATTTTTTTCAAAATTACTATTCCTCTGTTGAGGTTCTTTATGACTTTGTTTTGATTTGCAATAATGTCTTTTAATTTAAAAAACTTCCAAAATGTCGCTGTCAAAATGAGGGGTAGTACTAAGTTTTTCTAGAAAATTACCAGTAACTTTGTTTTCAAAATTTTTATCTTCATTATCTGAATATGTTTATGTGGAATAATGATGGCACTGCATTATATTTTAGTCTTTTACATGGGGTTATGCCTGTTGTTGTTAAGAACTGGTCTCGTGTAAAATGTTCTTCGCATAATCTGTACGATTTTTCATGCTGCAAGAACGTAATACCAGATCTTTCTACCCATACTTTTTTATAAGGATACTTTTTTGGAAACCTAAACATAGAAATGTTCTTGCTGGAACGTTTCTTACATCCAACTGCTGAACAGCCAGTGATTTTAGTAAAATTTATTAACAATAATGATCCTTGACACCGAAATGTCAAAGAGGCTAAGGATAATGAATGAATGAATGCACTAATAAAAAATCAAATAAACAGAATGCCACTTGTAACTACAGCAAAAACTACAAACGTCAAATGACATTAATAATTTCCATGGCCGGCTGTCACTTTGACATTTGTCACACAATTCAGCAGGCCATGGAAATTGGTTCCAACCTATCAGCATTGATCACTTGTATGTCCCATCTCTAATCTTAATATACAGGGTCTCTAGGCAGTATTAGAGACCCTGTATATTAAGTAAGATATTATAAGAGATGGGACAAGTGGAACCATATATCTAATACTTACTATATTGCTAGCGGCTATGAGTGGGAAACTCACCGATGAAGTGAGACACACAACCAACTCCTTCATGTATACGGTGAGCTGTGCGCAAGCGCGGCGGCGCCGTCCGCCCAATGGGGAAGTGGTCAAGTTTAAAATTCGCTTCTAAAGGCGGAGTTCCAATTCTCACGCATGCGCACGAGACGCGTTATACTCCAAGTGAGACTATGTCGGCGCCGTAATGTTTTCTGAAGTTTCCAGGCCCTACCAGCAATATATGTGTATTATATATATGAATGGAACCAGTTTCCAAGGCTAAATTGATCAGTTTCTGTTTTTCAAACAAAATTTCAAGATGTCATTACCAAACTGACATTTACTTTACACGACACATTTCTAAATGTCAACTAACGAAAATAATCATTCATTATCAATAAAAATTGCTTCCGATTTTCATACTCGGATTTTACAGACTGTGGCTAGGTATAAATTATCTATTCACATTTAATTACAGTTTCTTTTTAAAGCTTTGTTCGTTTGGCTACTCAGACTGTGCAAGAAAATGTTTTCGTTTGTGTAAACTGAACAAACTGCATAAAACATATCTGTTTGTTTGTATATCGAATTACGAACCAAATGTGAGAAATTTATTCCTGGCGACGAGTAGATCGAACGAGTAAAGTGTAGTTTCAAGGAGCGCGAAAACTAACCTTAAAATTGTTTCAGTTTGGATTTACGTATAGTTAGTTACAAATTCATTTTAAAAGATGTAAGAACATTGCAAGCAGCTGTGTAAATAAGGACTCCCGGTATAACTTGTCAAATGTGCGATTTCTCTGTCGCTGTAAAAATATTGTAATTAACCATGTTAGTCAAACACAGCAACAAAAAGGTAATTAAAATTGTTAGAGTAGTCATGAAGTTATTCGATATGATTGATTAAGGGGCTTTTATGTTTCAGCATCCTCTTTAACTATGCGTATGCTGTTACTTCTAAAGACTCACATTGTGTGGAGGAAGCGGAATGCGCAATTCTCCCCAAAGCAATGTTGAAAACACAGTGTCGAAGAAGTGACGAATTGTTAATAAATCAATACAGAGAGAAAAGGCCAAAAATTCTATCTATAGGAATGGTATCTATTTAAAAATTGTCAAATTAACTTTTAGTTCAACATTATCTATTTTAGAGAACTGAAATATTTTAAAAACAACATACAATACACTAGGGATGTCGTACCCGGTCTAAAATCAAACCCGGGTACCCGAAAACAGTACCCGGGTACCCTCGGGTACCCGAAATATATAACAAAAATGTTAGCGTACATCTTTCTTTACGCCGCGAGTTTTAAACTGAACTAAATTGAAATACTACCTACTCCCCAATTGTAACTGCAAGTCGTCTGTTATTTGTAAATATTTTCACACTTCCAAGTGCTATCAAATTCAAGTACTACGTAACTTTTTATTCGAAATTCGTAGCGTAGCAGCATCAAAATCACGCAGATGATATTTATGTTACTTCATCCCATATTGATGCGATTTAATGGTACTATTGACGGGTTGAATATTTCCGTGAAGTGGATTTATTATATGAAACAAGAAACATTATGTGGTATGGTTTTTTCTGAAGGGTTATGTTTTTCTAGAGCTCATTCCTATTGTTTTCAAGTTTTATATTTTCTCCGAAAAAGGCTGGTTTTCCAGAAATTACATATAATTTATTAGTCGGGTACCCGGGTCCTGAAAATATACCCGGGTACCCGGGTACCCGCCGACATCCCTACAATACACCAAGTGTAAGCTATTGGGAACAACAATTGATGCAGAAGATATTGATAAAAAGAACGGCAGTAATGTCAACAGTGAGTAACTATTATAGAAACTTAAAATTATAGTTTATAAATCTTAAAATTTACATTTTAGTAGATCACGTAGTACCTACTACATCATATTTGCCAAATACACCAACAATTAGCATTTATAATACTACATAAGTCATGCAAGTGTATCAAAAGAATGGCAAGAATTGCGAAAAGCCCATGAAGTAAAAATTGAGAAGCATTGGAAGGAAAGAAATTCAACAACGGAAACAAATACTCGAGCAATTAAAGCTCAAAAATGAGTTGTTACAGAAGTTATTAGATAAATGTATATACAGTGGTATTAAAGTTACTTTTCATGAAAATAACGTATAAGCTTTGTATATTAATCACAAATAGTCCAACGTCGCGCTATTTCCCAGGGGCGGACTGGGACTACTAGGCCCGGGATGCTGGGTACCCGGGGGGGCCGCGGCCCTCACGAGGTCGTGCGGTATGGCTCGGGCCTGGGGCAAAGCCCCAGCCGCCGGAGGCAATATAGCCGATGCCGAAAAATTTTTTCGTTGGAGGGATACATTTTATGGCCTAAAACGCTATTTTAGGACGCGATTAACAGGCGCCAACCACCACCTACTAGTAACACTACCCGAGCGCGCAATTCAAAATTTGCAAAAATTATATTCGAGGAAGCCCTACGACCAATAATGTAACTCGCAAGTACCAAATTGGCACTCGCAATCTGCTAGCTTGTGAGTGGATTTGGCAAGGGGCAAGGTGGCGGTCAGGGGCGAGTCTCATTGTACTGAACATGTTGATTGAATCATGCATTGCATAACTTTCTAATAATAATATTATTGAATAGGTACATATATTGATGTATACATTATATTTTGTTGCAGGCTTTCGTGATCTAATGGTTTTTAAGTTTATGGTAATGACCACACAACAAACTACTTTTTTATTTTTCTTATCTTCTACGTTTCGAAAGACTGTAACGTTTCGCCCAGCAGAAACGCGTTTTTGTGAATTAAAATCAATTCGCGCGTTTTCCCCTAGCGATTTCTACGTTACAAGTTTGAATTTTTCGCCTGCGCGGCCGAGTACGTCATCAAGAGATCCCCGCTCCACGTATTGCGCTGCTCCCCACTTAGAATGCCCGAAGTGGTTGCTAGACGCACGAAGCACGAAGAGGAGCCCATAAAAAGCTGCTTCGCGTGGCATTCAGGGGCACTTCATTCATACATTCCTTCGCATTCATTCCAGTATCCTTCCAGCCCCAAATCATCCCCAATCCTGATCCTGTCCGACTGTTTAAGGAGGAATTAATTTCATTTTGGGACCTGACCCGTAGTCGGCGATAGGCGAAGACTTCTCCTGGAAGTAGGCCGCCTTCACGATTACAAACTTAAACCTTTTCCTTATCGTGCAGAATAGGTACGGGACGAGGTCCGCTGGAAAGCCGCTCCGCCGTTCTGCCGTCATTTGAACCTGTATCCCCGAGACACTTTAATTAAGGAAATCTATGTTTGTTAATAATTCAATTTCACAAATCCTTAAGACGTGTTTGCAGGCGAAGACACAATTTAGAGACCGCCAGGCCCGTCCATTTAAATAACTTGCTTAGCAAGCAACTTAAATGTCATTTGGCGAATAATTATCTCCCAAAAGTCCATGCAATTAAAATACGACAATAGCATCTCGTAATATCTATTCTAAAAGCCCGCATAATTACTAAATTGCAGCCCTTGAAAGAATTGGTTAATGTTCTTATTAGCTACAGAGTTCTACCTACCAGAGAAGTCCGAGATCAACATCTCCAGGCCGTGCCTTCTTGAAGGGAATCTCCTCTTCACCGGCAGCTGACTCAAGGACGCTCACTAGGTGGATCTCTCCACCAAATCCTCGTGGCACCGCACCTTACACCAAACATCACGCCGCGAATTCTCCGAATAAGGGCAAATCTCTTAAACGCCACCATCACGTAAGCGAAATCCCGGTATTTAGTTAATTAACCTGACATTACAGCGACATGTGCTCGTAAACCTTTCGCCGAGTGCCAAATGAAGAACGCCTGGGGCTAACTTCAAGCCGTTCCAGAAGCTACCAGCGTCGTCTCCGCAAGAATTCCCGAGGGGGCTAACCAGAAACCACCGTTTACACGGCTGTACGACGGGTTGCAGCAAAAAAGGGGCAAGAGGCGACGGGAGACAGAAGATTACTTTTATTACCAAAATACATGTTAATTTTCAATTATCCAATTATGTTTACGTTTTTAAATAGTTCTGAATATCAATATTAAATCGTTTAAAGCTATCCTGTGTTTGGTTTGCTACGCTTCTTATGTATGTCTGGAAATCTCGACCCTGTCTCCGACACGACTAGCTACCCGAAAGTTAATTAGTAATTATCTTTATACCCTTAATGAGCACAAGGGTGAATTATTACAAGACTAGGCTTTCATGCTCAAGAAGATTAGGGCACAAAAACAGAAATAGAATCATCAAAAATACTTCATAAACACTATATAAATATATATGAATGAAACTATATATGTCCTCATTGTGAAAGCAATATCATTTTGTTTATTATAATTTAGACTGTTATTATTATTATTATCTATACATTACATATTACTAATTGAACTACTTCAACAACATTTTACTGAGGAGTTTAGAACTTTATTTAAACTTAATACATCGTCTAATCAAAAGCTACATCATTTCGACGCGTGAACAGGCGATAGGAAATCCTACCCGCTCTGCGCAAAGTAGCTCTAAATGAACGATAGCGCCGTTCCCTTTCCAGTGGAAACTAAGTCAAGCACCCTGATAACGCGACCGAAAAGGTATAAAATAAGACTGCACTTTCATTTCGAAAACTTGAGATTTATCCTCTCCATTATTCCTCTCCTTTCCTATCTGAGCTCTCCGGTCTGACAGGTTGAACTGTCTAACGGAACAAGCCTACACCCCTTACCAGATCAGGCTTCAAGAGAGGTGACAGGTTGAACTGTCAGCCCAGCGAAGTTTAAACTTTCCGTAGCCCATCCGGCTAACCGCTTCCAGTCCGCACAATTATTAAGCGCAAATCCCGGCGCTTCGAGAGAGAAACTACATCGCATAACCTAATTTTACTAATAATTGAACCTGTAGGATAGCCTGTCTACGAGCGGCTAGAATACAGTAACCGCCCCTCAAAAAACTCACCTAGAGAGTCTGTTTTAGACGCTTAAAAACGTCTCCTTGGGGTCCAAAGTTCCAGCTGGTGTTCAATAAATTCATTGCCGGAGGGCCGCCAAACCACCGCTTCCCGGCTAAAAAGTGAACGTCTTTCATCTGCAAGATTTAACATCGCGTTCGCTCCAAGAACGCTGCCCAGCCTGCGTAAGGTACCAGCGGCCTTCGCGATAGGAGTTAACCACTAACGCCGGCCCCAGGTAACCCTTAAAATCGCTAATTTCACGAGCAAATTACAGCTTAAAATCACTGTCAACAACTGCGGCGGAAGGTCAAGTTCGAAGGAACAAAAAATCTACTCAGCCCATTTCGCAAAGAATCAACGTGCGTGAGGGTAGACGATCCAAACGACCTATGCAGCTCATTAGGAGCACGCAACACGCCCCGGTGTAGTGGGTTGCAGCGCAACCAACGAAACCAGATACCGTCTTCGTAGAACATATTAATTAAATAATGTACAATTCAGTTATTTCTAATTAACCTTTGTATATAGCTAAAACATTATATTTATTTGGGTAATATCTAGTGGTTTTACTAATCGAATATATATTTGAGTGAACGTAATTATCCGATTTTGAGCTTAACCCGAGGTAAACATTTTGACGCCCTTAGTAAGGGGATGAAACGTCACAATACTGCTTAGTAAGAGTGCCTCCAGGAGATTCTGCTTCATTGAAGTCGCAATTAAGTTTTCACTAATTTTCACTTCGCTCACAGTTTACTTGCGTACACGCCAGTGCCATTAGAAACTTGTACGCAACGTATAGGGTTGTATACGCTGACCAGTGGAAGTTATATTTATAGAGCAATTTAAATGCACATGGTATGCAATATTTGCATGCATCAGCATTATTATTCTGAAAATGAGGAATACATGGATTACAAATTAATTGCGGGACGGAGGCCCCGGGGTCAAAATCTGCCTGTGTAAACGAGCTGCATTTTAATTTACAGCCTGCGGGCCCGGATGGCCCAAGGGCCCGGGATGCGATCGCATCCTGGCATCCCTAGCCAGTCCGCCCCTGCTATTTCCAGTAGTGTTGGACCAAGACGGACAGATGGCGATGGATCTTTAAAAGTCCATGGTTTGTTTCGTTGCTAAGGGGGTGAAGCGGGAAAGGAATAGAACTAGCGATATGACGAACATGCCCGACAGCCCGACACTGCGCGATATTCGGTCAGTGCTCTTGTCAATATTTTGACAGCTGATATCAGTTTTTGCCATTCGACTAGTCTGTTTTGGTCACGTATGTTTTGGAATCGTTCGGTGCAGTTTGCGTAGGCAGGAGAGGTATTATTTTCGGTAGGTTAGAATTAAACCTGCGTTTTGTTTCAGCCACATTTGCATACATTCTTTTATTTATGTATTTGTTTGTTTTTTTGTTGGATTGAGATATGTGCGAAGAAGCTGAATAATTTATATTTTTGGGTTTTAAGTGTGTTCGTTATTTGTCTGCTAAAGCGTTACAATTAGAATGAATTCCGATTCGCAACCTGCCTTCCTTCTACACTAAAAAAATGATTTGAAGTCAATATGGTGACAATTTTATATATTGAAGATAAAACAATTGGCGAAATGTAAATTTGGTGCCTACAAACTTATCATAATCAGAGGTAGCTTGAAAGGATTACACAAACACTTTGCAGTTCAAACAAAAGCAAAAGATGAAGAGCGACAGACATTTTTAGTACCAAAAGAAAGCAATGAAGTTGTAGACGAGCCCCAACGCAAATTATCGGCACAGAAATACTTGATTTAACTAAAACACTAGTTTTTCTTTGGAAATTGCATTCGGAAATTCACCTGAGCATTATTTTCCTTTCGGGACCATTTTCGGGATCTTCGGGACTAGTCCCGGGACTTGAAATTTAGCTCGTAAGTCCCGAAAACACTTTTGGTCCCGGGACTTGGAAACCTTAATGACGGATCACAAATTAAAATGCAGTTGTTCAAGAGTAATTAAATAAGAGTGAATTATTATTAATTGACCTACTAATGTACCCCTAATCTTGGATCGATGATTATTATAAAATAGGTATGTAAAATACCTAATCGAAACTGACAATTTGTGAGGTTGTTGCGATAATGATTTAATTTTTACTTCCTTTTACGATAAAGGAAGTATTGGATTCACCCCAAAAATTCGAAATTGAGTTTTCAACAGATCTTCACGTTTTAGAGTCCCCTGAACCCAAAAAACATGTTTTTCTTCATTGGTCTGTCTGTGTGTCTGTCTGTCTGTGAACAGAGTATCTCAAAAACGAAAAGAGGTATGGCGTTGAAACTTCATATATAAGTTTTGTGTACTATGTAGATGCGACAGCAAGCTTTTGAAGAAAATCTCATAACCGGAAGTAGGTGTTTACTCTTGTGATTTTTCAGTTTTTTTCGATTTTTTCAAAAGGGCTCTAACGATTTTTTTCAAACTTTACATTTTTATTGCATTTTTAATGTGCATTGACGTGAGATAGGTGATTTTCCAGTTGAATACTTCTAAAGTGGGTTTCTTTTTTCTATTTTTTTTTATTAACTCCTATAGAGAACACCCGGTATATTATTACGTTTTTGAATTCTGCTGTATATTTGTCTCTTGAACTAACGCTCTATTTTGTACCGTTTTTGTAGAATTTGTAATTTTTGACAAATGATTAAAAATTAAAAATGACATTTTTGAGTAATTATAAGATCACTGTAAAAGGAGGTTGTGTGAGTGTATCACACCAGATTTTTTATAAAATGGTCTGTTTAGTGAAAAACGTATATTTTCTATTCATATCTTTGGTTCATCTCAAAATAAACCAAATTTAAAAATGCCGATCTTTTAATGTGCTGTAATACAATACCCATGCGTCAATAATCGTCACTTATAAAGTGTCAACGTGAACCTGCTGAGTAGCCGTAAATATTCCACCGCGCCCCGTAGGTCGTACTCCAGACTATTGGGATCGTGGTTGTGACCACAAAACAATAACTAATGTTGTGACTCACCGTTCTGTTGAAGCGGAAGGGCTAAATATTTCGCAACGTTCCCGTTCAAATTAGCCGAGTCTCGTACCTTTTTTTAGTAAATAATTTTTACGGTAGGCGGCAGCATGTCTCTGTACCATTGGTTGACCTACTTGTGATTAATATACAAAGGTATAAGTATATTTTTTTATGTGTATAGCAACAAATTAATATGAGTGTTTATTTTATTTTGAGGAAATTAAACACATCCTCTAAAGTCTAAAATACCACTCTCGCAATTTTCAGCTATAATTTACCAAGGGCAGTGATAATCACCCGCAATAATTTTGACAAATAATAACCCAAAAGTGCTTGCCTAGAAATAACCCGAGGCGAAGCCGAGGGTTATTTCTTAAAGGCAATGCACTTGAGGGATATTATTTGTCAAAATTATAAGGATTTATCACTGGCCGCGGTGAATTCGGGAAGATAAGTTCTTAAATAAATTAGCCATTTTCTGACAAATTAATTTGACACTTCATTATAATAATATTATGTTGGTGGCACTGTAAGTCTATGTCAAATTCGAGGTTATCAGGTTAGGTTTTGTGTCAGTTTTGACACAGACTGACAGAAAACCTAACCTGCTGACCTCGAATTTGACTTAGAATTACAATGCCACCAACTTTTCATAGGATACTACTGAAATTTAATTAGGTAGTTTCCATGGCGATTCAAAACACCCTAGGGTCGTTTTCACTTCAAGTGTGATCTGATTTGTGAAACTGACTCACGTGATTAAAAATAATCAAATTAGATTGGTCTGCAATATATGCAAGAACTTATCTATTTAATGTTCTAATTATAGGGTACGACAAATGTAGCTCACGAATTTTATTATGGCCACTAGAACCACTAGTAAACTTTAATCTCAAAGCTGTTGCTACCGTTTTATTTGACCAGGGTGTAGTACTTGCTTTTTGTTGATGCATTGCCTCAATTTGATCATAATTAAAGATGTTTTGAAAAACCGATTTCCTTTTTCTTTCCAAATGTACTTTAATATTCATGTCTATTATTCTTTTCAAAATTGCTATTCTTCTGTTAAGGTTCTTTATGACTGTTTTGATTTGCAATAATGTCTTTTAATTTAGAAACTTCCAAAATGTTGTCGCTGTCAAAATGAGGGGTAGTTACTAAGTTTTTCTAGAAAATTATCCGTAACTTTGTTTTCAAAATTATGTTGAACATTGCTATCTTCATTATCTGAATAGAATTCGCCCCCACAACTGTTTATGTGGAATAATTATGGCACTGCATTATATTTTAGTCTTTTACATGGGGTTTTGCCTGTTATCGTTAATAACTGGTCTGGTGTAAAATTTTCTTCGCATAATCTGTACGATTTTTCAGGCTGCAAGATCTTAATAACAGATCTTTCTACACATACTTGTTTATAAGGGTAATTTTTTGGAAACCTAAACACAGGAATGTTCTTGCTGGAATGGTTCTTACATCCAACTGCTGAACAGCCAGTGATTTTAGTAAAATTTATTAACAATAATGATTCTCTGCACCGAAATGTCAGATGCTAAAGATAATGAATGAATGAATGCACTAATAAAAAATCACATAAAGGAAATGCCACTAGTAATTATTACAGCAAAAACTACAAACGTCAAATGACATTAATCATTTCCACGGCCGGCTGTGACTTTGACAGTTGTCACACAATTCAGCAGGCCATGGAAATTGGTTCCAACCTATCAGCATTGATCACTTGTTTGTCCCATCTCTAACCTTAATATACAGGGTCTCTAAGTGCGCCTACAGTGGCTATTAAGGACAGTGTGGTCAATTTTAAAAAAGGAAGCCATTAAGAGTCGTCTCTACAACAACCAGCCACGCCCTTAGGTATTGTTCTGTGCACGGCCTGCTAAATTGTAAGACAAAACGTCACCCTGCGAAATTGTGACATAAACGTCATTCTATATGGACTGGACATAATGTGAAATTCGGAGATGCTTTCCAGAGCGCTGTATACCCACGATCGCAAAAATTTGTGCAGTATTAGGTGGTCAAATGTGCAGTGTAATAATAATTTTACAAGAATGTCAATAATATTACTTAAACAGAATCAAACTTCAAGAAACGATGTGAAACGTAAGGAATCGCTGCCAACGATTAAAAATCCTCGTTAACGAGCAACCTAATATTGGAATATAAGTCAAGGTGTCCTTTTTTATCTTCTTTATTGTGTTTTTGTACATATAAAACGAAAATTGACAACATTTTGCGTTGATCGACACAGAGATTACGTACAAAAACTCAACAAAAAAATTTTTTTTATATTCATAATGAAACCGTTCCACCAGTTAATTTAGAGGAATAGAATATTTAGTGTTACGTAGCCCATAAATTCTCTTTAATTTGATGCAATAATTTTTGGCATTAAGACATTATATAGTTTATTATAGCTTTTCATTTGGAATAGTGCGCAATTTTCGCAAAAAGCATTTTACTTTAACTCGTTGACATTTACTTATGCAAACGGAAATTCGGCATTCGCTTCCACATAACACTGTAGAATTTTATGAGGATTATTTCATTCCACTTCATGTTGGGGCTACTTTCAATAATAAAGGACTTAGAAGCAATTTTGTGTGACTATGTGTAATTTCGTAAAACGACTCTTAATGGCGGATTTTAAAACAACCAATCAGAAACATGGCCAAAATTGACCACTGTAAGTGCGCCTGTCCGTTGCTGCTACCCACGTTTTCGCCATTTTCCGTTTGGAATTGATTTCCGGTTTCGTCGGTCGCCATGTTGGACACCACGTTTTCGTTGGTCTTCGTTTTCAGGATTTCTTGGGGTTTGGGATTCACTCACTAGATCACTCTATTTAGTCTATTTAATCGAATCCCGCTTCTGAATTGTAAGTTTGTATCGTTGCTTAATGATCGAATCAGGAACCAAATAATAACTTTATTAACCTATTTGTTACATATCTAAATATAGAACGTCATTATTCATATTTCGTCTGGAACCCGACTGCCTGCTTACGCGTTTCTTGTCTTTATCTATGCTTACGCGCACTGCCGCTGGACCGCTCCTCGGCTGCATCAGCTCCCTCTTGTGGGAAATTTTATCTTCTTTCATTTCATGTAGGTTCAACATTTACGAAAAATGGATAGCTTTCGGGTAATTTTAGAAAAACTAAAAAAATCGGTTTTTACACAGTTTTTGCTTAAAAAAACGTGTCCGGTCAAAATGTTTGTTGGCAAATCTGATATTCGTGTACAGCTACCCAAAAACAATATAGGAACCAAAAATCAAAACTCCACCAAAACCTTCCCCTATTTTCTACAATTTGACTGGATTATATGGGGATTTCTTTATGATGCTATAACTTGAAAACAAATGAAAATCGGATAACAACATTTGAGTTTTTTTACATTATTTTTACATGTATAATACACTCCTGGAGTTTGGTCCGTTCTTCCCAACTCGCCCTGTATATAATGCGTACGCAAAATATCATCTTTCTCCGACAAACAGTTTTTGAGTTATACCGCCACCAGAGAGACAGACATGCAGATAGACAGACAGACAGACAGACTGAATTGAGAAAACCTGTTTTTCGCCATCTAGGGACCCTGAAACGTGAAGATCTGAAGAAATCTCGAAAGGTGATTTTGTCGTGATTAGGTGACAAAAATGCAATTTCAAGGCCCCATAATTTCTTACTGGAGGGGCTTTGTACTATGGTATATTAGGTTTAATCGATTTATTATAACTAGAGCTGATAATTATATGCTCTCCAATGTACGAAAATATGCGCATATATATGCATACATTTTGTTGAGTATATGCACCCAAAGTTATAATATATGCACATAATATGCTCTATTTTTTTAATAATAAGCAGAAATATTCTAAATAATGTAAAAAATTTTATGATTTTGTATGAGTATATTTATTTCTCAAATTTTTATTCAAAGACGTCATTCATTTTAACGTTTGGCTATCTAAACATGGACTGGCAACGCCAACTTCACGTTGTAAGTCAACATAAAAATTAGATTTCCCCTAACCCCGTCAGACTATTGTTCGCCCAACACTCGAAGTTCGACTCTTGAAATGGAATCTATGTTGGCTGATTCCTTATACATTGCTTCTATGGGAAAAGTGAGGGTTGCTGACAGTCTATGTTTATATAGTCAATGATTTTAACAGCGGCAGAAAGTGAAAGTATATATCTGAGTTGTACACAAAAATTTTATTAATAAATTTAATGAAATAGTATATTTTACAAAAAAGTCTCAAAAAGTTCATACATTACAAATTATCGCAAAATATAACCAAATATGCAAAATCCAGAAAGTATGCCCAAAAACGTATAAATATGCAAAATATGCAAAATGAAACTTGGCTTAAACAATTGGTTTTCACATAATTAGTATGCACATGCAAAAAGTTTTGCCTGCATATTAATTATACAAAATATGCATTTGCCATATAATATCAGCTTTAATTATAACCTAAGGAATCCTGGGCGTAGCCAGGATTTCAGTTAGAGGGGGGCATAAATTTAATTACCCAATCAACTACTACTATTATTATAGTTTTTTAAATTTTTTACAAATTACAAGAATTATAAGTTGAAACATCATCAGTTTTCGCAAATCTGCTGCAGATCGTAGCTTATTTTTTTTTAAAATGTTGTAGAATGTGAATTGCAATAATGATTATAAATCAACAGCCGTTTGCTTTTTATAAATGTTTAGGGGTGGGCAACTGCCCACCCCTGCTCCTGCCTGGCTACGCCCATGTAAGGAATCTAACGGGTGTTCATAAACAGTCGTCATCCCAGTTGCTTTGAAAAACAAAATGTTATATCTTTGATTAATTCGTGCAACACAATGAAACGTCATTGAGTACTGTCATAGCGCAGTTTTTCTCAATTATAATAGACATACGTTTTTGAAGTCAAAACCTACTGGGTGACGACTGTTTATGAACACCCGTTAGGGGAGAGCGGGGAGGGATTGGACAAAATTGACATAATTTTTTTCTTAAATATTATTTGTTATTATTTGCAGTTTGTATTTTATATATATATATATTAGTACCTTATACATCTGTAATTCAGGTAATGATTTTTTTAAAATTTGTATTTGCGTCAAAAAAATTAATTTACATAGAGTCTGCATTTGTCCAAAGGCATTGTGGGAGCCTTTGGACAGAATACATTATTATAAAAATAACTTAGACACCTAACTTAAATCACTAAAATTCAATATGAAATCATTAACAAATAAATCTTATGTTTCAAACAAACTTAATTTCCTCAAAAATAACTTAAATAACTAACTTAATTCGCTAAAAATTAATAAGAAATCGTTAGGTAACAAATAAATCTAATGTAGTTACATTTAAAACAAACTGTATTCGGTTAATTCCATATTGAAATACAACATATTTAAGTATAGCGTTCGTGTATCGGTTAATGCTTCAGGAAGTTGTAATAACACATCTTTATTAATAAATGCATTTTCTTCAGAGGACAGTATAAAACGATTAGATGCAGTTTGTCTTTTAAGGAATTTTACTTCAAAGCCATCGGCTTCAATCTTCTCAATTCTTGCTGCATAATTTCTTACTACTACTGTTTTTTTGCCGTAAACTTTTACAATAATAAATGAACCAACTGACAGACCCCTTTTTTCTTCGGCATCTTCCAACTCGACTTCAAATTCCGAGGAATCGTCCTTATAGGTGGGTTCTTCGATTTCGTCCGATGATGAGCTTTCTTCTACTATTTTTTTGTAACTCTTTTTACTTTATCTTTGTCTATTTTCAGTTTTCGAAATTTCTTGCTTGCTATTTCTTTCATTTTAGGCATATCTGTTGCTACTATTGATTTCATTTTTGGTCTTCCTCTGTTACTGATTTTTCTTTTGGCTGCTTTGGGATAACGTCTAATTACTTCAGGGGAAATAATGGTTGTGCTAGATTTTTGTTTGGCCGTGGTATCATCCGCTTTTAATGTTCCAGGTAAAGATTTATCAAGTTGTGACGATTCAGAGTTTAATGTTCCAGGTAATGGCTTGTCAAGTTGGAATGATTCAGAGCTTGATGTTCCGGGTAGGTAGGCCTAAAGGTTGCTTAAGTTGGGCAATGCTTGGATCAGGCCTGTCCGTCACAAAAGAACATAGAAAATCTTCTTCGGTGAATATATCTCTATCAAAGGGCACAATCCCAGTGCATCGAAAACCTGATTTTACATTAATCGGAGTGGCAGCCCTATCCCAAGCAGTGCAGCAAAGTGCTGGAAGATCGTATATAGTTAACGGAGCTCCAGGATGACGCAACATCCATGCGTCTGCTGCTTGATTAAAAAATGTCTTGAAGGGGCCAAAAATAGTTCCGTCTAGTGGTTGCAGTTTGTTTGATGTATGTGGGGGTAAAGTAAGGATGACTATACCATTTTCTTTACTGTATTCTAGACCTTCAATAGAAAGATGGGATTCATGGTTGTCCATGATTACAACACTGGATTTTGCTTTGAACATCGTGTATGCAGTACAAAATGCCCTAAAACTTTTTAAAAAATTTCCGATGTCATCCAGCCTGACTTGTACACAAGTCCTAGAGCACCTAGAGTATCTGGGACACCTTGCATCATCCTTCTTGCACCAAACCGTTGCCTTGGAAACACCCATACAGGAGGCAATGCTGTTCCATTTGCACCTACGATGCCCACTTGCGTAATGAGTTCACCGCGCTCTCGTGAAGTTACTTGTCCTACTTGATGTTGCCCTTTTTTGCTAATTACTTTCTGAACTTTTTGTACCGTGGTAATTCCTGTCTCATCCAGGTTGTATATTTCAGAGGCAGTAAAACCATAACATGTTATAACGTCCTGAAGTTTGTCTTGGAAATTTGAAATATTTGTTTTATTAAAACTGGATATTCTGGCCAAACTCGTTGCTTCGGGTGTTCTCAGTGAAATGTCAGCATTTCTCATCATAAATCCGGTGAACCAATCACGACCTGCCATTTTATTTGTTTCCCATGAAGATGGAATGGTTACAAAATTTCTTTTTGCGTATTCGTATGCCAGTCGCCTCGTAGCCTTTGGAGTTAAGCCATGAAACATTGCTGAACACGTTAATAAATAATTTTTCAGAGTAGTTTCCATTTCGGTTGTAAATACTTGGGTAGTAACAAAATTTGGAGAAAATTGTACGTTTTCAATACCCAGCAACTTGGCTTTTTTGACATAATTGCAAAGATTTGATTTCTTTACATTATATTCAGCAGCAGTTTTTCTCATGCTGAGATTTCCTGATAAAACGTCTGCTACTGCTGCCTTCATAACAGCTGGTGGGAATTCCCTATTTGTTAGTTTCTTGTATAGTCTCGGCATTGTGCCTAAAAGAATACTACACACTATAAATTCTATAAAGCTTATAAAAATTAACATGCTAGGAGGGTTTGGACATGTCTGTAGATTACGGGAGGGTTTGGACACATTGTCCAAAGCGTCCCAAATGTTCAAAAGAATTACTTCAAGCTGTAGCAAAATTTTCCGTTATTTACAAATACTTCTATAACTTAAAATATGTTCTCAATTCACAAGTCAACAACCTAGACAATTTTTACTTCTGAAATCTACTAATGCAACTTTTTACAGCAACTTACAATAGTAGTAAATATTACATTAAGCGCTACCAAAAAATTAAAACATGTACTTACTTAATTTATGCTACGAATTCACAGTTGCAACTTAGCACACCGCCATTACCACACACAATGGGCGCGTTCAGCCGGGACAGCGCTGAGGCAGCGCTGCGTTGGCGATTGCGCAGAACGCCTTGCTGAGCGACAGCGCTGAAGCAGCGGTTGCCATTTTTTCCAGCAAATTTATTTTCGCTTCCTTTCCGCTAGATTACTCAGCGAGAGTGGTGGGAGATAACCGCAAAGCGCAGTTTTAAATTTTAAAAATGGAGCCTGAAATGACCGTGCTGCATTTCTGCATTAACGGCGAAATTGTAGAGACACATTTTGGAAAACCGAGAAAATTAAGAAATTAAAATGACCATATTCTCAAAATCAGTAGTTTCTTGAAATTATTGAAACAAATAGCCACTAAAATGTGATAGAATAGTAATTTAAAAAATTCAGTCTAATTTTGACAAGAGTTAAATGCTCAAATTCAAAATTCTTCATGAGGTCCATCCTCATTCTCATTATTTTCTTCCACATTTAAATGGAAATTTTGCGACCTTTGTCGTCCTGGCAAAAATACGTTATTACGCAATTTCAACATAACTGACGTTTCTGTTTGTAAACATAGCGCTCGCTAACCAAGGTCGTTCAGCCGTTCGCAGCTGCTGCAAGTCAGCAAAAAGCGACCGCTGAGACAGCGCTGCTCCGGCTGAACGCGCCCATTGATGCGCATGAATCAATCCTACGCCTGTAGGAAGGCGGGAAATTCAAAATATTTTAAAGTTCAAACCCTCCCACTGTCCAAACCCTCACCGCGCTCCCCTATAACTAATGGGCGGAGAGGCAGTTCTGGCTTCTGGGACACTCAGTATAGACGTCAAATTTGACAGACGTTTCAAGTTTGAAATTGTAAAGTTGTGCGATTTCTATCTCAAAAAATTCTGCTGAGAATAAATTCGCCTCCTAAAAAACGTGACAAAAGGCGCTGATAAAAGGTTTGTTTAAGAGCAAAAGTTCATATTAAAGATGAGACACGGTGATTATGCCATACATAGAGCTCATGTTTGTAACTTCGCAGAGTCAGTAGATATAGGAGAGTACCGCCATTCTTTGATCCGTGAAAATACTGAAAATGCCGCCATCGCCGCCATTTTTGTTCCCATCAGCAATAACTGATTGAGTTATGTCTAAAATTTTACTTGAAATTGGCAAGACTGTAAGTCTATGTCAAATTGGAGGTTAGCAGGCTATGTTTTGCCAAAGATTACAGAATAAATATAAGATGGGTCACTCGCGGCATTTACAAACGAAATTGCACTTCAAACGCGTGTGCCGACAACAAACACGTGCGCCGACAACTCGCCGTTCACTACGTTGTATGCCCGTATGCCGGGCGATCGATAAGGACTGTGAAGGACTGGCGGCAAACCGTCTTTGAACGCTCCGATTGGCAGAGTGACCCATCTTATATTTATTCTGTAATCTTTGGTTTTGCGTCAGTCTGTGTCAAATAACAAACAAAACCTAACCTGCTAACCTAGAATTTGACATAGACTTACAGTCTAGCCAATTTTAAGTAAAATTTCGGATTGCCAATAAATGTCACATTGACAGAATTGTGTTACTAACCTCAAAGTGACGCATATGACAGAGGAACAAACATGGCGGACGTGGCGGTACTCTCCTATATCTACTGACTCTGTAACTTGGGTTGCAGATGTTGCTCTATCTTGATTCGGAACAGAGACCCTGTATATTAAGTAATATACAGGGTCTCTAATTCGGAATGAACTATAGTTCAAAGCACGGCCTGCTGAATTGTGTGACAAATGCAGTGACGTTTGTCAAACAATTCAGCAGGTTGTGGTTCAAAGTTAACAGAACAGGAATCTGTATAGTCAGTTGGCTGTACTAGAGTTACTAGATTGAGAGAGTAACGCGAAAGTCGGCCATTGTTGGTCCACAAATTGGCGGGATATTTGAATGTGCATAACCACACATAGTGTCTTGTCAAAAACAACTGTTCAGTAAAGTAAAAACAGAGTACTGAAAAGAAAAACGAAAATTTGAAAATTCAAAACTTTATTTTAAATCCTTTAAAGCACTTCTCATTGCAATGCTTCTTGAAGCTCTGGCAGTCTCTTTGCTATTTTTATTATACTTTTTATTAAAGTCACGTAATGCGAAAAAAAATCTTGTTCGCATAAACAAGGAAACAATTTTTTCAATTACATTATGGCAGGTTAAGTGCACAAAACTGTTTTTATCTAAAAACAATGCAGCTGCTTCCTTCGAACTCATTCTATTATTCAGCAACTGTTCAAAAAAAAAGTTCCGCCTTTTTAATGAATTCAACCAATTCCAAATTTGAATAGATTAATAAATTTTCTTTATAATCCTTTAACTGCGTCAATAGTGCGATGTGATGCTTTTCCTCTATATTATTACACAGTAATGGTTGGAAACAATTAATGCATGTTTCTGTTTTCAACTTGTGGAGAATGGAGTAATACAAGCACTGGGAGTCATTTTCACTTATTTCTGCATTTTCATCATAAATTTCAAGATCAGAAAATTCTATGATGCTATCTTCATTTTGATTCTGTTCATTGGTTTGCATTTCTTTGCAATATTTAACGATAGCTTCGCTGTTGTCTGCAAAGTAGTTGGCCTTACTTTCTGTTTCATATTGCGATAGTAAAATTAACCGTAATGAGGTTTTAAATTCACGAGGTCCAGGTACTGGTGTTCGAGATCGACAAAGTGAAAATAGATTTTCTGTGCAATCTTGAGTCAAACGACCTAGTAACAAATATTTAAAATTTTCATCTTCCAAATACTCAGCTTGTAGATCGAGAGCCGTTTGCGTTGCCAATAGCAAGCCGCATTGGAAGGGCTGCCATGTTCCATTGCTAACACGGAGTCCACGAATTATTTCCATAAAGTCTTTGAAAAATGTCATGGTTTCTTCATAAGCCACCGCATTGGTTTTCGATATACCCAGTTTTTGATGGCGACAGACATCAAAGAAAACCAATGAAACAACAGTTTGCAAAACCAAGATGTTGTTTGATACGTTGGATCCAGCTGTTCTGTCTTCATATAGTAAGTTATAGCAGCAGCCGTATCATTATTGAACAAGCCAAAGGCTAAATTCACGTTCATTTTGTCGAAATGGGTCGGGCTAAACATAAAGTCCTTCAATCTGGGAGCCATTCTTAATTCATTTTCTTGTTCAATCCTGAAGACTTCTTCAACAGCTTTCAGAAGAACAATACTTGAAGGCAGGTCATACTTTTGCACTATAGATTCATCTAAATCAAAGACTTTGTGCTTTATCAATGCAGTTGCTACATTTTTAAATATGTGTACGGCATCAGGCATTACATACAGCCGTTTTTCAGGATTGACAGGGTGTTCACAAAAATTCGAGATTTTTCCGTGTCGATGAGCTACTATATTCAATAATTTCCATACAGCTCGATTTTGTGGACCCATATCTGATATCACCGTCCTAACATTCAAGCCTGCTGCACTCGCTTTACAGACAATGTCCAAAATTTTCTGTAAAGCCTCCTTCGCACTATAAGAATTGGCTGTAAATTCGTATCCTACTGCCTGTTTCCAACGGCTAGTTAGGCCTGTCAACATAAAAACTAAAGCGTGTGTAGCAACTTCTACTGAACTATCTAAATTTCCTGACAATGACATGGTTGGTCTTCCAATCACTTTATGAACACTGTTATCGTATTGTAATTGTGGATGAATAGCCATCTCATCCAGTACTAATGACGCAAACTTTTCTTGCGGGTTAAATGTTGAAATCTGAAAATACAAGGTCTCTATATAACATATGAACTAACTGGCTTGTAGTTTCATACATACAGCATACATACTTTTATTGCTAAAAGTTCAAAAACTTGATCTACCGCACCTGTTTCAAACTCGAAGTTTTGAATGCGTTGCTGCAATGTTCTAATGCTTGGATAGGGTAATTTTTGTTTTCTGACTTCTTCATATCCCCTCCGTCCACATGCCATATATAACCGAAGACCTCTGGTAATTGTGTTGTCAGACCATTCCACCCCTCTGTGAGAACCTTTTATTAATAAGTCAATCTGATCTTGATCAAACAGTTGTCTGTATGTTTCCTCCATGTCTGTGATGCGTTTTCTCAACAACTGAATGGTTCGTTGTGCTGTTTTTAGTTTACTTTTTACTTCACCTATAGATTTTATTAAATTACTTACACTACATACTTTAATTGAAAGTATATGCTTACCACAACAACTTTCAACATTTCCACTTTCAACTTCATTTTGGAGTGTTTGGAATTCTGTACTCGTTTGAGTTGCTAAAGGGAAAACATGCCTTAGTATAACAGCATCAAATCAAATAATTACGCAATATTACCATCACGTTTTTTTGGAGGTGGACTTTGAAATTCATTGACCTGAATCGTAGGTACCGCATTCCATTTTAAAAGTTTTCTTCCATCCTGTCTGTTGGATTCAAATTGGGTTGTTTCAAAATGTGCCTGTTATTGAAGAACAATTAATTAACGATTCAGATTAATTGCAAATCTGTTGTAATCTGCTAATGTACCTATGTGGGTATATATCGACTTACTTCACAAATACGAACTCCTGAAGATAAATTAGTTCGGTTTATAAACGCCAACCATTTATGCCTTTTTTGTGCATTCTTTTCACCTTGTGGTAACTGAAACAGTCGAAAACCAGATTCGCTGCGATTTTTACAAAAAGGCACACAACACTCTGGCATTTTACGATTCACCGACGCTCAAAACGGTAACAAAGACCGAAGGTTAACAAATTGACATAACTGAAAAGTGAAGTAACAAGTGTCCGACGTAAAATGTCAAAATTTAGCCAATCACTTGACGGTGCAAAATCAGGAAGTTGAGAAATCACGTCTTTGGAAGTGGCTAAAGTTACAAACCGCCATTTATGGGCCAAATACATTGGCGATATCAATCGCGTTACTCTCTCAATCTAGTAACTCTAGGCTGTACTACCGAACTAATTATTGATGCCAACCACAGACAAGAATGATGCCAACGTTGCGGTTATATTCTACCAAATCTATTGTTTTTTGTATAAATCTATCAATGATGTAATTTTTCTAGTAGTTGCAGTTTTATTTACGTATACAATGTGAAAAATTGCTTTGCTACAGGTATCATGTTTAAAATTGCCGCCACTTTTGCAATCGATTATCAACAAATAATGTCAACCTACTAATATTGTCAGGCTGAGTAACATTACACTGAAAATTACTGTTTCCCTTGTAATTTATAATTTAAATAAAAGTGTAGAAATAAAATATGTGATGCATATAACTTCAAAGAATTTGCATTAATTTAGGATCTGTTTACGGTAAATTATTCAAAATTATATGTAACTGTAACACATTTTGCATTTACGTCACAAGCGTGTAGTGACATTTTATATTTTTGGATAGCCTCGTGTAACGTGATCAAATTTTTGCTATTTGTATGTCAAAGTGCGTTGCGGTATAAAGCCGTGCTATTAAAAGTCCTCATTTTTCGTAAAGTGACTTAAACCCTCTAAAACAAGGTGAGCAAATGGGAGCAGCGGTTCACGCTAACGGAAACAACGCACAGAGAGCGGGCAAACGAAGATTTCCACCCGGCAAGTTCCGAAAGGGGCCGCCGCGTGTGTTCAACGGCAATCAGCCGCCATCGTTGTTGTCAATGCCAAACATGCGACCGAGGATGATGCCCCCGGGGCGCTTACCGCCACCGGGTATGCGTCCTGGTCCCATGGGCCCCCCAGCTCCGGGGATGAGGCCCCCGCCACCATTCAGAGGCCCGCCGATGCGCCCTCCATTAAATATGATGCGAGGACTCGGCCCGCGTGGCCCCCCAATGAGGCCTCCGCCCCCAGGAATGCGTCCACCGCCTCCAGGCATGAGGCCGCCCCCGCCACACATGCGTCTCCCAATGCCGCCACCCATGATGGGCCCACAGCGAGGCTTCAGACCGGGTCCTCCCCCTTTAATGCATCCAGACAAACTCAGAAGGGTGCAGCAGGGCAAGATCATAAAGAAAAAGAAGATGTTCAACGACATCGACCTAAGCAAACCCTGGGTCAGCGAGCAGCTGAAGGGGGAGTTCACGAAAAAAGAGGAGCTCTTGCGAGCAGCCAAAAGCTCGCAGCAGCCGACCGACTGGGCGACGTACCGAGACCAGCGCGACAAGTGCAACAAGATTTACGCAGCCGCCAAGATGGAATACATTGGACAGCATCCCGAGGAGGTGCGTATCCCACAGCTCATGCCCCAAGCTCAGAACGTGCCTATTTTGACTGCACCTATCGATTACACGGCAGACGTCGTGTTATAGGTACTATTATAACACATTCCTTTGTTTTATTTTCGAAAATTACACGTTGGGGCTTTTTCATTAGCTTAACGTCTAAATTTGCGGTTATGATTCATGGAAGTTGCAGTATTCGTAAAGACATTAACTTGATAAACACTTGCAGTGTATAATAACAAATCTCATTGTTTTGATCTGATGTTAAATTGGCTGGGTCTGTTTGCAGGATGTAAGCAAAATCTTGGCAGAGACGAGTAAAAATTTACAGACAAAGTAACAATAGCGGGCAATCTGCGTAATTAATCAACCCGCAGCCTCCGAGCCATCGTCCTTAGCTCCTCATTTCCGAGGCTCGCACTCTTCAAAATTTAATTTAACCACTAGATAATAACGCTTTTAGTTTGTTCAGTTTGTACAGCCAATTTTGTTAGAACGTTGGCTGATTTGTAACGTAAAAATTCTTTTAACTTTTATTAGTGTATTAGTATTTGAACTTATACGAAGGACTTATTTAAGCATACCTATAAATTCGTTGTCTGTGTTAGTTAGTTATTACATGTGTCATTAATCGATTTGTAACTACTGTATGGAAGTTGTTAGTTTGCTTTCATTGCGGCATAGCCGATTTTCTAAATTGAAACGTTGAAAAGATGGTCACAATAACGGTGGCTGCATAATAGCATGTGGGACGTGTCCCCTGAAGGGACCGGGGTTTAGGTGGGTTTCTTATAGTAAGAGAAGTCAATATATATGAACTACATTTACATTTTTAAATTTCTTGCAACACATATACACCATTCCCCTTGCATGTCTATACCTACACTTTTTATACAATTTTTTAAATCGTTCATTTATATCTTGTAATATTTGATGTGTATCCCACTCTGAGCCCTACTGACATATACCCCCACCCCTGCCTCGGCGTGCCCCACATGCTATAGCTGCGCTATGACGTTATGTTCATAATACTTAGTATTTCGTTAGTGCATACTGGCAACGTTTGCCCTTGCAGAGTAAATAAATTCAATTGTATTCTGTTAGTGCCCACCGGAGGTGGGCATATTCTCTCTACCTACAAGTACCTTACCTTTAAGAAGTGTATATTAATTAGTTTAACGTAAAATAAATAAATTTCGTAACGAAAATTCACAATTATTTCTGGCATGTATTCACTGAACCAACTACTACAATTAGCTTTGTTAAGGAAGCTTCATGCTGAAAGTATTTCGGCGATCTTCCGTGAAAATTAGTAGTTTGATCAATGTATCAATGTTCAAATAAAAAATATTTAACAAAAAAGCAAGTTGAAAGCCCTGCCCCACAACACTACATAAAACAACAATTATCGATTTTTTTGTTCACACACTTATCGTAAGTATTATCTTCAATTTGCAAAGTATAGATTATAACAAAACTATAGAAATTATGCCGCTGCCCTTACAAACGCAATAGTACTTTGTAAATAGTTTAATTAATTTTAATACCAATTACGTAGAACCCCTGCTGTTTATTTGGTAATGATATACAGTATAACTTGGTTATATAACACACATTGTAAATAATAATACTTTATAAAGGAAGTATATAGAAAGTATAAATACAATTTTATTTAAAAAGTAATTTTGATAACTTGACAAGCATTGCATTTTTTTCAGTGGGTGATATCAATTGGAAAAATCACCTGTGTAAGCTGGTAAGTTTTTCTTAGAAGTACAAAAAATAATTGTCTTCAGTTCACTCTAAAATGTCTAATATACGAGGTAACAGAGTTTTAATGCACCAAGTTGTTTGAAAATATTGCATTTATCGTATCTCCTATGTTAAGAATAACTGTACACGTTATACGAGAAAAATAATTGAATTTAGTAATCCAACGACTGGGATGAAGTAATTTAGTTGGGTATGGACAAATAAATCTGTGCTGTAGGGAACAAGTTATACTGTACTTATTAACAAATATGCAGTTAGAAACAGCATTCCATTCTCAATTTTGTATTTCTTGCTTATAATAGCTATTTATGCAACAAGTGCTAAAAGTTGACGTTTATGCACAACACATGAAAATTATGAAACGAAGCCGAAGGCTGAGTTTCATAACAAGTCGAGTGCATAAACGACTTTTAGCACGCGTTGCATACAATATTTTATCTACGACCTTAATTTTACTGTTATTAATCCATAAATGTCGATTTAACAAAGGTTTGCATCTAAGACACTACTAATTTATGTCATAATAAACAGTAGGCCATGCTGCGCGGGCGAATGTTTGCCACGCCAGTATTGTCAAGGTCAGTTACGCAATATAATTATTAATACTCCACATCCGAGTGTATTCATTACATAATGCTTTAATTATTTCAAAAACACTTTACCTGTAACGCAAGAAGCAACTAGAATAACTTTACAACTTCACTTCCAGTTCGAAATTGTAGTTTTATAACCTCACTTCACTTTTAGCACTAGTTAAAAGTGAACAGCTGATTTCTTTAACCACGCTAAACTATAAAACTTCACTTTTAGTGAAACAAGCTAGCGCTAAAAGACCTACTTTTAGTAGTGGTCGTAGATAAAATATTATTTTCTTCAAACGTCAGTAATATGTCACTGTCACTTCATTGCCATGGCATCTAAAACACTTTATCCACCGCTCGCCAACGGCAGATAAAGTTATTATCTCCACTGAACGAGATAAAGTATTTTTTTTCAAATTTTGTTCACGTAAATAAATTGTTATAAATGTTTGAAGAAAAAGTACTATATGTTATTTGGAGCAAAAGTATCTTTATGTGGGTCGGCTGTACTTATCTGCCTCGCAAGCTCGGCATAATATACTATTTTACAAGATGATCTGAATTTGCAATCTTTCATGGCCAGTTCCATTATTATAAGAACTACAAAGTCAGTAACATTTTGTGCAGCTTTAAATTTAGGAGCGTACTTTGATATATCTAGTCTCTGCTGTGCGATGCAATTTCTTCACCTAAATAAGCTTCCATTTTAGAAGGGCTTTTTATAAATAAGTTGCTATCTGCGTATTTAACCTATCAATGGTCACGCTCTGGTTAGTAGGGAGGGTGCACATGAGTCAAAAATAGTTACTAGTTTCGTGAACAAAAATGTGAAAATAGCTGTTATTCTTCTACATCTTCACGTACTCATAAATAACATGGTTTTGAATTTGAAGTATACAGTCAGTGATGGCTATTTGAGGGGATTTTCCCCTAGAATAATATTTACTTCCTTTTACAATCGAGGAAGTATTGGATTTGAAGAAAATCGCATAACTGGAAGTATGGTGTTTACTCTTGTGAATTTTCAGTTTTTTCGATTTTTTCAAAAACGGCTTGAACGATTCTTTTCAGACTACATTTTTAAATTGTATTGATGTGAGAGAGGTGATTTTCCAGTTGAATATCTCCAAAATGGGTTTCTTTTGTGTTTTTTTTTATTAACTTCATTTTAAATAGAACACCCGGTATATCAACACTTTTTTGAATTTGGCTTAAAATGTTAGAGAAAATTCGTCTCTTCAACTAACGCTCTATTTTGTACGGTTTTTGTAGAATTCGTAATTTTTAAAAATTTTTGACAAATGCTTAAAAATTAAAATTTTATTTTTGGCTAATTATAAGATCACTGTAAAAGAAGTTGGGTTATTGTATCACACCAGATTTTTTTTTCTTGGTTTCTCAGACTAATCTTGTGCGAAGCTCAATATTAAACAGTCTAAAACGAAATGCACACTAACCTAAAACAACTACATTTCAAGGAAGCAATATAAAATGATAACATATTATGTATCACCATCATTCTCATTCTACAACTATAAAAACCTGCAATGACTTTAATGTTGGATGAGTTTATAAATATTATTTAGTTCTTGTTTAAATTTTATTAAAGAAAATTGTATTTATTTTAATTTGAATTATTTTTAAAATTTATTTAGCACAGGATATAAATGGGAATGAATGGTGGTCGAATAACTGAAAATGCCATATAACGTGGAAAATCTGCTATTAAAATAGACCCACTGGACAATAAAAAAAGTTTTATTATTACATACCTGGCCCAATACGGCAGGCATAGTTACTGTACATTTAAATCAATACAAAGTTATTTTATTTGAAGATACAGATACATTTATTACGATGCATATTGCACTGTATAAAAATAATGTCTAGTATTAATTGGGACTCTCATTTTGTTTCTTTTCAATCTGGTGATAAACTATCGTGCGTGTCTTATGTTTTGGCACAAATCTGATTGCTATATCTGTGTATGTATCTCCTTAACTATTAGAGACATCAAAACTAATTTTGGTATGGTAATACACGATCATTGGATCTACATTCTAAAAATATTTAGGTAAATTAATGTAAATTAAACACAGTCTTCCTCATAACAATTAACATATATTTTTTACACACGCTACATGTTTCAATTTATCTGTTAAACCATCTTCAGGCTAAAAGATAAAGCTTATAAAATACGGGGAAGGAAATAGAGAGCAAACACCTCACCTAATGTAAAAATTGGACAGTCATAAATAAACAATTAAAATTAAAACAGACAACGTGTCAATTCTCTAAAAACAATTTTTAAACGCTTCAATATTACAATTTCCTTTTCCTCACCCTTTTCCCTTAATACTATCCTAGTCCATAACAAAGATCCTATCCCTCTCCTTAACAAATCAGGTATTTATCTATTAAATTGTGGTTATTGCGACTCTTTTTATGTGGGCCAAACCGGGAGATCCTTCAAAAAGCGCGTGTCTGAACACATTTCCTTAATAAAACCAAATTACATTCAACATCTTGATTATAATAAATCGGCTTTTGTTGAGAATAATCATAAATTTGACCGGGACGCCAATGTTAAAATTCTTCACGTCTGCCCTAAAGGCAATAATTTAAATTTTTACGAAATCTTCTAAATTGTCTTCCGGTTAGACGATCGTTGCCTCAATGAGGTCACGGAGTTTGCAAACAGTAGCAATTATATATTTCTCAATCTAAAATTTGATTAATTGCTTAACTTATTCCATTTATCGGTTTTTGTGGCTTTGATACATATTTTACAGTTCTCACCTTGACTGACCGTTGTATATAAACAAATAATTTATTTCATTTAACATGTTGGTGGTCACGTTGTCTATTTCAATTTTAATTGTTTATTTATGACTGTCCAATTTTGACATTAGGTGAGGTGTTTGCTCTATGTTTCTTTCCCCATATTTTTATAAGCTTTATCTTTTAGCCTGAAGATGATTTAACAGATAAACCGAAACATGTAGCGTATGTAAAAAATATATGTTAATTGTTATGAGGAAGACTGTGTTTAATTTACATTAATTTACTGAATCACCTCATTGTGAGCATGGACCAGATTCTGAATTTTTAATATTTAGGTACATACAGGGTGATTGACAAAAATATACCAACCCAAACTTGTGTTTTTTTAAATAGAACACTAACCGTTCTGAAGATATTGTCACTTTAGTACCAGAATAGAGTCAGCTTTAGAGCCACGATGCTAGCGCTGTCATCACGATTTTTTAAATCTATTTGCACCACCGACTATTGATAATAGTCTACTTACAAAATACATGGCAAATTTTTCGAAAAAGTGTAAAGCTATGCAGAATGATTAATTTACGCGAAATTTAATTTTTCCAAATTTTTTCAATTAATTACAACACCCTGCATATTTTTTCATATTTGGATTCCCTGTGAAAAGTAGATACTAATTGATAATAGCTGTCATAACCATAAGATGAACCCTTCTTGAGATACTGACGCTTTTATTCGAAAATATTCTAAAATACAAAATTATTATGACAATAGAACTTAACAAAACAAATAATCAGGTAGGCTCGCCGCTCATATTAAAGAGAAACAATTGCATCTATTGTTTTGACGTTTGTATAATTATTAGAATATGGTTCCATTAGTTTTTGTGTTTTTACATTATTGTTTTGTCAATTTTTTGTATAAAATGTATTTTTCTAAAGAAGAAATAGTCGACGAATAGGTACGAATACCTAAACAATCTAGAAGAAAGACTGGAAGCCCTCGATACTTAAGAACAATAAAAGGACCGTACATGGAACATGGAAGAAAGATGGCAGTTATTAAAAACAGCAATCATAAAAATGGCAAAGGAGGCATGTGGAGAAAAGAAAATAGGTCGCGAACAAAATGGTGGAACGAAACAGTAAAAGAGAAAATTAGAGAATAGAAAGCAGCTTGAAAAAGATACCTAAATACGGGAAAAGAAGAAGACAAAAGGAACTACATTGAGAAAAGAAATGAAGCAAAGGAAGAGGTTAAAAGAGCGAAAACAGAAGTATGGGAAGAATTCGGTAGAGAAATGAAGGAGAAATTCAGAGCTAACAAAGGAAATAAGAAAGAATTCTGGACAACAATTAAAAGATTAAGAGTAAAGTACGGCAAACAAACGTGGTGCATAAAAAATGAAAAGGGGGAGCTTATAACAGAGCAAGGTAGGATATTACATACTATAGCAAAAAGTTCACAGCGGTCGAGATAGGAACTGAAAGGGAGAGAAGGAGCATAAATAACGTAGAAGAAGAAACAGCAGTACTAGAGGAAATAAGCGAAATAACGGTAGGTACGGGAGGCAATCAGAAAAATGAAATTACGAAAATCAGCAGGAAGAGACAAGATAAGCCCCGAGATGATAAAGGGAGGAAGGCTAGTAAACTGGATAAGGAAAGTATGTCAGCAAGCATGGGAAGGAGAAGATATATCCAAGAATTGGGAAGAAAATATAATAATACCGCTTCATAAACAGGGAAAAACAGACGAATGCAATAAATACCGAGCTATAAGCCTTGCATCATGCGTACAAAAGATATGCTCTAGGATAATCGAAGTAAGAATTAGACAACACATACAAGACAAATTACAAAAAGAACAATCAGCATATAGGGAAAACAGACAAACTCAAGGTCACATTTATACATTAAGAACAGCAATAGAAAGGAAAATCGTTATACCTCGCATTTATAGATTTACAAGCAGCGTTTGATACAGTCCCAAAAGCAACATTATGGAATGCTATGAAAGAAATAAGAATTCCCCGACCACTTAGATGCGACGAAGAGACTGTACGCGAGAAGAAAAGGAATTGTAAGAATAAATGGTCAAGAACCAAACAGTTTCAATATGGAAAGAGGTATTAAGCAAGGGGACTCGTTGAGCCCATTGCTGTTTATAATAGTTATGGCCGACCACTTAGATGCGACGAAGAGACTGTACGCGAGAAGAAAAGGAATTGTAAGAATAAATGGTCAAGAACCAAACAGTTTCAATATGGAAAGAGGTATTAAGCAAGGGGACTCGTTGAGCCCATTGCTGTTTATAATAGTTATGGATCAAATTATCAAACAAAGCAAAATTGGAAACTGGAATATGAGGGCAGTAAGCATTCAAAATCTAGTATTCGCAGACGATATCGTACTCATAGCTGACACAGAGAGGAAACTCCAACAAGCTGTGAACAGATGGAACAATAAAGTAAATGAAGCAGGAATGACCATTAACACCAACAAAAGTAAAACAATGTGCATAAATAAACAAGATCCAGAAAGAAACATAGACATTGAATGTGAGGGTAAAATGCTGGAAGAAATAAATTACTATGAATACCTAGGGGTAATTATAAGTCCGGATGGAACAATTGACCACGAAATTTGTAACCGCATATCCAAAGCAACAGCAAGCAAATAAATCCTACATTAATAAACAAAAGAGAACTAAGCAAGGACACAAAACTACATGTATACTGAACAATATACGTACCTACCCTAACATACGGAGCAGAAAGCTGGCCGCTCCAAGAAAAGTATAACAGTAGGATAACGCCAGCAGAAATAAAGTATCTTAGAACAATAGTAGGAAGGACTCGAAGGGATAGAGTAAGGAATGTAGTAACAAGAGAAGAGCTAGAAATAGAGCCACTTGTGCAAACAGTGCAAAGAAAACTACTTAAATGGTATGGACATGTGGTACAAATGGGCAAGGAGCAGATACCAAGAAAAACTATGGAAGCAAGAAGAGCAGGGAAGAGTAAAAGGGGTAGACCCAGACTAACATGGATGGATACGATCAAGAATATGGTACAAAGAAGAGGGAAAAGTATAGAGGAAGCAAAGAGGTTAGCGAGGAATAGGAGAGAATTCCTGAAGTGGACAGAGGACCCGACACGTTAGGGTATAAGGGATAGGAAAAGAAGAAGAAGAAGAAGAAATAGTCGATATGATTTTTATTTATGGTGAACGATACCCAGAAAGAAGACAACCGCGGAAAGAATCATTTACGAGTGTGGCTGAGAGATTTATAAATGCTGTAAGTGTGTGTTATCCCAAGCTCGCTAAAACAAGAATAAATGAAGAAATTGAGTTACAAGTTGTGGCATCTTTTATAGAAAATCCGAAAATTAGTACCAGAGGGATAAGCACAAACTTAGACCTAAATAGAAACACAGTTCGCAGCTTTACTAAAAAAAAAAAATCTATCCTTATCATATCGAGCAACATCAAGCTTTAAGTGAAATAGATTTTCAAAATCGTGAATCTTTCTGGTAATGGGTGACTACTAAAGTCAATGAAGAACCCAATTTTGTTAATAACATTCTATTTATGGATGAAGCAACTTTTCACAATAATGGCAATATTAATAAACATAACTATCATCACTATTCAGATAGCAATCCGCAATCCACACATCTTAGAGTTGTTGATCACCAGCATCGATGGTCAGTTAATGTGTGCGGTGGTATATTCAATTCTAATGTGGTTGGTCCTTTTTTCTTTGATGAGAGTTTTACTGGAGAAAGATATTTACAGTTTTTGGAAAATAATTTACCTTTTGGAAGATATCGAGGTAAATAATATTCATGCGATGTGGTTTCAACATGATGCCCCTCCGCACTTTGCAATCAGCGTTAGGCAATATCTCAATCGATAGAAATTATCAGATGAGGTGGATAGGACGCGGTGGTGTACAAAACTGGCCAGCCAGATCACCGGATCTTACGCCCCTTGATTTCTTCCTTTAGGGCTATGTTAAAGAAAAGGTTTATTAACATCCCCCCACCACAAGCAAAGATGTGAAAAATAGAATTAGAGCTGCGTTTCGATCCATTTCGCTTCCAAGTGTTGTTTCGAGTGACACTTTCGTTTTCGGAGCGAATTGCAAATTGTTTTCTTCGTTTATGTTTACTTGTTCACCTTATTTTTTAGGTGTAGAGAATTGTTTTAATGTTTAGTTATTTATTAATTATTCCTATCGGTTTACGAATTTATTTGCTATTCGTATTTTGTCATTGTTGCTCTGGTTTTTGTTCTATTTGTTCTTCTGTATTTCGATATTTTCGAATTAAAGCGTCAATATCTCAAGAAGGGTTTGTTTTATGGTTATGATACCTATTATTGATTAGTATCTACTTTTCACGGGGAATCCAAATATGGTGTTGTATTTGAAAAAAAATACATTTAGCGTAAATTAATCGTTCTGTATAGTATTCCACTTTTTCGAAAAATTTGCCACGTATTTTGTAAGTAGACTATTATCAATAGTCGGTGGTTCAAACAGAATTAAAAAATCGTGATGACAGCGCTAGCATCGTGGCTCCAAAGTTGACTCTATTTTGGTACGAAAGTGACAATATCTGCAGAACGGTGAGTGTTCTATTTAAAAAAAACAAGTTAGGGTTGGTATATTTTTGTCAATCACCCTGTATGTACCTAAATATTTTTATAATGTAGGTCCAATGATGGTGTATTACCATACCAAAATTGGTTTTGATGTCTCTAATAGTTGAGGAGCAATCCCACATTCATACAGTAAACACCCACCCTGTATACCCATTGCAGCAAATGAACTACCATAAGTCAGAGAGAACTAAACATTTAACAAAAATAATTTTTATTGACCGTTATGATTATTACACTCGTTGTGTACATGCCATCTTATTTTCCTTTTTGCTTGATGCAATTAAACATAATGGAGCGCAAACTTTTACCTGTTGCAGTGACAGATGTCTTTATAAACAAAATGCAATCTGACATTCACCTACAGGCTTAACTTTTTTTATCTTTCTTTCCAAGGCCTACCCTGAGTTTTTTTGGAACAGATATGTCAAGCTGAATTGTTTGAAGAACAAAAACAAAAATCTAATGAATTCGCAATTTTTCCCAATCCTATTTATAAAGAAAAAAAATCTAAGGTGGAGTTTGTACGTACAGATCCTATTATTAATATCACGTGTTCCAAAAAAAACTCATTCGTAGCATGCCATGATCAAATTGAAGTTTTCCGTAACTTCAGATATACCCATTGGTGCAAATGAACTACCATAAGTCAGAGAGAACTAATTACATCTTGACCTTGAATTAATTTCCTAAAAATATGCAAAACACTTAACAAAAACAATTTTTATTGACCGTTATGATTATTACACTCGTGTACATGCCATCTTATTTTCCTTTTTGCTTGATACATTTGAACTTAATGCAGTGTAAACTTTTACCTGTCACAGTGACAGATGTGTTCGTAAACAAATTGCAATCTGACATTCACCTACAGCCTTAAGTTAAGAGATGACTAGATTTTCTATCTTTCTCTCCAAGGCCTACCCTAAATGAGTTGTTTTTGGAACACACAATATAATATAAAAATTAAAAATTTGGTGTGATACACGCACACAACTTCCTTTTACAGTGATCTTGTATTAGCCAAAAATTTGATTTTAAATTTTTAAGCATTTGTCAAAAATTTTCAAAGAATTACAAATTCTACAAAAACGGTACAAAATAGAGCGTTGGTTGAAGAGACAAATTTTCTCTAGAATTTTAAGCTGAATTCAAAAATGTAATAATATACGGGGTGTTCTTTTTAAAATAGGAGTTAATAAAAAAAATTTAAAAAAAAACAAAAGAACCCCACTTTAGAAGTATTCAACTGAAAAATTACCTATCTCACATTAATACACATTAAAAATGTAAAGATTGAAAAAAATCGTTAGAGCCGTTTTTGAAAAAAAAACAAAAAACTGAAAAATCACCAGAGTAAACACCTACTTCCGGTTATGCGATTTTCTTCAAAAGCTTGCTGTTTCATCTACATAGTACATATGAAGTTTCAACGCCATATCTCTTTTCTTTTTTGAGATATTCTGTTCACAGACACACAGACAGACCAATGAAAAAAATATGTTTTTTGGAACCAGGGGACTCTAAAATGTGAAGATCTGTTGAAATCTCAATTTCAAATTTTTGGGGTGAATCCAATCCTTCCTTTATTGTAAAAGGAAGTAAAAATGGACGAAGAGATTGAATTCAAAGATAATAAGATTAATATTTTGGAAAACGAATTGAAAGAAGTAAATAATTACGACGAAGCAAAAATAAATCATCTCTTAAACAAAAATACGATAATTAGAAATAATAATCTAGAACGAGTCAAGAGACGATTAGCAATAACTCTTTCTTTAGTTAATAAATGAATACAGAAAATTTATTGATAAAGGCAAATTCAAAAATTGATCAGTTGAGAAAAGAAAATAAAGATATAAAAATTATTATATTAATAATCATCATTATCGCTATCACTATCATCATTTCTATTATTATGTACTGTCTCACATAAATCTAAAAATAAATCTTTATCTTTTATGAATTCTAAAATTGATTGATATTTTTTTACATTCAAAGATAATAAGCCAATCAACTTTATCTTTAAATTCTATGATAAATTCCTCTGATAAGTTTTGCTTCTTTGATATATATTTCCAGTTAAATCTTATCTTGATTCTGATAATTTTTGTTTCCAAGAAATATTTTCCCAATCAACCTTGTCTTGAAACTCTCTTATAAAATTTTCAGATAATTTTTGATATTGTGATATATGATGTGTTTTTATCGGACTTTTTCCACTGTCTAGGGTGTATATCTAACGACGTTTTGGGAGTTTTGATCTCCCAAAAAAATGACATTCAGAGAACAATTGTGATATAATTATTATCCCAGCAAACTTTATTTTGAAACTCTCTTATAAAATCTTCAGTTAATTTTTGATATCTAGATATACCGCGCCAAATGAGCCTGTCTTGAAACTTTCTTATAAAATTTTCTGATAGAATTTGTTTACATACAATATTATACCAATCAATATAGCCTACCATTGTAATAAATAATTGTAATTTTGACTCCATTTACTAATATAAAAATTGGTTAATAGAATAAATACTTTCTATGGGGAGTGATCAATCACCCCTCTTTAAAAATAAAATCATTTTAAATGAAATCTATAAGACAAGGTATAATTGAAGAAATACATAAACCAGCTAGAATAAATGATGCTAGATCTAAAATTAAATTATTTGGGATAGCCGATTTACATCAAGGTGACATAATGTTTATAGACGGTTTAATTCTTTTCATGCTTATAGACGGATTTTCTAAATTTCTATGGATTAGAATAATAAAAAATAAATCATCTAAAAATTCGACAAATGCTCTAGCTAATATAATGAAATTATCAAAAAGAAAACCAAAAAATTTACAAACCGATGAAGATTTAGAATTTAAAGGAGAGTTTGAAAAATATTGTAAAGCAAATAAAATAAATCATTATCATTCTTATGACAGAAAAATCAAATGTGCAATAGTTGAACGAATCATCAAAACTATAAAAGAAAACTATAAAAAGGTACGACACATTTATAATAAACTTTCAAAAGGGCAAGTACTCAAATTGGTAGTTGACGACACGCACACAACTTCCTTTTACAGTGATCTTGTAATTAGCCAAAAATTTGATTTGAAATTTTTAAGCATTTGTCAAAAATTTTCAAAAATTACAAATTCTACAAAAATTGTACAAAATAGAGCGTTGGTTGAAGAGACAAATTTTCCCTAAAATTTTAAGCTGAATTCAAAAATGTAATAATGTACAGGGTGGTCTACTTAAAATAGGAGTTAATAAAAAAATAGAAAAAAAAACAAAAGAAATCCATTTTAGAAGTATTCAACTGAAAAATCACCTATCTCACATTAATACACATTAAAATTGTAATAAAAATGTAAAGTTAAAAAAAATCGTTTGAGCCGTCTGAAAAAAACGAAAAAACTGAAAAATCACAACCTACTTCCGGTTATGCGATTTTCTTCAAAAGCTTGCTGTCACATCTACATAGTACACAAAACGTATATATGAAGTTTCAACGCCATACCTCTTTTCGTTTTTGAGATATTCTGTTCACAGACATACAGACAGAGAGACCAATGAAAAAAATATGGGACTCGAAAACGTGAAGATCAGTTGAAAACTCAATTTAGAATTTTTGGGGTGAATCCAATACTTCCTTTATCGTAAAAGGAAGTAAAAAAGAGATGATATAGATATGTCAAGGTGATTTGTTTGAAGAACAAAAACAAAAATCTAATGAGCCTTCATTTTTTCCCAATTCTATTTATAAAGAAAAAAAATCTAAGGTGGAGTTTGTACTTACAGATCCTATTATTAATATAATATTGTTTTTATACAGGGTAGGGTGTCCCTGAAAAGGAGGTCAATCCGTTAATCACATATTCCTTAAGCAAAAATATGACGATTTAACTCAATTTACCTATATACAAAGTTGCTTAGTTTAGCTGCTAAAATTTTGTAAGAGAGGAAATAGCTTCTAAATTAAAGTAGCTATTCAGAAAAAAAATTGATAGTGATTATACAGGGGGTAAAAAAAATATGGATGGATAATTTATTGTGACGAAGTTTTTAAACACCCTGTAATTTTCGAAATTAGGGTTTATTCTTCAGAAAGCTGTGGTTTACTGGTACAAACACATGGCAAAAAAATGAATAAAATCTATCAAAGATTTTTCGACTTATTTGAAAAAATTAAAAAAGTTAATCGTTTTTAAAGCCCTCTAGCGGCTAAACTAAGCAACTTTGTATATAGGTAAGTTGAGTTAAATCGTCATATTTTTGCTCAAGGAATATGCGGTTAACAGATTGACCTCCTTTTCAGGGACACCCTGTATATTATATATTTACTTACATTAGTATGGTTTTCATAAACTTTTCTGTAAAAGTAGTTTTTGTAATAGTGAAGTTAATCATTTCACACTGTATAAAAGATCTCGTAATAACCTACATTTATTTAAAGAAATCGATAATTGTTGTTTTTATCAGCGATACCTACTTTCGAATAAACAACCTGGTGTTATGTGTTTGTTGAGTTGTCGTTAATTAGCGTTTGTCTGCAGATGCGCTTAAGGTGATTTGTGATGGCCTTTTTAATTAGCTTGGCGAGGGCCGTAACTCTTGTTTTTTATATTGGCAATGAATAGAAATAGCTAGTAAGAGATGGCCCAAAGGTAATGCACGTTGCAAAACTTGCAGTTTCAGGCATTTAAACGTTTTAGATTGAAAGCAATGAAATGTTACAAAAAACAGATTTCAGAGCTCGGAGGCGTTGTGCTTAACTGTTCAATTTATTTGTATAGAATTTAATGTTACGAAAATTTAAGAAGCGACCAAAAAATTAGACTAGATTGAACCAGTTTATGCCAATAATACTTTTTACAAATTAATAAATGTAAATAAAATGTTATAAATTGTACTTTCCTAATACTATTTTGAAGTGATTCTGAAAAGAAACCTTCATCAGTAGATATAATTTAATGATATAATATTGCAGAATTGGCCTTTTTTTAAAATTATTGTATTATTCAGAAAATGGTCCAATCAAAGTCAACATGCATTAGCACAGCTTTAATACTGTTGTCGTTCTGAGGAGTAAAATAAAAAAATGGCACAGAGTAGAAATTAAAACTAGTTTGTACTTCGTTACCTTGAGTGGTACGAAATTTTTCTCAGTTTTGTACAGTGACATTGTTAGTGCAAATCTTGCACATGAGTCACGCTGATTTTACTGTTTTTATATTATACATGTATATTATTCAAAAGGTGCGCCGAGAATAAATATAAAAAACGTTCAATAAGTGCGCTGTGTAAAGTACACCTACGAGCTCTGAAATTTACAAAGTGCCATCACCGTAGCGATTATAAAATATATCCATCAGTAAAGAGTGAATCAGTGTGTCACAATTGGTGTTTTCTTAAAGGAGAACTTAATTATGCACTAAATTTTCTTGTTTCGCAATCCAGAGATTTGCAAGCTGTCTGTCAATTGAATTGTAATGATACATGGATTTCCCGTAAGTTACAATAATTTATTTTTAATTCAAATAATGTCGGCGGTGAAACATTGCCGTTTCTTGTTCACTATCTTTTACTAAAACACTCGCTTCAGTTGATGTTATTATATAAAACTTAATCGTGTGGCTGTTTGTATACTTGTAATTAATTTTTATCTTGTTAGGTTGACGAAATAAATGAAGATGAAGCTGCTGTTGAAGGCAGTGACGAAGAAGCCTCCTATAGCGAATGCACCACATGCGAGGCATGTGAAAGACACTTTCAGTCCCGTTGGCAATATCAGAAGCACATGTCTGAGCACAGGACATGTGGTTTAGATGGTTGCTTGTTCACAGCACACGAGAAAATTATTGAAAAACACATTCAAATGCAGCATTCTTCCGGGCTGTATGATAAAATAAGGAACCTCATTACTCCTGAAGACATTGCAAAATGGGTAGCCGAGAGAAAAAAGAAATATCCAACCAGAGCGAATGTGGAGAAACGGTATCAGCTGCAGGAGGAAATGTTGAAACGTGGGGAACGACTTGCAAGGAATTCCCATAGGTTTGATAAGGGAAATAAAACGAGATGTAAGTAAAAAGGTTCTATTTATTAATATAGGTGTGGTTTATTTTCATATTATTTTAGTCTTAATCATACTTAAAACTTTTTTCAAACTTGAAATATAGGTAAACTGAAAGAAAAAGTTCAGTTACATTTCTTTTCATACTTTATACAGATCAAATGTGCACAAATTAAATTCAATTAATTCAGTTATGTGTAACATTTATAAAATTTTGTTGCAAAACTATACATGGCGTTTAACAAAATATAAATGGAGCCGTTGAAATATACTTCTTGTCCAACACATATCATTAATAATAATAAAGATGTTTATTGAATTTAGTAACATAAAGAATTACAGAGAAGGTGCATACAAATAACAATACATTAATCATAATCACCAAATAAATGTACGGAGTGATTTTTTAAAAACTCAATTGCAGCATGCCTTGCATAGCCTGAATCAGTTGGCAGTACTGAAGTGCATTGTCAGTCTATGTCAAATTCGAAGTTAATAGGTTAGGTTATGTTTGTTATTTGACACAGACTGACACAAAACTTAACCTGCAAATCTCGAATTTGACATAGACTGACAATACACTTCAATACTGCCAACTGATTCAGGATATCCGGGGCCTGCTGCAATTGAGTTTTTAAAAAATCACGCGGTAATACAACAGAACTCACACTTTACTCCTTTTACAAAATTCAAAAGGTATAATTCAGCAATCTGATTTTCAATGATACCTTGTATATTAACCATCTCCAATTCACTGCCCACTTAATAAAATGTTTTTAACAGACTTTTAGAAACTTTGGTTAGATGGGCATGATAAATACAACTCGGTGTATTTGTTAAAGATTATGCAACTTCTATACTCAAAAGGATTCCTTGAATTTTGTCGTAGAGTGTTTAGGAATTTCAAGTTTATTTGTAGAACGGAAATCTAAGTTGTGCACATCAGAACGTGTAACTAAAAGAGTTGACAAGTACAATGGAGTATTTGATTTATAAATATTATATACTCGAGTAGCAAACTCTTGTTCAAAACTTGTAAGAAATCTTTAAAATGATTTATGCTACTTATATGCTGGGGTAATGTTACGGTATTAAATTGGTCTTACGACACTCACGGATGAGCCAGTATCGCATGTTAAACAAATCCGGGAAATGGGCACGCTCACCCCTTAAAGGCCTCGGCTCAAATGCGCTCAGGGAGATGGGCATGGTTCAAAACGTTGCACCACAGGGCAAGCGTGTCGATAAGTATATAGAGTGTTGCTAAAGAAATGGACGTCACAAGATCCAAATTCGAGTACCCACGTTCAACTGGACCTTGAGGGTCAAACGGGGCGAAAAATACTCAAATAACGATTTATGGAAGCCACAGTGCAGCGACAGACACAACGACCTAATTGGAATGCTCATCTGCCACGTCCGGGCCTCACCTTACAATTTATTTATTTTTTTTAATTTATTTATTACAAGTATGGACGGACTCGAAGTCCTTTTACAGAAAAAAAAAATGGAAAATAACATTAATTCCGACGATAGTGACGACATGGCTCGTTCGCTCAAAAACAAAAATAGTACTCGCTGCGTTACAAAAGTGACTCAAACTAGGATCTAAAATATCACATGAGAGATCATTACACATGGCGCATATACGGGTTAGAGGATTGTTTAAGGTGTAGCACGACGTATAAGTTGACAAGGCAAAGATGGTGACTGATCTCGAGGGCCGTGAAGGCATCTTGAACATCAATTGACTCAAAAGAAGGGGGCAGTCCAGTTGTCTATTTACTAATTTGTAAAGAAAAAGCAGATAAAAATATTTCCTCAGGGACTCGAGTGAGGGAATTTGTACCGTTATAGATATTTCTTGATAGTTGTGATTGCAAAATGGGTCCTGCAATCCCAGTCTCGTCGCTGCAATTCTAAAAAATTTATGTTGGACCGTCTCCAACCGATCAATGTACACTTTAAAGTTTGGAGACCACACTATTGAGCCGAACATTAATAAGGGTCGCACAATCATAAGTTCATAACATACAAAGTCTTAATAGTAGAAACAGACCTGAGTTCAAAGCAAACTCTCCTAATATACCCCAAAAGTTGATTTGCTTTATTAACTGTGAACAATGGTTGTAACACAGTGACACAGTCACCCTGTAAACGAACATGCACAAGACACAAAAAGAAAAAAAAAAGAATAAGACGGTACGGTTAATACATCTATTGGGCCACTCCCAGTGACCTACCAAACGTTATACAAAAATACAGGTATATTCGGCACGTATGCCGGCTTGTAAGAATGGCTTATAGGGTACGCCCAGCTGGGAAGCGCTTTATCTAAAGGTTGCGGCGCATAGCTGAGCCGAACAACAAATCCAGGCCGAATGAAACATTTGAGAATAGCAATCGCTACATTTGTACCAGAGTGTACAATGCGTTATTTTAGTGTCAAGCGCAAGTTTAAAAAGGGTAAATTTAAAACGCCAAGCTGCCTTTCAGCACTGAATACTAGAACGCACAAAATGTTAGAACACAGCGTTAGATTTTATTCGGAGTGTACTCTGCACTAGTACTTAATTTACAGAAGCAAAACTGTCTTGCTTCACAGAATCTTAGAACACAACGTTAAGTTTTATTCAGAGCGTATTCTGCATTAGTATTGTGTCGAACGCAAACTTGAATGATTATAACAACAAAGCTGTCTGGCAGTACAGAATGTTAGAATACAACGCTAGATTTTATTCAGAGTGTACTCTGCATTAGTAATGCGTCGAACGCAAACTCGAATGACTAATTTACAGAAACAAAGCTGTCTGGCAGCACAGAATGTTAGAACATAGCGATAGATTTTATTCAGAGTGAACTATGCACTAGTTTTGCGGCGAGCTCCGCCAAAGTTGGTGATGGCATTGGAAGTAGTGTCGGTATGTGGCTTCGCACCTGTGTGTGTGACAGCCGAAAGGCTACAACATCCTCCAGAGTCGTCCTTCAAAGAGTGAACTGTGAACGGGCCCCCTTGGCCATTATACAGATACTAGCGTAGCCGTTGAAAAGGGTAACTTCAGGAAAGGAATTCCGCCTTACAGATGACGGCGGACAAGGGCTTTGACGAGCCTACATATAGTCTGTTCAGTAAACATAAAAACACAAAGTGGCCTTTGATTTCCAAAATTTCATGAGTGTACTTCCAGAATTTATCTATGTCTAGGAATGTATTTACAAAAAGTTACTAATACAAATAGGTTAAGTGTGTGACATTTACATCCCATCTGTCGTAAATGTTGTAATTAACTACTTTTAAGGGTATTATACAAGTACTGTATTGGATATTATTGACGTAGCGGTTATTAATAGGTATTTTAATTACATTTTAAAAAAACTTCGGATAAGAATTTCTAGAAAATATCTACTTTGACACTGACAATCAGAAATATTAATTGTCATTTTTAAATTAAAATCTGCCTGTATACAGGTGTGGAAACCTTTGCAAAACAAAATACAGTATCCCTAGTACAAAAATTATATGCACATGCCAACTTCAAAAAAAATTAAATGTTTTTGTGTTTACTGAATGCCCTATATGTACTGAATCTCAGAATGACTCGCAAACGAACTTGCCTAATACCACGGTACGAGCGTGCACCAACTTCATCAAGCAGTGTCTGCACAAAATCGCAATATCAACTCGCTAGTTCAACGGCTCGGGGCTGAATGACTCCCAGGCGGCAAGCCATCTCGGAGCGACAGGGATCGATGGATGCCTTCTGACTTGCTCTCGTTGAGTGAATTTTAAATAAGTCGAAACTGAACGCTCTTGCATGTGATGAAATCAACAGCTGCATAAAACAATAATGAAAGGGATGCACAAAAGGGTATGAATTAGAGACAGCATTACCAGGAGTGTACAAAGTTTATGAAAGGCTATGCTTGATGCTAAACATTGCAGCTTTATGCGATGAACTATGGCTAAAATGGACTCGAAATACCGGCGAACTTGCCACTTACGTACCAAAACTATTTTAAACGTTTGTGTAGCTGATTAAATCAGAGAAATGTAAAATGGCCTGACAATGTGATCTCTATAGTTAATATCTGTATATGCAAATCTAAGACAGGAATTTGGCATGATTTGTACATCCATGTACTTCTTTCACCACCAAATCAAAAATACTTTTGGACGTTGATGATTGTAGTTGTAATTCTGACGATTTTTTGATATCAGATGTTGCTGGTAAAACTTTACCATAATCGGACCTTTCACACATGTCATTTGTTCTTAATCGATGCATATTTTGCGCTGTACCCTGTCTTTTATTTGAAATTTTCTAGGCCATTTTTCCAGTTCGAACAGCTTGCATTCGCGTGCAAATCTACAATAGGCCGAACACCTTCAGCGCAAAAGAAATAAATAATGCTGATCTTATTCAGACAGATTTTCGACTACAATATACATTTCTATTCCAAACATTTTTAGCGCAAAACGCCATTTAAGGCTGGAGTTTTAAATAAGAAACCACCCACAATTGTTCCTCTCTTTTTATTGTACTGCGGAGTGCTGCTATCTAGATTAATATAGACAAACTCTAATTTTCCAATGTAAAAATGGCTACCTCAACTATTCAACTTATGCAGTGTGTTTGTTTCTCTGCTAAGCAGGTGTGCTCTAAGCATGTGTGGGTCAAAAACAGACAGATGCTTTTGCCGGTGCATACAATTTTAAGTAAAATAAGCTTCCTGGCTTGCCAGTCACTATAATTAAACAGAAAATCTGTGAAATTTCAGGCATAGATAGAATAAACAGGAACCACTGATTCTAGCCAAATGCTGAATCTAATAAATTAAGCAAGAAAATACATATTATGTAAAAAATTAATCTGTTCCATTATTTTTTGTAATATTTGTAATAATTGTATGTGAAGATATAAACTACAATTCAATTTTTAAAAAAGTTTCCGGCAGTGGGAATTGAACAAGGGCCTCCCGAGCGAGAATCAGGTATCCTAGCCACTACACCATACCGGGTTATAGTTTCAGATGCATGATATTTAAACCAAAATGCACTTATTGTAATGGCTGAATTTTTATCAGTAATAATGTCGTTAAAAATGTTTTACGAAAGTTTATTGTTTTGGTAATGCCACAAAACAAACTAACATGATCAAATTCTCGAGCCCGAGAATTTGTCAAAGATAGTTCGTCGAGGGCATTACCAAAAAACAACAAATCTTGAGTAAAACATTTTCCAAGCAAAATCATGAGCCCGAAATACATTTTGTGGACTATTTCCCACAAATGGGTTTATTTTGTATCAGTATACAATAGGGATGTCGTACCCGGGTACGCGAAAACAATACCCGGGTACTCTCGGGTACCCGAAATATATAACAAAAATATTAGTGTACAGTTGGGTTCATTAAATTATTGTACAACATTTTGTACTTTGTGAATATAACTTAATTACACAAAGTTCAAAAAAGTGTTGTGCATGCAAATATTTTGCAAGTATACAGGGTATACAAGGTCTACCTAGTTAATGATATAGTGTGAGCATTTGTAGAGTAAAAACACAACCAACCATAAATTTATAACTATCTATGTACAGTCGTGTGCAAATAAATCTGGGACAATGGTTTTTTCATATGTAAATTGAGTTAAGATTTGAAGCATATTTCCATGGATTTCCTGCTATCGGAAAGAGTTACATTAAACTTTGACAAGTAAATGAAAATGTAGCTCTTTCTGGTAGCAGAAAATCCATGGAGATATTCTTCAATTTCCAACTAAACCTACATATGAAAAAACCATTGTCCCAGATTTATTTGCACACGACTGTACCTACAACATATTTTTGAATACGACTGTAAATCTGAACATTAATTTGAGGTGACTAAAATTTCTTCTACGCCGCGAGTTTTTTTAAACTGAACTAAATTGAAATAGTACCTACTCACGGATTCAAACTGCTATATTTTTACATTTCGAAGTGCTATCAAATTCAAGTATGTGACTTTTTATCCGAAATTGGTGGCAGCATCAACATCACACAGAGGATGTTTATGTTACTTAATCCCATACTGCCGCTATTTAGTGGTACTATTGACAGGTTGAATATTTCCTTGAAGTGGATTAATTGTCTTATAGGAAACAAGAAACAACATTATGTGATATGGGATAGGGTGATTCTTGTTATTACTGCATGGTTGTGTTTTTCTAGAGCTTATACCTATGGTTTTTAAGTTTTTATCATCTTCGAAAAAGGCAGATTTTCTGGAAATTACATAATTTACTAGACAGGTACCCGCCGACATCCTTAGTATGCAATGAATATGACATTTAGGGCCGGTTGCAGAAAAGCACGTCAAAATTGTAACGCAGCGTTAAGTACTTAATGCTGCCTTTAATGTCAATTTCAGTTTCTGAAAGCTTAGTTGACACAACGTTACCTAACGTTGCGTTAGCTAATCCTACGTCAAATCAGCTTAACGTGACGTTAAGTCAAGATTTGAGTTGCAGAAACCATCGTTAACTTTAATCGCAAATCAGATTCAGTCTGACGTTACATTAGCTAACGCTGCATCAGAAACAATTGAAGGTATTACTGTCAACTTGACAGAAGTCAAATAATTTAATGCCAGTGACAGTTTATTTATTAAAAATAAATATAATTATAACCAATAATGAGGGACTTATCATTATCTGAACTGTCAAGTTTTGACAAAGAAGTGGAGCAAATTCCACATTCCACGACGATTGCTTCCAGACAGAAAAAATCTGTTTAACGTACTAGACGACCTGAATTTTAAAATGCGCTATCGGTTTTCCGTGCAGACAGTAATGGAAATGATCCCCATATTTGCAGATTTGATATAACCTACAAAAAGGAACAAATCAATCAGTACTCTGAATCAACGACTACTTACTGAGATGTTATGCCACTGGCACATTTCAACAGTTAATTGGTGATCACATGGGAATTCGCACATCCAGTGTTTGTAGAATTATCAGTAAAGTAAGTTGTCATATTGCGCAGCTAAAGAACAGATACATTAAAATGCCATAGAATGAAGAAAGAGCTGCAAAAAACTGGAGTTACGTGCCCAGAATCACATCATTTGGCTCAGTTAAGATTTTTCATCTTTATTTTGTACACACAAAAGAAATTCTTTTTGGCAAATATTCTTACATCATAATTGTAGGAGTTTTTAGCAATATTTTAAACAGCTTTAGCAATAATAATTATAAACAACAGTTGGGAAACGCTAACTTAAAAATAAATTACCGATTCATTTCATTTAGCCCATATGATCAAAATATCATTTCGTTCACCGTAGCATATATTGGTTGAAGTGAAACAAGCTGTTTTTTGTATAATAATATATTGACAGTCTGATGTTCATTCTTTTTGCAAAAATGGTACGTGGTAAAGCTATTGTCAATTTATCTAATTCTATTAATGTCCACGTTGTATGCGATGCCTCTCTGAAGATTTGTGGCTATTTTCAACAATTCACCATTAGTTGCAGACTTCTGAAATGGAGATCACAGCAACGAGTACCTCTTAGGTGATAATAGTTATCCGCGCAAAAAGTATCTATTAACCTATCCTGAACCCTCGCACACCTAATGAACAAGCATATAATATTGCTCATGTTACCACTCGCAATCTATTCAAAAGGTGTTTTGGCATTTTAAAGAGGCGTTTCTTGTATTTCGCAACGTATGAGGATTAAACTTGAGACAACGTTGACAGTTATTGTGGCATGTGCTGTTTTGCATAATATGACCATTGAACTTGAAGAACCAAGTTATAATCACAGCATAAGCAGATAATACAAATACAGCTGTAAGATTGGCTCTGTTAAATACAGTTTTCGCTCCGTAAATATATTTATTATTTACTGTTTGGTCTTGGATGGCATATGAAATGCACACCAATAAGATGACAGTAGCTGTTCTCATTCCAATTTACATGTGCAGAACAAAGATTTACTTGCATGTACTTCTTTCCCCAGAAACAACATTTATTAAAATTCTATTTTTTCACATAAGCATTATTTAACGTTCCTTTTATTTTTAGTTATTTGCCAAGACTTAAGTAATACAAGAATTCTACAGTTTAAGTGTTGTTTGGTTCAAACCTACTCAGTCACCAGGGCAAGAATTTTTTTAAAAATTTTTAGGTAAATTGATTGTGGATAGGACGGAATAGCAGTGAAAACGCGCCCGGTGCGTGAGTGATAGAGAATGACATACATTTAATTGCAATATTTAAAATGGAAGCTCAAAAATCACCTTGCCTACTAACGTTCATTTCCATATATACTGCTCAACAGATGAACTGGACCATCTGCAAATATTGGTGCTATTTTGAAAAATATTTTCCAAAAGGGCAGTCATGGCATTTTTTGGTAACATTTTAGGATTGTGTGTGTCACTATAAAAAGCATTTCTTTTCATAATTTGGTTTAAAGAAAACATTAATAAAATATCATTTGAAAATTTTGAATTTTGCAAAGTATGCCAAATCGTTGCCAAACATTTTTAAACGTTCCGAAGAGACTCAAAGAACTATTAATTTGCCTTTTTTGTTCTTCCTTTTATTTTTGTGAAATATACAGCAAGCGTTCGATAACGTAAACAGTTCTTGGCGACGGTCAGTCACCGATTTATGTAGGGGATTCCCCTCTGCAACACAGTTGAGTCGATCGGATGGGTGTTTATGAAGCGTTTGCATTTCATTTTAGTCATTGTTGAAGTTGCAGATGCAGAATAAAATAGCAGTTTTATTTTTCTTCTCAATAAAAATGTGTATTATCGCTATCATAATATGCTTTGTTTTTTTATTGTGTTATTAAACGTTTCTTTTAACAATTTGTTTATTAATAATATCACGCTCGCTAATGTAAACATTTTGCAATGTGAACACACTTGGTGTGAATTAGTTAACGTTATCGAGCGTCTGCTGTAGTTTTTTTTATTATTTTTTAATTTTATTAATATGATTTTGTTAATTCTTTTATGACGTAATGTAACATATACAATTTTTAGGGGTGGTCCAGTTCATTTGTTGAGCAGTATATTTTGTTTTACAGATTCGATCGTTTTATTCGGCATTAGTTTTTTTTTAAATTTAAAGTCAGGTCAGTTAGATATTCTTTTGTTGAGGTGGATTGTTTTTGGAGAGGTGAAGGACCGCCCACTTCGTCTTCGGTTTACTTGGAGCTGGTTCCCTTGGAAGCCATATTTTCATAGTAAACACAATAAACTAACAAAATGTAGCAAAACTGACAATAACAAATACAAAACAGGGCCCAATAATGCAACAATAATGAAAACAAAACAATCCAATAATGCAATAGAACAAAAATTAAACAGGGTCTAGTAACGCAACAATAACAAAACAAACCAACAGTAACAAAAACTACTAAGATATTAATAGTTAAACAAAACTTACACTAGCAATTTTAAAAAAACTTGAACTGCTTAAATATAAAAAAAAACTACAAAATTATTCTGTTTTTGTAAGATTCTTAATTGCAGTTTTTTTATTTTCATGTTCATTGCATGTAACATTTTTTTAGATTTTAACTCTTAACTGGGCAGTTTCCAATTTTGTTTTAAAATACTGCTTCTTCAAAGTCTGCGTTGTTACATTTTTTGTTTTTTAATAACTGTCCGTTTGCGAGGAAGGGTTGTTACTCGACTGGCTGGCGAGGCATTATTAGGAAGTACTTCGGGCTGCGGTGGAGAAACACATATATTTAGGTAACTACAGGAAGGCAAAGGTGATGCAGGTTTTGAGCCAGGGTGGGCATGAAGGTCATCTATAACAAATTTAACATTTTCAAAATCTCCTGTTAAGAAATAACAAAAATTAAATAATTACCATAGTAAGCAGCTGCGTCAGTAACTGCGCACCTGAATCGGTAAGCTGAGGTCTGAGGTGTGTATTTGCCACCTCCAGTTTTAAATACTTCCTTCTGTAATTTATATTAAAAATAATTTAATGATTAATATGTTCTTGCTAAATTGAAATTATATGTTAAATTTTTGTTTTACACTTTATGTATCTACAGTACAAGAAGGAATTACATTTTATTTTTAGTTTTACATAAAAATGTTATAGGAATTAAAATTCTTGCGTTGTTTGTAAAGAATTTTTTTTAAAATTCAGTTTCTGAAAAACAAGTTAGCCTTGACATTGAAGCGAAAACTATTTTCTTTTCAGGTAAACAGAAAATAGTTTTTGCTTCACCTCGGTTCGAATCCCACGAGGGTTGGAATTTTCCGCAGCCTTGCAATTGTAATCGGGCTAGGTGAGACCATTCACAGTTGGGCACCAAATTAACTGTACTCTACTCAGAACCACAGACCTAAGAGATAAAGTAACAAGGTCAACATAACACACACACATACACCTCACACCATGGTTGCTGTGCAAGCACAAAAGGCGCGCTCCAACTTTGTATCCCGAATCCGGGGCAAGTTGAGCATTGTACCACCAGATGCAAGCACATAAAGCACGAGCCTCTACACCGCAAGGTAAAACGAGGTTATTAATTATACATACATACCTTGTCAACTGCAGCTTGTTTTATTGCTTCCTTTACTTGTTCCTTCCTCAGCAGGTGGTTCGTCTTCTGTAAACAAAAAACAATGAAGTTTAAAGTTTACGTACGTTAATAGTATAACACGCCTCGGTCTATGCTCAGCGGTAGGTTCTACAATGGCGTCAGCGGAAGGAGGGGTGTAGGCGTTACCCTTGTCGATGCTGCTAATTGATTGGAGTAAACTTTAAATACTTTTATTTCTATTGGATATGGTACATACAAAAACTTAAATATTATATATACAAAAAAAAACACACAAATAGAACACGAAACAAAAATATGTACAAAGGCCCGCCTAGTCTTGGGCGCTGGGGGCGCGCGAGGGTAGGGGGCGGCCTTGCCTAGGCACTAGAGGCAGGGAACGGGGCCTGGACGCGGTCCGTTCCTTTCGGGGAGCGGCGCGGGGCACGGCTCGTTGTGGGCGCTGACGTCTGGAGGGGGGCGTCAAGCGGGGCGGGGAGGCTCTCCGGGTAGGTCGGCGGCGTGAGTACACTTCTCGGGGACGTCGGCTGGAGCGGGGCGTTGTCGGGGCGCGGGGTCGGGCTTCCGCTAGGGGAGTCCGGGGACGGGTGGTCTGTCGCCAGCGGGGGCCGCGACGTGGGCTGCTGTCGGGGCAGGAGTGGCTGGATGGCCCTGATGACAAAGTCTGGAAGAACGCTGGCTGGTTCTCGTCCTAAGTCCTGAAGTGGCTGGATGGCCCGGATGACAAAGTCCGGAAGAGCGCTGGCTGGTTCTCGTCCTAAGTCCTGAAGTCGCTGGAGGGCCCTGATGACAAAGTCCGGAAGAGCGCTGGCTGGTTCTCGTCCTAAGTCCTGAAGTGGCTGGATGGTGCAGAAGACAAAGTCCAGAAGTGGCTGGATGCTGCAGAAAACAAAGTCCAGAAGTGGCTGGAGGTCCTGGAGAGGCTGACCCTTGGAAGGCTGGATGGTTCCTGGAGCTGAAGTGGCTACTGGTGGACTCTCCTGGGTTGAGCCTGGAAGGCTGGATGCTGCTGGTTGACTCTCCGGGGTTGAGTGATTTCTTCTCGCATGGGCCTCCCTATTTAAAGCAGCCCTGGTCTTTGTGTTCAGTTTCCTGGGTTCTCATTGGTCCGAGGAGGAGGGATGACTGCTTATTTTCATCGTGATTCTTAATTCCGCGGTTATTTCCGCGACGTGATCTATTAGCGCTTTGATTTGTGTCCCAATAAATGGTCATTGAAATGCTGATTCCAACGATACCCCATTTGCTAGGTTTTGTTGCATATTAATTGAAATCAGAATTTTTCCCCGTGCTCTGCGTATAAAAGCGCTTACATATTATTATATCTATATTTTTTCTATGTGCGTTTAAAAAGTTCTCTTTATTTTCCTTGGGTGCGCGCTAATATTGTCAGTATTTTGATACCACACATCACTGCCTGGGATTTTTTCTTCCGCTAATCTAATTTGTAATATTTAGCCGGATGTAAGTGGCTTTTTGTCCTGATTTAACTGTTAGAAAATACGTCTTCGCTGGGCCGCCGTTTACTTCGAAATTTCTGTAGCGCTACTTGCAACAATCGCCCGCATTGTGAGCGGTGATATTTTTGCTGGCTGATGGAAAAATTATTTTTAATCGACCTGTATGCGTGCTAGAGACTTGGGCGTTGTTTTATTAGGTTGCGGCTAATTTTTCCCATCGAAAGGTATCATGTGTGGTTGGGTTTGTGCGCATTATTGATTAGGAGCGTTTTGTTAATTGAACTTGGATTTCAATTCGAGCCGCTTGTCGGCTGGCCTGGGTGTTTTATTGGGGGGGTTATTGCTGCATTTTAGAACTGGCAGGCCGTTGGCATTTTATTGTTTTATTTGTGCGAAGGTTTGCATTTAAAAATTGGTGTACTTTGCCACTGGTATGCCGTAATTTATGTTGTTATTTCTGCAACGGTTTTCCTTTGAAATTTGTGTTGGATCGGGACGTTTGTCGGTGAACAGATGTTTTTGTAATTTGGTTGTCGCCGCCGGCTTGGCGACGAAACTTTCCTGTGTGGATTTTTATCTGTTCACTGATTCATATTAAGTAGAATGCTGCATACGTTTTTCTCGGCAATGTCCTTCCTTTTCTGACGTTTCAAATTTTTGAGCTGCGTTGCATTTCTCAGCCCAGACCCACTACAGCTGTTGAATGTATTAGCAATGGTTTGCCACACATCTCGTTTCGCTTTTGTGGTAAAAGCATCTGACGCTTTGTTTTCAATAACGTTCATATATTTGAAAGTAGGTAGGAAAAGGAAAGATGTCATAGAAGGAATAGGTACTAGCAACATGGAATTAATTTCTAATAGTTTTGATGGGTCATCGGTTATATCAAGAGATCCAAAAAAAAACTGTTCCTCAGCGGGCTGTGAAATTCAAACGTTTGAATGATATGTTGGTAGCACTGTAAGTCTATGTCAAATTCTAGGTTAACAGGGTAGATTTTGGGTCAGTCTGTGTCAAAACTGACACAAAACCTAACCTGCTAACCTAGAATTTGACATAGACTTACAATGCTACCAACATATCATTCAAACGTTTGAATTTCACAGCCCGCTGAGGAACAGTTTTTTTTTGGATCTCTTGATACATATAAACGGAAACTAAAACAGTGATTTACGAAGCTTACGTACTTTCACAATAGTGAGCAACGTCACTTTTTCCAGTTCGGTATAATTTCTGCATCTCTTCTCGTTCTCCATATTTTAAATAAACAAAGATTACCAAATAAAACGATCACAAATGAATTTTGATTTGAAATGTAAGGTTATGTCAAAGCGCACCGATTTATTGCCAACCTGCACGAGAAAATCACTAAAAGAGTAACTGCTCTGTTAGCTAACATAAGGACATAAATGTTTCTGCAACCGGATCAAGAACTAACATGACGTTAACTTAACATCGATGTTGGCTAACTTTCCTTTATGCAACCGGCCCTTTTAGTGATTCAAAATGACACACTGTTTAAAACAACATATTTGGAAGTTTTCATGGATACAAGTGGTAAAAGAAACTGATAAAATACCAAGGGAAAATTTTGTTTTTTTTGCCATTATAAAAACACGTGATTGGTTGAATTTCGGAAAATCATGGCGTTTGATTGGATAATAGGAGATGCGGGAAACAGTCACACACCGTTAGAGCCAAAAATTTGATTTTTAATTTTTAAGCATTTGTCAAAATTTTTCAAAAATTACAAATTCTACAAAAACGGTGCAAAATAGAGCGTTAGTTGAAGAGACAAATTTTCTCTAGAATTTTAAGCTGAATTCAAAAATGTAATAATATACCGGGTGTTCTATTTAAAAAACGTCCAGAATGATTCTTGCATTTGTTTCCAATGTTAATTTGATCAAGGATGTATTGTTGTTGAACAATCCTAGTTACATGGGTGACCACCACAATTTGACAACCTGTGCATAAGCACGATTTAATCTATTATAAAGGTTGTTTTGAAATGATAATTAACAACTAATGACATTATTCTTACACATTTGCAACTAGTTTTTGTCGCAAAGCCCTATTAAAAACAAGCTTCTCATCATTTGATCACACATATCAATAATATGTGTATTTTTCTGATAAGCAATTTATGGAGTTCATTTTTTTTACAATTAGTTTAAATGAGTGTGCAGATAAACTAATAATTATTGCATATATTTATTACAGACGCCTTAAATCGAGGGAACATGCGACAGACACCCTTCCATAGAAAAGCTTTTCGCCCTCGGCGGCGCCCTCAGCAGCAGAAAACTAAACATACGTCGTTGCTGAAGGATAAATCTGACTGGAATGGAACCCTTTTTCCATTTAAAGGAACAAATCAGCTCTATGCTGAGGAACCTACCGAAACTATTGTAAATGATTTTGATGACAGTGAATGGATAGAGGACGGTGTTGTTCCAGCTCAAACTTCCACTAAAATAGTCTTGAATAATGCATTAGGATCGTTAATAAGTGCCTATAATTCAGATGACTCTGATGACGATGTGATACCCAAAAGTGAAACCCTGAATGTTGCTAATCCTCCAGTTGTGAAGTTACTGCCAAGTGTAATAGAAAAATCTCAATTAGATGTTACGGACAATAATGGAGTTGGGAGCGATGATGAGCCCCCTGAGGAACAAAAAGTAGAACGTGTTGATACTTCAAATCCGGTGGACAGTGCAGTTGTACCTGTAGAAAAACGTAGTGATAAATGCAAGCGTAAACGTACACGAAATAAAAGGAAAGTGACCGAATGTAGAAATAAAGATCAACCCTCATCGACAAATACGCAAAATTCCAAAAATAGTACAAATCCTCAAAATTCAAGCCATAGAAACCTTTACAAAAAGCGTAGAACTACACTATTAGAACGCCTTTTAGCAAGTGAAATTGTTCATGAACGTAATGTTTTATTGCAGTGCGTTCGGTATATTGTGTTGAATAATTTTTTTGATAATAAATCAAGTGTAAAGGAAAATACTGCATCAGTTAGTAGTGCTACAACTAGTGTACAGCTAAACAAATAATATTTTATAAGTAATGTGAATAACGAATTAATGAAGATGTGACATTGATTGTTATTAAGATGTTTCTAATTTTGTATTTTTTACTGCAAATGAAATAAATTTGTTGGATGTAATTGAATATATGTGCACGTTTCTTTTAAACTTAGGTCTTTGATAGTTAAAGTATAACACTGGTTATTTATACGAGACAATGCGACAGTGACGTTTGTCGATGTATAAGACGATACTACTTCATCAGTTCTTCTGTTAGATGTATGAGCGTGCATTGAATGTCCTTTGAGTTAGATTTATGTGTTCAAATTATTGCTGTGTGATCAGGTTGGAAGTGACGATGATAAGAAAGAGGAGGTTTCAAGTTTTACAAAATTACTCTAATAAAGAAGTGACTGACAGCTGATAAATCAACTTATGGTTAGCAAAATGGAAGCAAATCTGAAAAGTCTAAAAATGTACAAAGCAGTGATGAAAATTAGTTGCTCAACCGTAGTAATCAACTATCTTCCAACCTTCAACAATTGCAGGAATAAACAAAGAAGCAAGGGTATGAGAATAGGAAAGTAACATGATTTAATGTTCATTTCTTCTAAGCATGAAGGCGATTTTACAGCTCAAACCAAAGAATTAATTAGTGTGAGGATGCCACAAGATTAAAATCAGATGCCAAGTCTTCACTACGTTATTAACCTTGAAGAAACATCAATGGATTCGCAAGAATAATGGTGAGCTAGGCGTCAGTCACTTACCTTTGCTGTCAGCTAATAATGTCACTATAAAAACAAGGTTCTTCATGTCTCCCTTACAACAGGATACAACAAAACATCCAATAATATTTAAATATTGTAGTGAATATACCAAATTACAAGATATTCAGGTGCAATAAACAAGACTAATTTCACCTATCTTACTGTTTGACGTTATGCGAATACATCTTCTTCAGGGGAGGAATCGGTATACCCTTAGGGTGTCGGATTATTAACTTGTAATTTCCTGATCTCCATCTCTTCCGGTACTTTGTTAAAGTTTTCATCTCGTCTTTCCTCTTCGTCTACAGAATTCCTCTATCCTTTGTAGCCAGTTTTTTCTGGGTCTTCCTGCTCGTCTTTACCCAATTCTACCAGTCTCCATTATCTTCTTTACTAATCTGTTTTGGTCCATTTTTACTATATGCCCGTATCAATTTAACTGATTTCTCTCAATTTTCTTTATAATTGCCTCGTGCTGAACACTTTGTCTTATGCGCTCATTTCTTTCTCTGTCCATCTTTGTTTTCCCCGTAATTTTTTAAGGTACTATGAGGAAGGATGAAGGGTTTGGTCTTACCTGTTGGCGAAAGTTGAATTTGATATTTTGCCATGTGGTAAATATCGGCCTTAATGGGTTAACTAGTCGTGAGGGCCGGGGTTCTAGCGAAACTGCAACAAAACTCTGGGAAAGGGCGCCAGGTCCTCGACATAGACGAATCCTTGGGTTGGACCTCCCCAAGGTCAGAGACATATCACAAGTCAAAATAACAACCGAACCAATAGCTAGTAAAATTCATTATTTGCCGCAAATCAAACAACAAATACACGCAAAACACACATTCCACCAATATACATAATAACACAATCAACAATAAAAATCTATCACAGTAAGTTACCAAAATCATCACCAAAAATAATAACACAACTAAAGGTTACAAGTACATAACACAATTGACCTACGAAATCAACGCAATGTGCCATAACTACATCAGCTTGAAGGGCGTAACAACTAAATCCCCTGACGTTCTAAATACTGCTTGCGGGAATTCTAAACCCTAAACTATACTATCAAAAATTAAAAAACGGGAAGCTAAATAATTTCCACAAAAATCCCGAAGGCAGCAATTTAGCCACCACAAAGTTCAGCTAAATTTGACAGTTCGGAAAAGTAAACTTGAATTGACAGAGGTTAATGCAGTACGCGACGTTAACACAAAAGTGTGTACAGAAGCTGCCGACACACAAATCGAAGCAAACTACCCGGGGGCTGCTGTACACACAAGTAAGTAGGCTAAATAATTCACTATCTAAAAGCTCAAATAGACACCCAAAAATTGATATGCACAAAATAACAATATGGCAATTCAAAGGTCATACAAATCGATTCTAATAAACGTACTATACCCTAAAACGCTATTACACCTCAGATACACACGGCACGTAGGGGGAACTGCTGGAGGAGATGTGACCATCCACGTACGTGGCCAAAGGGGACGGTCTCGCCACAGGCCGCAGATATGCCTCGCAAGATGTTGCGATGCAGCGATTGCAGGGGCAGCACATCTAGGCTGCGGGACAGGCGGTACGTGGAGCACCGCATGATCCATACATAACCAAAATGCACGAACACGAAGAGGACCAATCCAGATGATAAAACTCATTTCCAAGGCATAGAATAAAAACTCGATTCCAGGGCGTAGAATTAAAATACAAATCTCTAGGTACACAACCGCACTAAAAAAGAAGTCGAAACAAACCTGCGAGTGGTGATGAACAGCTTACGCTCAGTTCGATCGGAGAAGAGCCCAACAAAACCGCATCAAAAAAGCGTAGCGAAGGCTGGCGGCAACACACAATAGCTCCCATGGCGTTCCAAAGGGGCATTACTTGCCTCACATATTTCTCGAAACTATGACAACAGCTATAACCAAAGCTGAGCGAAGCAGAAGGCTCCCAGGGCACCAACTTCAGTGATCGAATCGATGGAAAAGAATGAAAATTGACCAAAGCAGTTCACAATCTCAGGTTATCAAAGTATTCCAAAATTCGAAAAAAGGAAGAAAAACTATAAAGGTTGCAGATGTATTGTGCCAAACTGATAAAAACAGTGCTGTACTTTGTTTGAGTTTGAAACTGATGGTAGTATGGTTGCTTAACCATTCAGTGAAAATTATTATATTTTTAGAAAATAAATTTAAGTTGCCAAATCTGACTAATTATTTCAAATATTATAAGAGAAAATGACAAAATGAGCATAACAGTACTTCATTTCTGCCGCAATGATTTTTCTTTCATGTTTACCTTGCATTGTCCATGACTCGCTTGCATATGTCAGCGTTGACACTACTATTGCATTGTAGACTTTTAGCTTCGTTTCTGTGTCTATTTCTTCCCAATTATTGCTTTGTTCAGTGCGTAATAAATCCATACGCTCTTGTTTGTTTTATTTGCTATATCTAGGTCTTATCTTCCCATTTTCCGATATTACACTCCCAAGGTCACTTTTTCCAATTTTTTCCTTTAATTTTGAAATGTCATTCCTCTTCTGCTTTATTATTTATTATCATTGTTTTACACTTATTGATGTTCACCTCCATTTCCAGTTTTTCTATTTCTTCCGTCCATATTCCCGTTGGCTGCTTCATTTTTCTATGTGTGTCCGATGCTAGGACTATATATCCGCATACATGACACAAACAATTGTTATTGCTACAATTCTGTTATATCCTATTACTGTCTGGTACTGCCTTGTTCTTATTCTGGTATTCTTTAGTAATCGATCCATTACCACTATAAATATCAGTGAGCTCAGGCTATCTCCTTGTTTTATTTCTGTATCCATATTAAACTTCTTTGATTCTTCCCCATTTATCCTGACCACCCCATTTACTTTAATGTAGATACTCTTTATAACCTGAATTAATTTATTTGGCACCTCTAATTGTTCTAAGCACTCCCAGATTCTTTTCCTCTGTATTGAGTCAAAGACCACATGTAGTCTATGACAGGAATAATTCTTTTTTCTCTATTAAGTTTCTTATTATGCGAATATTATCCGTTGTTTGTCTTCCTGTCATATATGCTGCTTGTTTGTCTTCTATTTTTTTTCAATAATTGTTCTTAATCTTCTTTCCATTATTTTCGTATATAGTTTGAAACTCGTGGAAGATAGGCATATCGCTCTATAATCCACGCAGTTTGCGGATTCTCCCTTCTTATGTATTGGAATTATATAATTATCTTGCCAATCTTTCGGGATTTCCTCCGTCCACCATGCTTTCCTTAGTATGTTTAAGAGCCATTCTTTTCCTTTTTCCCATAGATATTTTATCACCTCTGGCCTAATCTCATCTTGTCCGCTTGCTTTTCCTAGCTTAATGTCTTTCGCTGAGAGAATACAAATTATGAAAAGATTTATTTCAAATACAAATGACTGCTAAAAAGGCATTCCAATCTCCTCAAGGAGTTACTATGTCAGAACATTTTTATATTCTATAAATTATTTGACTTTGGAGTGTTTATTCTGATCCCGCGTGTATATAGGTTTTCCAGTCATATTGGTACGTGTTTTAGTTCGTTAATTTGTGTGTAAGCAGCTATAACGGTCGCTGTAATTTTCTCGTTCATAATTATTTGTTTTGGCTAATTTAGAATTTTGGGATTTCGCACTCAGCTTTGCTCTAGAAAGTTTAGCATTTTGAGATTTAGCATACAGCGTTTCTAGAAGTTCGAGCCGTTTTGCTTGCACTTGGGCCGCTTGGTTGAACACCTGCTTTTGGAAATCGCTCGGCATCTGTTGCGAGCGAGTGCTTTTCTGCAGTAAATTTAAAACGCGACCCTGCGACCATTGCAGTCTTTTCCGTTTGCCCGCCAGTTTTCGGTCGGTTGACATCGTTGGCTTGAGTTCAGTTAGTCACCGGCCGCCACTGAGGACAGTTGATACAGCGTCACGTTGTTACCGCCGTGCGCCCATTCGGATGCGGGGCAGTTTGTGCTTGTGGAGTGTGGAACGGGCCGTAAGAGTGAACGGTTGTGCGTTGTTCACGTGAGTGCCGCTGTTGTGCTGATGGTCGTCGCCGCTTGTTGCAGTTTGTAAGCCTGGAAGGCGTATTCGTCCAACACCTGTTGAGATCGTTTTGTTCAAGCGTGCGAACTTCAGTCCTCTCAAATTTCGTCGTTGTCCAAGGGGATCCCTACATTTTCTCTCCCTGATGATAACGGGTGACTTTCGCGTGCCACTCTCGACTTCAAGCCTCAGCCCATATACTCTAGCGTAGCGAAGCCGTTAATTAAGGTAGAGTGATGTATTTGCTTTTAAATTAATCATATATCGTCACAGCCCCGCAGGCGGCTGTCCGCCACGTTGTAATTAGTCATATATTGCCGTAGGCCTTCAGGCGCTTTGTATTTGCACTTAAATTACTCATATATTGTCACAGGCCCCGCAGGCGGCTTGTATTCGAATTTATAGTTAGTCATTAGAGATAAAGCGCCCCCAGCTGGGTGTAGTTTAGCCGTATATTACATATCATTCCCAAGGTGTGTAACGAATTTGATCATATGTGCGAAGACCAATAGATCGGTTAAGGAAAGATGCCTTATGATTTCTCCCACGTGTTTGTGCATGCTTATTTTCAGGTTATATTATTTGTACGCTGTGTCCGATTTTATGTGAAGTGGAGCTTGAAAGTAGTTTCGAAACATCACAGGTAGGTCGGTGCACTTGTCGCTGCAGTGTGGGAGTCGTGTGGCTGCTCTAATATACTATTCCAGTTGAGTTTTGCATTTCGCCAAGGTGTAAAGTCAAAAGATAGGCCCATTTGATTTCCCTGTTTCACTCTGGGTCTATCTTTGCATTTTCGTTTATATCGATGGCGCTCAATTCATTTTGTCAATGTTTACCGTCCTTTTGGCCGTTGCCCGTAGGTCATCTCGTGTAGGAGCACTCCTTGCTTCACTGATGTCTAGTCTGCATATCTTGTTACGGGCTGGCCAGTGGTCCTAGGTGAGTCATTGTCCCGATTGTGAGAATTATCGTCCGCGCCGGCCGTTTAGCTTATGCGTAATTTTTGTATGAGCCAGCGCGGTGTCATAAAAGTCGTTTTAGACCGTAACAACTACTACTACCTACATACAGTAATACAAAATTCAGAATTTGTTACGATACCGTGTTCATGAAGGGAAAAAGGCAGTGTTCAGCAGTTTGCTTACCAGAACAATCTAGAAAAAAGGCGGCATTACCAGCTCAGCAGTAAATAATCATTAGTGACGAGAAGATGCCTAGGCAGAGATGCAACAGCAGCAGCCTAGCGGCGTGGAAGTTCCCAGCTCGATGAAAGCTCTTCACAAACGTGCGGTATTCTGATCTAATATAAAATTGATATAACGGGCACCAATTAGAGTCCTGCATAATATTGCAGATAGCGGGTCGGAAGCGGATTTGAAACTACGGCTCGCGGGTCGGGATGCAGGTTTTTCAACGTAAATTTTGTTTGTGTATAAAACAATTATACCTAATAATAATTTGACCGCCGAAGTGTGAAAATAACATTCTTTATTGTGTATAGATATTATACCTGCAGCAAGTTACGGGTACGTTCTGGTCTCATATTTGAATTTCAGGTCAAGTGCGGCTTTAAATGTGCAAAAGTTAGGATCGGGTGCGGGTTTAAACGACGGGTCGCGGGTCGGGTGTAGTTATAAAAATGTGAAAATTATAGTTCACGGCTGGGATGCGGGTATAAAATTCCAGAAATTGCATTTTGTGGGTCGGGTGCAGGTCGTATATATTGGACCTGCGCAGGTTTCTAGCACCAATGATAAAATACTGAAATCTCCATTTGCTGATAAATCGAGTAGAGCTACCGCCGGAGTTTTTATGCTTGCAAAAATCTACCACAGTCACGAATCAAAACAATGTTACCACTTGTGCCAACCTTCATCTTGACAGGACTAAACACCTTCGCCTGAATTTTGAATAACCGAGATGCAACGGCCTCACTGAAGGCAGCTGCAGCCACCACAGGCTACAAATTGATCGCCCTCTTGGGGCTTGTACTTGCGCATCGCTGAATAAATAGTGTATAGTGCTTTAACATTATTATAATAAAATATCTTAAACCTACACGATTTTTATTATTGTACTCTTCCCTGCTATAATTCTGTTTTAACATATTGCATGCCTACGTAATTTCAACATGTGACCCCCCATGGCATACTGTAATGGTATGATGCTTACAACAATTCTGGTTGCGTTGCTAACGTACGAACACTAAAGAAAGATTTAAATAGACCCAGAATTGATATTCTATTTATTGCTACAATAAGTCACTAGTAAACATTGATAATTATATAAGACATAATTAGCAATAACTATCATTTAATTAACAGAGGTTAGAATTTGAATGAAACAGTATCGTCAGGGTTGTGTTTAGCTTATTTTTCAATATTTGTGCTCGTTATGGCAAAAGTATCTAATTTATGATGACTGACAGGTTAATAGTATAACGTCAAGACACGATAATGAATTTTAAGTACAGAGGTGTTTCCAGGCATTACAGGAGTTTATGCAGCGTTTAGTATTCATATCATAATTCTAACAACCGACAAAGGGTTAATAAGGCAGTGTAAGAAGACAGAAGGATGCACTAGAGGATTTGGAAAGCAACCTAAGAACTACAAGACTACAATAAAGTGCTAATAACTTGTGAACCGGTATTTATTAAACTAAAAGTGAATAAAAGCAACCGAAGCGCAGTTAAAGTGTTTCAGAATGTCATTTAAGCAAAAACAATTTAGTAGTTAAGGAAAAACATTGTAAAAACGTACTTAAAACAGTTGTTAACTTGTTGCTACGAAGACCCAGATGGTCAATTGTTGTTTATTAGGAAAGCCAAGCCGAAAGCTTGTTTGTAAGATTGGCTCCCAGTTTTGTATTGATTTCATATATAAAAGCTTATAATTTCTACCAGTTTGTCAGGACATTTTGCAAATCCTATAAATGTGAGACTTTTTGGAGTGTTTTGTGTTTAAAGATCTGACCCTGCTTGTATATGGTTTTTTCGGTCATATTTTTACGTTTAGTAGTTCATCAAATTGTGTGCAGGCAGCTAGCGGTTCACAATTGTAAGCAGCTGTAACGGCCGCTGTAATTTTCTGTAAGGTACTCGTTTTGGTGGCTTCGTTCATAATTACTTTTTTTGGTTTATTTGGAATTTTAACGATTTAGCAAGCAGCCTTTATTTAGAAATTTTGTCGAGCCGAGTTATCGGCAGGGCCTTCCTCGCTTCGTGATTGGTTGCAGGTGCTCAGGCCACGCGGCGGACAAGTTCCCCCTGCACTCCGCGTTCTTAGCGCGTCTGGCGGGAGCAGCGTTGGCTTGCTTTTGGATTGAGTTGGTTGCCGGCTGGGATTGCAAGCGCGTCTTAGAGGATTTGGGAGCCGCCCCGCGCGCGGCAGAGGCCTGTAAATGTGCTGATACAGCGTGGTTTCGCTTTTAGGAATACGTGACTGGCCGTGACAGTGCGAAGTGGTGCTGCAATTTTCGAAAACCTGAAGGGCAATTGTTCCGAAACATGGTTAGGATTAGTGATGGGCTTATTCGATTGAAAAATAACCTCATCCTGATACGTACTACGTGCCGTATCTCAGCGACCTGCGAGTGATCGAAATTCTGTAAATAATACGTCATTCATAACTCATAACCATAAGCAATGCAGATTGTACTGAAAATACCATTTGGGCCTTTCGCTCTACAGTTTTCTCCCTTGCTTCCTTGCCGGCTGAGGCTCGCGGTCGATCCGTCGTCATATGATATGAACATAAATCAATTTTTTGCCGCCTTTAACCCGGCCGATCGATAAACATAAACTTTTTACCACTGTTTTTTATTGCGATTAGCAAGCAGTCCCGCATATTTCTTTTTTTCTACACTTCTTAATAAATACCTCTTAATTTCCAATACATAACACATAATGTTTAAGGAAGTTGTAAAAATTATACGGCTGAATATTAAAACATTTAAAAGTTTGGTTAGGAAAACAAAGATAACAGTCAAAATTCATTTCAAAAATCCAGGATGCTTTAATGGAATGAATTACGTTTCGTTTGCCTTGGCAAACTTCTTCAGATTCAAAATTATTTACATTTGTATTTTTACATGAATAAGGGTTCCTTGGATTATTTAAAACATTTTGATTAGAATAAAAACACTAAATACATATGATAGAATTTCCTTATTTTGCTTTCGCATAAAATGTGCTATTTAAAAACCATGAAGGGGAGTGTTAATTCCTCCCTTTAAAATTCTATCATATGTATTTAGTGTTTTTATTCTAACCAAATGTTTTAAATAATCCAAGGAACCCTTATTCATGTAAAAATACAAATGTAAATACTTTGAATCTGAAGAAGTTTGCCAAGGCAAACGAAACGTAATTCATTCCATTAAAGCATCCTGGATTTTTGAAATTAATTTTGGCTGTTATCTTTGTTTTCCTAACCAAACTTTTAAATAACACATAATGTTCGTACATATTATGTTTTGGTTATAGATCGGAAGAATGTAGGAGTAATCGAGCTAATGCAGGATAGCGAGTCGTAAAACTCATACAAATTGTCAGGTCATTTTGGCACCCAACCGTAATTTAATTAGCCACTTAGACTTTAGAGCAGCATGCCCGTATGTTAAACCCTTTTAGTTACTTATTTGGCTTCATCGCATAATTCCATAATAATGATTTTGGACATATTTGGCCTCCAAGCGCAGTATTTCTCGTCATCTGGGGCACCCCTTTGTTGGTGCTTTGATAGCCGTGTGTTAACGCTCGCAAGATTTTCGAACCTTCTAGAAATTACGCTGCTTGTGCGACAAGGAGGGGTAGTGCCCATTCTCGCGCCAAAAGTCGCGTGTCTAGGAAATTCTGTGTTAGGTTTGGCTGGAGCGTTTTTCCCATGAAGCTCAGGGGCACCGGACGCACGCGATTATCGCGGCAGTCGGCAGGGGCTCGCTAAACAGTCTACACGTGTGAAACAGTTGGTGCTCTCGGTGCAACAAGTCGTCGCAGGAGCACAGCAACATGCCGATTCATTAGCTTAATAACCGCAGTTCTTTGAGTAAGCTTGCGGGATAATAATCGCTGTGTCCATTTATTGCAACGGCGATGTCCTCAAGTTCTGCATAACCTAGGTAGGTCGTCGCAGACTTCTCCCGACAAGGGGACTCGTGAGTAAGCCAGCCATTTTCGCCTTCTGCATCGTTTGAGCTTCGCCGCAATGCCAAGTCTCGCATACCATTTGCTGCCAGGGAAGTTTCTCCATCTGCAAGATGGCCTAGCTAGCCAGGTAACGCTTGAAAAATAACATTTGTGCATACTGACGCTTGCTTTGATCAACTAATTTTGTGAGTACCGCATCTCGCATACAAATTGCTGCAATGCGAAGCCAGAGCGTGATACACTCCGTGTAAAAATAGCATTTGTACGTACTGATGCTTGCTTTGTTCAACTAATTTCGTGAGTACCGCTTCTCGCATACAAATTGCTGCAATGCGACGCCAGAGCGTGGTACACTCCTTGTACAAATAGCATTTGTGCGTACTGACGCTTGCTTTGTTCAACTAATTTCGTGAGTACCGCTTCTCGCATACAAATTGCTGCAGTGCGGTGCCAATCATAATCGCACGTTGTGGGCGGAACACTTTGTGTGATAGAGTGCAGTGAAAGTACACTCTGCTGAAAAATCCAGTGGTGTGCGTCAGTTCGCGCGCCGTTAGCCCACTTAATCGACAGCGCCGTCAGCGCCTAAATTTAAGATTAACTATCGTTGGTTTGTGCCGCCAGGCAAATTTTATCACGACCTAGTACAGGGTGTTCAGAGGTTTCGGGACCGAATTCAGGTTTTGTTTGCACAGGCGACCGGCCGTTGGGTTTAAGCCCACGTTTACCCATTACACCTGGCCTGGATGAGGTACCCGACTCGACTGTACGCCAACCCTTTAGGCATTAAGCGCTTTTCCCCAGCTGGGCTTAACCATTAAGTTCCTTTTAAAAACCATGATGTTTTGTAACCTGTGTATATATATGTATGTACCGGGTGGCCAATTAAGAAGGGCACTCGGCCCTATCTCAAAAAGTAATTGTCGTAAAGACTTGGGGTACAAAAATTTATGACTAAAGCGGCCAAGAGAAAATGCTGGAAATTATTTCTAAATTTCTAGAATGGCTGCCAGGGGGCGTAATCGCATTCTTGAATTTTAAATCCCGTTTTTTTGAGAAATATTCTTATATTATAGATAGCTAAAATAGACACCGTTTTAAAGCTGAGATAAATTTGATTCTTTTTTGTCAAATGCTTTTTGCTCTATCTCTTAAGGAAAAGTGGTGGGGGGTGTCCGAACATTTTCGGAAAGAAATGTCAATAACTTCAAAATGGCTGAACGGATTTTGTCAAACTTGGAATCGTTGAAAAGGGAATTTCTTAGGCTATCAACGCTGCCTTGAGCGGATTGATTTAGATTGCTTGTGTCGCCGCTAGAGGGCGTTTTGCGACAACACTACAAATGAAATGGATTTTTTCAAAAAAATTAAATGCAACGATATCGCTTTTATTGCAACAAAAGATGGCCAAATAAGGGTCTAACACGCTAGTGAAAACCGCATTTCGATATTTCATTCCTAACCTAAAATATCAGTAAAAGAAATTAAAACTCGAAATAATGTCCCATCTTTGGGAATATTTTCAGTATACCTGCCATTAAATCCTAATTATCGTTCTTTTAGCAAAATATACAGGGTGAGGCACATAAAGTGTTACAGAGCGATAGCACTCAAACTATTGATCATATCCAAAAATGTTTCAGACAAAAGTTTCAGTGTTCGAGAAGGCCGTCATACTGGACTGCTCTATTTTTTTATCGGTGGAGGCGCTGAAGCTACGTCAAGGTCAACTCCACTTTTTTAAATGGAACTATGTATTTTTTTTTCGATGACATTATTACCGATTTTAAGACGAATTCAGAGACCTGCAACACAAGGTCATTCTAGTCACGCAAAGTTTAAAGATAAAGATAGTCGAAAAATCGAAAAATATTGGAATAATCACTTTCAAAGGATCCACTAACCTTGGTTTGGGTCTACCTACAGAAGATGCTCGAAGTGATGACCCTCGACTTGTAAGCACTTGTTAATTCGCTGATGAAAAGACCGTTTAACTTCAGCCAACATTTGTGGTGTAATTTCGGTACATGCTCGGCGTATTCTGTCTTTCATGTCGTCAGGCGTGGTAGGTGCTACCGCCATTACGCGATCTTTGACAAAACCCCATAAAAAGTAATCTGGTGATGTTAGATCTGGCGAACGAGGTGGCCAAGCTACAGGACCACCTCGTCCTATCCACTTTTCGCCAAAAATCTCATTTAGCACTTGTCTTAAACACATAGCATAATGGGGTGGTGCACCGTCGTGTTGACTCGTGTTTGTTGCACTGTTGCATTTTTCGATTTTTCGACTATTTTCATACTTTGCGTGACTAGAATGACCTTGTGTTGCAGGTCGCTGAATTCGTCTTCAAATCGGTAATAATTTCATCCAAAAAAAAATACATAGTTCCATTTAAAAAAGTGGAGTTGACCTTGACGTAGCTTTAGCGCCTCCACAGATAAAAAAATAGAGTGATTTAATATGACGGCCTTCTCGAACACTGAAACTTTTGTCTGAAACATTTTTGGATGTGATCAATAGTTTGAGTGCTATTGCTCTGTAACACTTTAGGTGCCTCACCCTGTATATAAATTTACTGTTAAAATACCAACATTATATTTAAAATGTCAATAATAATTAATACTCATTCTATATGATTGAATATTGCCCTTCTGTCCACACGCGCCTATCAGGATACTCCATCGCATAGATTCTAACAGAAACAGTTGTGTTTTCATTGTTTTGAAAATAAACACGAAAGATATCAAACACTTCTACAGGTGGAAAACGCATTTTTTACAAATAAGGCCACCAAAATACACTATAAATAGCTTAAATTTTAATATGATTGACACTTAAACACCACCATTACAATTTTTGCTATTTTTTTTCCAAAGCACACTTGGATTTTAAAAATTTCGAATTTCGTGTGGACAGAAGGGCAATATTTAATCATATTGAATGAGTAGTAATTATTATTGACATTTTAAAGATAATGTTGGTATTTTAAGAGTAATTTATATATATTTTGCTAAAAGAACTATAATTAGGATTTAATAATGGCAGGAATACTGAAAATATTCTCAAAGATGCGACATTATTTCGAGTTTTAATTTCTTTTCCTGATATTTTAGGTTAGGAATGAAATATCGAAATGCGGTTTTCACTAACGTATTAGACCCTTATTTGACTATCTTTTGTTGCAATAAAAGTGATATCGTTGCATTTAATTTTTTTGAGAAAATCTATTTCATTTGTAGTGTTGTCGCAAAACGCCTTCTAGCGGCGACACAAGCAATCTAAATCAATCCGCTTAAGACAACGTTGATAGCCTAAGAAAAGCCCTTTTCAACGACTCCAAGTTTGACAAAATCCGTTCAGCCATTTTGAAGTTATTGACATTTATTTCCGAAAATGTTCGAACACCCCCCACCACTTTCTCTTAAGAGATAGAGCAAAAAGCATTTGACAACAAAGAATTAAATTTATCTCAGATTTAAAACGGTGTCCATTTTATTTATCTATAATATAAAAATATTTCTCAAAAAATGGAATTTAAAATTCAAGAATGCGATTACGCCCCCTGGCGCCCATTCTAGAAACTTAAAAATAATTTCCAGCATTTTTTCTTGGCCGCTTTAGTCATAAATTTTTTTACCCCAAGTCTTTACGACAATTACTTTTCGAGATAGGGCCGAGTGCCCTTCTTAATTGGCCACCCGGTATTTAGATCACCCCCAGGGATCCAATGGACGTATTAATATTATCGCCGTTTTGTTTCTTTTTGACACTATTGTGTTGGTGTATACATATTACAGGGCGACTGTGTCGCTGTGCCACTACAGCTGTGAGGCGAGGACCAGACGCGGAGGGTAGGCCTTCCAGGTAGGTGGTTGCGACTGGCATTGTACGGCGATTTTCTCGAAATAGTAATTCGCGCATTTTCTCGAAATAGTTATTCGCGTATTTTCTCGAAATAGTTATTCGCGTATTTTCTCGATATAGATGTTCGCGTATTTTCTCGAAATAGTTATTCGCGTATTTTCTCGAAATAGTTATTCGCGTATTTTCTCGACATAGTTATTCGCATATTTTCTCGAAATAGTTATTCGCGGATTTTCTCGAAATAGCTATTCAGGTGCTACCCGAAGTAGTACTTGATTGTAACCCCGCCCCGTTCCGCCGTCCAGTTCCGGCAGAACGTGGAGATCCCGAGTCAGAGCTGGTGGCGCCCATTCTTTGATAACCATCAACACGTATTAAGTGACGTTCGCCCTGTGGCGTATCGGTGTTAACCCCGCCCATCTCCCTGAGCGCATTTCAGCTGGGGCCTTTAGCCTGTTTTATCGATCTTCCAGGGTGAGCGTACCACATTTCCCGGATTCGTCTAGCGATCGGTGCCTGCCCATCGGCAGGCGTCGTAAGAACCGTTTGATACCGTAACAAAATACAACAATATATTATTAATTATTATTATGTATATTATTATAAATCGCCAGCAATCGAAAACAATAAAGGTGTATCCAGATATATTTCATTTATATCCACAATTACTTATTGCACAAACTCCTTAAAAATCATTTATACAATTATTATAATTAACGATTAACTGAGTTCCTCTGCTATCTGAAAGTTACGATGCCGATGCAGATGACGCTGAACCGCGTAACCGGCGAAATCGAAACGAATCGAGAGCCAAAATTTATTCGAATGATTATTCAAATAATCATTCGGTTATTAATATCATTCGAATGCAAATAATTCGGTTATGAAAATTGTCTGGTTATGCCCATCACTAGTTAGGATCCAGTCTTCAGAACGGACAAACTACGGGTCCCCACAGTCTTCGGTTGCTTCCCATGAGGGTTTCGCATCAGTCCCTGCAAATCAGGGGATATTTGGATATCGTACAACACCCTCGCATTAAGCCGCAGCTCGACTGCTCTAGTGGCGAGCTCCCGACAATTAACGACGCATGCCAGCTGAAGCCGACCAACAAGGTAGTCTGCGTAGCTTGTAAACAGTAATTAACGTACCTTTTTATAAACAATTAATGCGCTTATTCGCTAAATACCGGCCCCCCTCTTGGGCTTTTTGAAACAATAAGCTAGATTTTGGAAAGTTTTGGAGCTGCGGGAAGCAGATAGCAGTGTGCAGCGTCTAGAGGAGCCCTTGTTTGTGATATACAAGAAGGCAGCAGCAGCTAAAAGCGTTCCAGAAGGCAGGTACGAGCCTGGGGTCTCTTGCAAACGTGATACGGGTGGGAGGAACTCATGAAGCACGATTCGAAAAGGCAGGCAGCTCCGAGAGGTTCACAACAACGTGCAGCATCTGGAGAAGACTTCGTTTGTGTCCCAGAGGCAGGTAGCAGCCGCAGGGAGCGTTCCAGAAGGAAACTACGAGATTGGCGTCATCCTATTTTGCAGAAAGCAGAAAATTTGGAGAGTAATCAAAACAGTTGGCAGTTGGCGAAAACAAATACAGGTAAGCCAAACAACTTAATTGGTTAAATTGCATTGTTATTGTTTACCTGAGGTGAATTTAGTAATTGTTGGTCGATTTGTATTCAATTACGCTGGATTTTTGTATTCGATCAGCTCTGTTTACATTCAACATTTGAGGTTAACTGTCATTCGTTAAGATCACAGTCTAAATACAAAATATAGATTGTGTTAAGATTGAGCATTTGCTATACTAGGGTAAAATTTATACGTTGTTACAACCTAACCTTGCAGATATTGGAGTTTTCAATAGTTAACAGCCCATTAATTTGAATTAGTTGCCAATAAATAAAGTATAAAAGGCAATTAATGTTCAATTAAATGATCATAATTTTTAATAATTCCTGCGAGAATCTGTTATTCTTATTAAAACTTGTAATATTTGTGATAAGCTATTTTATTTATTTCAATTATATTATTATAACAAACTTATTGCCTACAAGTGGGACATACTATTATTACAATATATATATAACTCTAGTCTGCTTAGTCAGTACTTGGATATATGAACATCTGGAGAGCGGGCGTAGTATTCTACATTAGACAGGCTCCGCTACCTCAAGTACCTCCGCCGAATTTTAAAATGCACATACCCTCAGCGACTCGGTGTGCCCGTCATCCCGACACTGTGTAAACGGTATAAGGGGTTACACATTATGTATGCATGTTTATATTTTTGTTACTTTTGATATTAAAATTGTAGTAGAACTTAGTATTTGCCGTACATTTGTTTTTTCAGCGCCTTCATAGTTTTTAGGGTGTCATTCATGCCACCATATAAATCGTGATAGTTTGTTTTCTATGAGACCCCGTTATGTAATTTTTTTAATTTTTTTTGAGGATGCTATGGTAATTGTAAAAACTGCGAAGTAAATACATTGCCTATTATGCCAAAATTATGAAAGAAAAGGGTTGTAAGACAAGCAAAAGTGCTGTACACATGTTGCAATAGGTGTCCTGGTCAACAAAAAATTCGTTTAGTGTTAGAACTGAGTTCATTAATAACTTGCTACAAAGTTACTTGGTTTTTGTAAGATTTCAGTTTTAATGAATACGTGTTCTCAGTTAAGACTGTAGTGTTTCCCGTTTTTCCTTTAAAATTCTTAATGTAAATTTGCTCATATAGAAATGGCAAAGCCCCGTAGCTTACACTTCTCGTGATACATAAATGAATTGACGCTGCCACTGCGGAAACATCGCTGTCATTCATATATGTACGACATGGCAAGCAATGTGTTTACTGAATGTACTAGCTTTGAGCATTCAGCTCTTGTCAAGACTCCTGAAATATACTGCATCTACTTAGGTCGCCGCCAGCAACGAGGGAGCTGCGGAGTATTATTAAGAGAGTAAATCCTATAAAATCTAGTGCTCGAGATTAAAACACAGAAGAAGCAGCGGTGCTACCACAGTCTGCTACCGAAGTGCATCACAATACATGAAATTAAGTCTACTCAGAACAAAATGTTCACGGTATTTGATACACGGGGGGAGGGGGGGTCTAAAAGGAAGAATGGAAGCTTCGACAAAATGGAGGAGCAATAGAGAAAATAAAATAAGGAAGTAGTAACGGTAAAGGAAAACAACAAGGCAAAGATAGTAAGAATACGGACACAATAATCCTACAACCGACGACAGGTATCAAAATTATAAACGACAAGTAGGCGTAAAAGACATAATGGTGAATAGTATAAACACGATTGAAAATGGAAATGTACAGCTTAATATCAAAGGGAAAAATTAAGAGGCTACGAAAGAATTACTGATCGGGTGATCAGAATCATGGGAAACATTGTGAACTCGGGGTGAAAGAAAGGAATCAAACAATAATAATACAGGATGTAAACGATGCGGCAACAGAACCTGAAATTCCGTTTTAAACAAACAGACAAGCGATAAGCTAGAAGCCAGCACCATCAAGATATCGGACAGCGCTAATAAAATGGGAATGTATGTCTTCCTTTCAATAGAGCGGAACACGGCAAAACCACTATTGGCTAAAAAGAGAGTTGGAGAAGGTGGCACAGATGGAGGGCAAGGAAATAATTATACCTCCAAGATGCTATAAATGCCATAGAATTGGACAGCTAAATCCTGCAAAGAAAAAGAAGGGAAGGAGCTTCGTCACAAATGTAGAGAAACTGCACAAAATTGAAACCTGTAATAATGAAGGAGCTTGTTGCTATGTAATGAAAAGGGCCACAATGCCAGACACTGAGATACCCTGTATTCATAAATTGGTACAGCAGTTAAGCGCGATCTCAAAAATTAGATAAAATTAAAGTTATAAAAGAAAACGAATATCTATGGGTGAAAACCAAAGAATTAATTTAACTGCTGGACAAAGTTATCCCACCATACAATTTTTCTTTGAAGGTCTCAAATTTTTTAAAAAGTAGATAAAATTCTTTCGATTTGTTATTGCAAGGTGTAGTTGACCTATCCTAGCAACCGAAACAATTGCATAGAGTCCAGATAAAAATCTAAATAATGTTAAATTGCTTCTATGAATCAGTATGGGACAGAAACAATATTTAACGCCGGTATTTTTTTTTTTTTGTATAATTGGAGAAAACTATTCAATATAAACGATCAACGGAATGTTTCAGAAATTAATGCAAGCAGAGTCGTAGTGTATGCTGAGTTTGGGTTAAGCGAGCAAAATATTGCAGATCGCCTCGGTGTGAACCAATCTACTGGCTCACTAGTATTAAAACGATTCAGGAGACTAAAAATAACAAATGAAGGTGGAAACGTCCAAGAAAGGGATACCGTCACATTTATGTTAGAGAATGACGTATCCAATCACCCATGCTGTTTCTGTTGGTAGTTGACTGGGTGATAAAGAAAACCGCAAATAATTTGGAAGGATAACATGGAGATATACACAATTGGAAGATAAAATATGCTGATGATATTTTCCTCACCACCGGAAAGTTAGCTATTCGCAGAAAAAGATAAATAAAATGGCTGATACTGTAGGTTTGGAAATAAAAACCAAAAAAGAACTCTTAAGAATAAACACGGCGGAAAAAGAGATAATAAAAGTTTATTACCAGCACATTAAATAATAATATATACATATATGATGGAGAAAAGATCGAAAATAATATAATTTAATTGTCTCGGATGCATATTGGATGAACAAACTAGGTGTCAACAAGACGTAAAAGCTTTTACAAGTGAAAATTCATTTACTGCCTGCAAGAGAATTAAAGAAAACTTAGTAGGTATAAGAAATAGTTGTCATTATTGTGTGGGACGGCAACGTTTTATTTTATTTATAACCGGAAAGCTCCAACAAAAAGAATCCCTCCACAAGGCTTCGGAAACCCTGCGTCCTCGACATAAGGAGTGGCCCTACGTTGCCTTTATGTTCTTGGAATAAGTTCACTTATATTGCTGGAAACGTAGACTGCATTTCACATCACAAGAAATCACACAGGGTGTAATCTAATACGGTTATATTAAATATACAAGGTTACAGGAAATTCTCGGGAGCTAGCTGTGGGCTGTACCCGCATCAAATTAATCTTTAATATTAGACACCCTCAAAGCATAATGTCAAGTCACTTATACCCTAAAGAGAACAAGTTTTTATGGCCTGACAGCAAGTCAGCCAAGGTTCCAAATAGCATTTAGTGCACCCAGACAGGAAAACGCCTAAAATGTAGGTCCGTTAAGCGGACAGCGCATAGAAAGTACCGACTAGCCCGTGATTCGTGTTGATGTGATGCCAAAGTAGCGACTGTCAGTTAAATTCGAAGTTATCACATACCGTAAGATCAAATAAATTTATGACTAGAGTAGAATGTGATTTGTGTTATATAAGTGGTAACATTGACTAAGCGAACTTGGACACATTTAAATTTGATTTGTCAAATGAGAGAACTTTCAAATTCGAGATGAGCAGGTTAGGTTTTGCTGTGCAAGCTCCTCTAGGAAATTTTAAGTCGTGAGTTGGGTTAACGAAATTATTCTTGATAACTAATAAACAGAAGAGCGCCAGTTGCCGTCTTGCTACATCACGAGGTTTAATCTAATCAAACGTAATTTGCCGTCAGGGGCCTTCCATAATCCTTACCTTAAAAACATTGAGACAAGTTGATTGAAAGAACGGACATATATATTTAAATGTAAGCACCAAGGCTTTAGTAAATATGTCAGTAAGGGTAGAAACAGGTGGTTCAAATAAATACAAAATTACGGGTAACAAATAAATTGCACCAATTTCATACATTCAAACACCCTGGGGAGTTGATTAAACAGTTTAACTTCAAATTATATAAATTACACTGGGTTTTTTAAATTCAAAATAAACCCAAAATTTAAATTATTATTACTCTGTAAGGTATTATCAGGTGGTGCGCGTACTGGTAAAATTATACCGATTTTTCCATTCTGACAAATACTAATAGGTAGGTACATAATGAATCCACAAAATACACAAAACAATTGAAATCGATAAAACGACAGAAGATTCTTTGTCAGATATATGTTATGAAACAAGTGGAATTCATACTGGCATGAATTTAAAAATTTACAAAGGTTAACTTTCGCAAAAATGCGATTCGACTGGTTATGCGGGTCCAAATCGCAACTGAAAACGCGAGGGAGTGTCAACTGCTCTTGGTTAGTCAAAAGGTGGAATATAAAAAATAACTCTTATCTTTCTTAGGGTACGCAATCAAGCTGGAGCCGGACCGTTTGTGACGTTAGCATGGCACAAATTAAATTTAAAATGCTCCGCCGATCACCTACGCATCGCTACGACCCAGTTCCATCAGCCCGCACTAGAAGATAGCTCCGACTGATAATCTGCTATAAAAGGGTATAAAAGCGGAGGCTTCGCCCCTGAAGTTCATCACTGATCCCAGACCTCTTAGAAACCTTACCAGCTTAAGCACACTTAGCCGCTAATCGGTAATGAGCTTTTCCTAAAGTACGTAGCTACATTGGTGATGAGCTTTCCTGCCCCCCCCCCCCTATTACGTTCACCTAGCGGTTATCGCAGATAAACATTCCTTAAAGCATCAAACTAATTTTCTTGACTCACCACTCTAGCGGCTACGCCGCTTGCTGTAACGAAAATATGCACCTGGAGGTCTACTCCGAGATCTCCACCTTGCCACAGCCCGTTAGGGCAACCCCATGATCTATGTGTCCTACGTAAACCGCGTTCTTGCGAGGAAAGGGAAAACTTGGCTTGTCACCAGCCCTCAAGTTACTTGAGCTTTTCTTCTTGCCAAGGGGAAGGTCCTACAGCTCCTTCAGGCGAAGTTATAACTCCTGCAGGGTCCCGGAAACCGCAAATGTAGATCTCGCCTACTAAACTGCTGCGTTCGTAGTCCTGACCGAACTTTCATGAAAGGTAAAAACTTGTCTTGCCCGCGGCTTCTCCAGCCGCGTAGATTGGCCAAGTACAAGGCAGAATACTAACATGATATGCGAATACGAAAAAGAACACTCGCCAAGTTGTTAATTACCCTTACCGTTCTTTACACGCGCCGTCATTTAATCGTTCTACTTTATTAGTTATAGCAAGAACCGCGGAAAACCGCGAGCAGCGACAGGAAAGTCAATAATTTAGTTTAGTGGACTTCGCTCTGCCAGCAGCGCGGTCGATTTTCAAGACGTTGGTTTGGCGGCCTACCCTCGCAGGCGTTCGAGAGGCTCCCAGAAACCCGAAGAAAAGATTATTTATTTTTATTATATGAGCATGATTTGTATCGTCGATTTAATTTTAATTTATTTCTATTTGTAATGCAAAGACCAATAGACGTATGTTATTTAAGCTGTTCTTATTCCATTTCGCTCGAAAATAAAACGAACCTTTAGCTTAGTCTAAGCTGCCATTCGGGACAAGTAATTGAGATATTGAGAAACAGCAATTTACTAATATTAATCTGACCTGAGCACAAAAGATTACAAAATTAAAAATGTTATACGTCACCAGATGTTAGAGGTTTCCAGCGTCCAACGTGCTACTATAATCAGGAAAAACAGAATCGGGAAGATGGAAAACGTCTCCGTCGGGAGAAATCCTTACACAGTGTGACACTAACAGGCAGTCACGTACCAACACGTCCTGTAGCTTTAGAAGCGAAGTCAGAATATCCGGATTTTTAAGCCTCCTTTTCCAAACTTCACACTCGGGATTTTAGAGACAAAACGCGGCTTTCTTAAATACAAATAGTCCAGGCAAATTAAACAAATTTTAAGGCAAACCTAAAAAAATGTGGTTCTAATTTTTATTACAAATGTCCCTTAGTACCATAGAAGCAACCCCTCAAAAGTCCCAGCCTGTGGGGTATCGGCGTCATAGTATTTTGGGGAAAAAAGGGCAAGGGCCCAATACTAGAATACTACTAGGAAAACTCTAAATGAAAGCTAAAACAAATAATATAGTACTGAGTTTTGGCACAAATTTTCCTCAACACCATGGAAATAATCTTTTAAAAGTCGCCACCGCTGGGGTGCCGGTGTTGTAGTTTTTTGAAGCAAAACAAAGGGCCAATAGTCTAGTAATAACAAACAAATATTAAAGGAAATCTGAAATAAATAACGTAGTATTAATTTTGGGTAAATATTCCTTAGTAGGTACTCCAGAAGTAACCCTTTAAAAGCCCACGCCTCTGGGGTGCCGGCTTCGTAGTTTACTGGAGCAAGAAAGGGTCAATAGCCAAGTAACATAAAAGAAGTGAAAAGAAAACCTGAAACAAATAACACAGTACTGATTTTTGGTACAAATGTTTCCTAGTACCCTAGAAGCAACCCTTTAAAAGTTCCCGCATTTAGGGTGTCGGCGTCGCAGTTTTTTGGAGCAGGAAAAAGCCAATAGCCCAGTAATATTAAAAACGTTTAAAGAAAACCTGAAACAAATAATGTAGTACTGATTTTTGGTTAAATGTTCTTAGTAGCCTAAGATTAACCCTTTAAAAGTCCCCGTTTCTTGCCCCATAAAACTACGACGTAATTCACAGGCGGGGACTTTTAAAGGGATACTCTTAGGCTACTAAGAACATTTAACCAAAAATCAATAAATTTGCTTTTGAAGGGTTGCTGCTAGGGTACTAAGGAGCATTTGTGCCAAAAATCAGTACTAAATTATTTGTTTCGGGATTCCTTTAATTTTATTAAAATATTACTGGACTCTGCCACTTGTTGTACCAAAACTCAGTACTATTACTTCCTTTTATAATAAAGGAAGTATTGGATTCACCCCAAAAATTCGAAATTGAGTTTTCAACAGATCTTCACGTTTTAGAGTCCCCTGATCCCAAAAAACATATTTTTTTCATTGGTCTGTCTGTGTGTCTGTCTGTCTGTCTGTCTGTGAACAGAATATCTCAAAAACGAAAAGAGGTATGGCATTGAAACTTCATATATAAGTTTTGTGTACTATGTAGATGCGACAGCAAGCTTTTGAAGAAAATCGCATAAGCGGAAGTAGATGTTTACTCTAGTGATTTTTCAGTTTTTTTCGATTTTTTCAAAAACGGCTCTAACGATTTTTTTCAAACTTCACATTCTTATTACATTTTTAATGTATTGAAGTGAGATAGATGATTTTCCAGTTCAATACTTCTAAAATGGGTTTCTTTTTTTTTTTCTATTTTCTTTATTAACTCCTATTTTAAATAAAACACCGGTTATATTATTACATTTTTGAATTCAGCTTGGAGTTCTAGAGAAAATTTGTCTCTTCACCTAACGCTCTATTTTGTACGGTTTTTGTAGAATTTGTAATTTTTGAAAATTTTAGACAAATGCTTAAAAATTTAAAATCAAATTTTTGGCTAATTATAAGATCACTGTAAAAGGAAGTTGTGTGCGTGTATCACACCAGATTTTATTATTTGTTTTAAGTTTGTTTAAGTTTTCCTAGTAGTACTGTGACCTTGCCCTTTCTTGCTCCAAGAATCCATGACACCGACACTCCAGAGGCGGGGATTTTTGAGAGATTACTTTTAGGATACCAGGAACATTTGTGCCATAAATCAGGGCCACATTAATTTTTTGGGGTAAAAACCTATTATGCCTGGGCTAAAAGGTTCCTGACATAATAATTAGATGACCCAAACGCACGTCGGTGTTTTATATTGTCGACTCTGTGCCAACTCGGACGCAAATTTATTAAGTGAATCATAATGCATTAAAGCAAAGTAAGAATGAAGTTAATCACAGAATCATTTCCATTTTTTAATTGAAACAAATATCTTTTTCGCATACTGCCCATGAAAGTCGTCTTTTTTATCCACCAATCGTATAAAAGTGCCACTTTTTTGAGAAAATAATAGGTACTTTTTAACTATTTTATTGATATTGTGAATTGTTAATTCGACAGTTGCAAATTCTAAAGTCTTTTTCGACAAAATATCGAGTTAGAAGATATGACTATGAAAAAAATAAGGTGTCCAACTCCTATGAAAGCAACTTCAAACTTTCATCACTAGTTGTACAAACTACTATTAATCAATTAATTAAAAAAAAATGAATACGCCATTCACATAAAAAAATTCTGCAAAGCAACGATGAAAATGTATATTTTAAATAACACAATTTTTACTTTCTTTTAAATCAGGAAGTATTGGATTCACCCTAAGAATTCTAAATTGATTTTGCAACAGATCTTCACGTTTTCGAGTCCCATGAACCCAAAAAAACATGTTTTTGTTCATTGGTCTGTCTGTGTGCGTGTCTGTCTGCCTGTCTGTCTGTGAACAGAATATCAAATAAACCAAAAGAAGTATAGCGTTGAAACTTCACATATAAGTTTTGTGTACTATCTAGATGCGACAGCAACCTTTTGAAGAAAATCGCATAACCGGAAGTATGATGTTTACTCTTGTGATTTTTCAGTTTTTGGCGATTTTTTCAAAAACGGCTTTAACGATTTTTTTCAAACTTTACAATTTTATTACACATTTAATGTGTATTGATGTGAGATAGGTGATTTTCCAGTTGAATAACTCTAAAATGGATTTGATGTGTTTTTTTATTAACTCCTATATTAAATAGAACACCTGATATATTATTACATATTTGAATTCAGCTTAAAATTTTAGAGAAAATTTGTCTTTTCAACTAACGCCCTATTTTTGGCTAATTATAAAATCACTGTAAAAGGAAGTTGTGTACGTGTATCACACCAGATTTTTTACATAGTGATGATGAAGATAATCTTTTTTAGCAAAAATTCGAAAATAATATACCACATTTTTTTAACGAAAAACGCAAAGAAGGTAATACTTTTAAACTATTTTATTGAAATTGTTAATTGTTAATTTGAAGGTTAGTAATTCTGAAGTCCTTTTTGGCCACATTTCGAACGAAGCCGGAGTGCATCAACCTTAAATTCAATAAAAAAAGTATCGCTTTCATCACTAGATGTATAACATTTATAAAATTCGTTGCAAATGCATAATATGATAATTTCTGCGGAGTTACTATACACCAATCAGCAATGGCGATACAAAGTTATTCTTAAAATGAGTAGAAGGATAGAAGAAAAACTTTTTCGTATTATCATAGAGGTTTATTATATCCTCTGATAAAGCACTTTAGTAATTACAAAATAGAGAACAAGCAAACACCCTAGACCTATATTTAATTATAATTAGATCCTGTTATTACCAAAGGCCTTCAATTTAAGTTAGTTGCAGAGACGTTGACGTTTAGTTATCTTGATAACACTCAACTAGAGTGGTAGAAGTGCCGGAATTATTCTGAATTAATTGTTCAATTTTAAAAGTTAAGTTAATATTTGCATAATTTATATTTTTAACTTTTTATAATATTTAGAACTGCTGAAAAATGACTGCCGTAAGAAATAATTATCATTATTATCATCATTACTTTAATATCTATTTATAGTGTTGATTACATAAACAGACTGAATATACTCAAGTAACTGGCGTACCTATCTAATTCGCAAGTGAACCAAATTAAATATATTAACACTTGAAATATCATAGCAATCAAATAAGCCATAAAAATTAATTTGCGTTATGTTAGAATTTTTTGTAATTTCGACAAAAATACTTTAACGCCTTATAACATCTAATTACAGAATTCGAATATCAAAGTTACACACATCAAGGATAATCTCATAACGAACCTGCCAAATATGGCTTCATACCTTCATTTGCAAGCTAAACAGTTTCAGTGGTGTTCCCTTATAGAATGGATCACACTGACCAGTCGCCTTATGTAAAACTTGATTTGTTTAGTGAGAATGCACATTTGAATTTGAATTGGTTACAGGAACCCATAGACCTAGATGAGATCCTTCCACAAGTGGGCGAATTCGGCAGATATCAAAAGCTTATGCTTTGGCTTGTGTGCTTACCTGCATGCATTCCATGTGGATTTTGTGCATTTAACCAACTCTTCATGGCAGATGTTCCAGATTACTGGTGTAAAGTACCTGAGTTATACAATTTTACTCAAATGCAACGAAAAAGGTTGGCTATTCCCGGTTATAACAATTCCTACAGCAAATGTGAAAGATATGCAGTTGATTGGTCAGAGTTATTAGAAAACTACACAGAAGAGATTGACAGTGAGCTCGATGGTTCCTGGCCAATTGAATCTTGCAAAGAAGGGTGGGAGTATAACAAATCAGAAGTAATTTCGAGTATAGTTATTGATGTAAATCAATTGTGGCTTTAAACTTCAAATAAATTACTGCTATAATTTTTAGTTCGACTTGGTATGTGACAAGGATATTTATCCAACATTAGGATTAACAGCACTCAACTTGGGTGGCCCCATTGGTGTTTACTTTTTTGGATTTCTCAATGACAGGATTGGGCGAAGAAAATCATTCTTTGCTTGCTTGTTCACCCTCCTTACAGGCAGCATTTTAACAGCATGCTCACCCGGCTTTTGGTGGTGGTCTGCAAGTCGTGTTATTGTTGGACTTACTTTGCCAGCAATCTATCAAATTCCCTTTATTATTTGTAAGTACTTTATAATTAACATTTATAATATTTTAAATTTTATTTTATTGTTTCTATAATAAAGTATGATAAAAAAATATTATCATCTAATATGGCTATGGAATAGTTCCTAATTTATGAATGCAACTACGTTTATACTTAAATGTCAAACTTAACATTTTATTTTGAAGTGAGTTAGAGTTACATTCATAAATTAGGAAATATTTCATAGCCATATTAGATGAAAATAATTTTTGATCATACTATAGTTATATATGCTACAAGTGAATAAAGAGACATTTTATCCATAAGGAGAAAACTTTAGCTCATCAATGGATAAAATTTCTTTATTCACGTGTGGCATATTATTTTTTTTCAATGCCTATATTTAATTATATATATAAGTTTTGAAATTGAATAAATAATTTCAAATAAATATCATGTTACCTGTTTTTGCACTAGTTACCACGGTAGCACGTATTTATTTTGTTAGTTGCTATGGATTACGGACTATTTTATTCACTAGTGAATAAAGTAGCATTTTATCCACACTCACCGCCAAATTTTACTTTATCATGGAGATTTTCGTAGATAAAATACAGCTTTACAAATAGGTATTGGAAAAATAATATTTATCATGTTTTTGCTGTTGAGATTGGAATTATACAGGGCCCAGCAACAAAAGGGTTGGCCATGGAAAAGCATAAATCTGTTGTGTTCTGTTGTAGAATCCATTATAATTGTAGCTTAATTGCATTTTCAGTATAAACTTAGGGCAACCACAATAGTGACGACAGTTAATGAATTTTAAAGATAGCTGTTGACATTATCTTTTACATTCCATGGCCAACCCTTATGTAATTTCTTTTTGAACACATGGTATAAACGTTGTAGATTTGAAGGTTCACAATAGTTCACAGTAGTAATTATACAGTGTGGCTTAAAAAGTGCGGCACACCAGATTTACTTTTCAAAAATAGATCTCCATATATTTAGGTTTTGTTTAGCTTAATAGTTTTGCATAGAAATACGAGTTTGGACATAAGAAAACTCTTACGATGCTTATTGAAAGGGATAACAAACAAACGCCGCTAAAATGCTAATTTAAACACGTACACTCTCCGAATGTAATACAAGACCAGGTTTCGAAAATAAAAATCTAGCCATTGTTGATACAAGTAATAATAAATAAGAAAAAGTAGGAAATTCAGGAGAAATACAGAATGAAGTCAGATTAAATAAAAACAAAAAAGGATACACAAAAATCCTACGTCTCATTACGTTAAACGGTCCAATATTTCTCTTCTGGTATTAATACTATATTAGATCTCTTAGCATTGGTAAAATTCATTTTTTCTACGACCACCACTAAAAGTAGGCCCTTTAGCGCTAGCTTTTTTCACTAAAAGTGACGTTTTATAATTTAGCGTGTTTAAAATGAGATCAGCTGTTTACTTTTAGCACATGTGTTATAAAGTAAAGTGAGGTTATAAAACTACAATTTCGAACTGGAAGTGAGGTTGTAAAGTTATTCTAGTTACTTCTTGCGTTAGAGGTAAAGTGCTTTTTAAATAATTAAAGCGTTATGTAATGAATAAAGTCAGATGTGTAGTATTAAAGTTACCTTTGATAACTGACTTTGACAGTACTGGCTCCACAAACATTCACCTACGCCTCAAGGGTATCTCTTTATTATGGCATAAATTATAACTGCCATAAATGCAAACCTTTGTTAAATCGACATTTTTGGATTAACAACAGAAAATTTAAGGTCGTAGAAAAAATATTGTATGCAAATTTGTGCTAAAAGTGTTATTACACTCGACATGTTATGAAACTTAGCCTTCGGCTTCGTTTCATAATTTTCATGTGCATAAACATCAACTTTTAACACTTGTTGCATAAATAGCTATTATGATATGTTTCAAAAAGATAACGTTAGCATGACGTTAATATAAAAATTAATAAAAGCAGGTTTCTTTGTTTTTTTAATTATTACATTTATTCAAACTTATCTGTGGCTCTCAAACTTTTTTGGAAAAAATTGAACCTGATTTTTTTCAAAAACTAAAATTTTTTGTATAAGACATTGGATTAATCATGTTATTTCACCGTCCTCTGTTAACAGTTAAAATACTTGCATAACTATTAAAGTCACTCTGTATACACGGTAAAACTGTCTTAGATCAACAGTGCGTTAAATTTTTAAGATTACACATTGATTATTATTGCTTGAGTTGAAGATGGCATTGTGAACGACTTACAAAAAGATAAACGCAATTATTTATGTTTTCAAGAATCTTAAAACGGTGTTTAGTATAAAACACTAATTCCCCTATACTATGCATATATTGAGTCCCGCCTCCGGTATGGTATTTGTTTTTCGGGATCGTCGCCCCATTCAAAAATGGTTTTCGTAACCCAAAAGAAGATTCTGAGGGACATGGTTGGCGTTCCTACCACACATTGTTGCAAACCAATCATTAAACAATTTGGTCTACTGATACTTTATTCTCTGCACGTCTTTGAACTCGGTATCTATGTATACAAGAATAAAAATAAATGTCCGTTAAACAATAACATTCATAATTTTAATACCAGAATTAAGGAACGGGACACTTCTATGTTCCCCAGAATAAAAGCTTGGTGGCTGCAGTTCACCTAGCAATATTGGACTCAAAGTCTTTAATCGATTGTCAACTGAGATTAAGCAATAGTATGTATATTTTTAATAATGTAAAGCATATTTACTTGAAAAATGTCTATATAGCATAAATGGATTGTGGCAACCTTCTACTTACTGGCTGTTCTTGATTGTATGTTCTGTTTGTTATATACACTTACATTGATGTAATATGATTTTGACTAAACCATATCCGCTTGTGCTGTAGGTGTACTGCTTAACAAAGCTTATTGTTATTATTCATAGTATTTTGTTGTGCCCAGAAAATTCAAGTGTTTAAATTGTCATTTTAACGGCGTTTGTTATTCTTTTAAATATCTACCGGTCTGAAGTAAGATATTAGAAGAAAGCTCATTAAAAGGTATTTTCAAAAGTAAAAAAATATGCAGGGTGTTGTTACGGGTACTTTGACCGAAGCATATATCTGTGCCTTATTTATTGATGTTAGCCCTACGTGCTCCTTTTGACCCGAGTTGCCCTAAACGAAACTTATTTGCTAGACGAAGTTAAAAATGATATAAGTAGTGATGTGCGACCAAGGTTATGATATGGTTTTCGCATCATCTTCCGTTCTTCTGGAGTCTCCTGGTTGTGATTAGTACCAGGAAAGTGATATTTTGTTTATCTAGCTCTGGTAATTGACATATTCACCTATTTAACTTATGATTAGGAGTGGTTATTTGTCACATTTTGAAGGTTAGGTAGAGGATGGTGTAATAAAGCTTTCTGTTATTTTTTGTGCAGTTAAGCAAGCGAGACATGATCAAATATTAAGGATTGGGCCGATTCAATAAACTCAGAGGCTGTTTAACGTATATATTAAAATTTTTAAAATAATATGGATAATAACAAAAAATGTTCATTATGATATAGTGAACTACGAAATAATCTCAACAAAGTATCTTAACTAGACAAAAATTAATGTAGGTTGAACGACGGCCCTACATACATTCTGAATAGCTCACAGCTACAAATCTAGTTCAATTCCATTATTTTTTGGATTTCTTATAGATGGAGATACGAATTTCAAACGATATGGAGAGTTAGTAATAGTTATTTACTATACAAGTGGGATAGCAGCATAATTAATATACGTGTGTGTAAGTTATAAACGAATGCGTAGCACGAGTTATGTAAGCACACAAGTATTTTATTGATGCATTATCACACATGTATTGTACAAAATTTTATCTACGACTGCCTAAAATTGAGAAAAGTGCATTAAGAGAAATGTCAGATCTGTCATTTTCAAAAATATTTTAGTAGGCAAATGTCATTAGGTCATTCATTTGACACTATTTCAGTTACGTAATGAAGCCATTACGCAACTGAGTGGTGTAATGAGCTTCATTACCTAACTGAAATAGTGTCAAATGAGTGACGTAATGCGTTACTTATCCCACTGGAGTAGATAATAGTATATTATGTTATTAGGAGTAAAACTGATAGTTTGTGTGGCGAGACCGGACGCGTTTGACTGACGAGCGTAAGTCACTTTTAACTCCGAATACCATATGCTATTTTATTTTCAACCGCACGAACTAATATAAGTAAATATATATTTCAATAATGGTGATTGTGGAGAATTGACCTCTACGTCATTTCCCGACAATCAAAAATGCCAATGTGAAAAATATTGGAAAGCTAATAAAGTTTTGAAGTACTTTTACTCCGTCGGCGTGAAAGTCAGTCAGTCAAATCACAGAAGTTGTCACGCTTATGACGTTTGAAAATAAAATAATTTATAAGGCAAACCTTTCGTTGTTCAGGGAGTCAGAGTAGGCGCACCATTCTGATGACTACGAACGCAAAACGGCTCGTTAAAATATACTATTCAAAAAAATTAAGAGGTCACTGTTTTAACTACTTACCTATAATCTTCTTAGGAGGGGAACTAGTACGATATAGAATCAATCAAGTGTGCACTTGTCATGTTACCCTATTTTTTTCATTTGTTCAGAGTTTTCAAAAACAATAGGTAAACAACTGTATTTTGTATAAAATCAAAGTTTGCTATAACATATTTACCCCTTATTTTTTTAATAGTTTGTCAGGATGCTGTTTTCACTTGAGGGAGGAGGATTACTTGGCACAAACACCTACTTTTAATTTAATTCGTTTTAGCTATGTTTTATTAGGTTTATTAAACATTATTCCAATTATACGGATTAACTATTTCGTACATATAGTATTCGTGTTTTCTTAATTCTATGTGTTACAATAAAGGACAGGTCGTAGGACCATTTTGTTGCAAAAAAATTTGTTTGTCAAACACGTTCCGTAACGTCATAGAACAATGTTTGGTTTATTTATTCAAACTGGGTGGTCACACCATCAAACTTGCTGCATTTGTATGAGGTTATGGTTTGCTTTCAAGGCACGGGTTGTTAATTTGTTAGCACATTATTACTGAAATAACTGGGCGATCTTCCAAAGAAACAAAATTAGGTACACTTAGGTGAAGAAGCCGGCCGCCAGCTCAGCGATTGGTGGCGTGTAGTTCTTAAGAATAAAACGGTAGAACAATAATTAAACAAATGCCCAGAGCGCCAACAAATTTTGAATTAACGGCGATTTTGTAAACTCAATACCCAGGCTATATCACACTTCCTGAAAGATAGCTCCAAATAAATGCAATCAATCGTAACTAAACTCACCCCGTATACTGGCATAAAGATGATATAATTTCGAGTAAATATCACAGTACAAGTTTACAGTAGTTATCACAACAAATAGCATACATCGAAATCGCAGGAGCGCTCTACATTACTTAATCACAGGGTACAATATACTTACAGTCTTATGACGCAATATACCACTTTACAACAAATTAAAAGAGGCAGCTTTGCAAGCTTCTTAGCCCGCAAGAATTCCTGGGCTCAGTTTTGGAGGAAACTGAACGCGGTGTCGAGCTGTCGGCCGAGAAGTTCCTACGGCCGTAAGTGGTGTTTTTCAATTCAAACGGCGCCGGGGCAGCGAGGTTAAGGTGCCAAAACCAGGAGGCCAAACGCACCCCCAATACGGGTCCTTCTTGTGCCCTAAATAGGCGCTGGCGACAAAGGAAAGCGGCTCCGTGGGGGCCTAACACCATCGACTCGCAAAACACCTGCAGCAGGTCGCCGAGGACACGGGAACAATCGAGCGTCGCGCCAATTCAGTGCAGCGAACGGGCCCACAATTTCGCTGGCTTAGCTAAGAAAACCGGCATTAATTATGCCTGGTACTGCATGCTGTGAAAAGGGAAAGAGGTCCGAATACAATACATAAATACAGGGAGCCCTAGCGTCCAGTTACTCACCCCAGATGACGATTTGGGCACATGGAACAGCTCGTGGTTGCAATTACCAAAAACGATTCCGCACAAGGCGCAGGAAAACTTCCTTTAATGAGCTCGGGGCATTAAAGCCACGAAAACGTGAGGGCTCGCATATCACCACAGCGTAAAACTAACCAAAAGCCCTACTAAACATCCCCGAAAGCTCATGAATTGCTAAAACCACTATACTGCTCGATTCAAGCTGCGAGCGGAAAAGAACGCGTCGAAGACCGCACTCAGCTTTTCCCAGATAAAAGCACATCGAGGTTATCGCAGCCAAATGTCCCAGTCGCACGATGCGCGGGAAAATACCATTCCAGGGTGTCTAGCGACCGGGAATTCCTGGAAAACCGGGAATTACACGGGAATTTGAAAGTGCCCTTGAAAATGCGGGAAATATGCGGGAATTTCTTAGGCAACCGGGAATTTTTTTATCAAAGGGAATTTGCAGTAATTTTTGCCATTTTACGGAAATAATAAGCGAAATTTCCGTAAACATTTTCGGATTATCCGGAATAATTGCAAAAATGTACGGGACGCGCGAAGACAGGTCGTTGTTTTTTTTTTTAATTACCCGTAAAAGCCAGCCCGGAAGACCAGAAAGTATCCAGGAAGCCTAATAAAATGATACGGGAATTATACGGGAATTTTGAATGCCATATCTGCTAGACACCCTGCATTCGAATTGGAAATTAAGAAAGGCGGCGTAATCTAAACGTAACAAATTGTTAATGTGTTTTGTTTAAAAATTGAAAAAAAAAGCCATCATGTTTTCGTTAGTAGGTTGAGGTGTAAAATCTAGGAGAGTGTGGACCTGTAAGTGGTTACAATGACGGTATTAAGAACGAGTGGTACACAAAGAATTGAAATATGAAGATGATTATAGCTTTAAAAAATATTTGAGGATGTGCGAAAGAGTATTTATAAATCTTTTAAATATAGCCTAGTCACAAATAGAATTTCAAAAACCGACACACCGCGCAGAGTCGCGTTGCACGAAAATTATACTAAATTTCAAATAAGCACGCAGTACTTGGAATTAAGTAGTACCCATAACTATGGCTATGATTGGTCGAAACTAAGTCATCAATACAACCATCTGAAAATCAAATAGTTTTCCAAAATTATCAATTTGAAATTCAGTATGGATCCCAAAACTGTGAAAGAAAATCCAATAAATAGTAGACAAAATAGACTGACCTGCAATGGTTATTTGAAGTATAGGACAAAATTGTTGTAAAACGCGAGCTTTTATTTTCCTAGTGTAAAACCGAGTTTGAATTTAGAGCACGACCTACTGCATTCTTATTTGAAATTTAGTATAGAGCATGTCCTGTTTTAGAGATGTTTGAGAAACACTATTGTTGACGTCACAAATACGTCATCATTTATGTTTGACAAACAAATTTGACGCAACAAAGGGGCCGTGTGGCCCACGCTAACATGACAGTGGTGATTTGAGCGCTGTCGCTTGTATCTCAGAATTGTCATTGCTTGACAGCTCATGTCCACTGATGCGTATCTTAACTAATGCAGTCGATTTGAGCTGTACCACGCTGTACACCCGGCGAACATAAAAAAGCTGACATTTAACATAAAATGAAAATAAATGATGAATTTTATGTAATTAATTTTATTAAACAACCAATAATTTAAAAAATAACAAAAGTAAAATTAATAACAAGGGGTAAATAATAAATAATTATTGGCGGATTAGAACGATTAATATAATTAAAACTGAAGATGAGAAGGCAATGCGGTGCCTTGCCACTGGGCATCGAGGAGACTAATGATCTTGTGTATTCCGAAGTCACGACACCACACGCTTCCACACTCATCTGCATCACTTTGTCTTGGTTTTGTGGCTGGTACTGGCGGCTTTAGATTTTCTTTGTCTTGAGTCCCCAAATGTTCTCGATAGGATTCAAGTCCAGACTCAACGGTGTTTTCTTACAAATAGTGGGTAAGCAATCGAGCAGTGTGGACTGGGCAGTTGTTCTATACGGAAAGTAAAGTACAGAGGAACTCAATAAACTAATAAAATTGCTTTAGTACTTACTTATTCAAACGTGTAGTCGTTTCCAAACACCGTTACTATAGAGGGTACTATGACTTTTATTGAAAAGCGGCCGCTTTTCTGGAGTATGTGGACGTACCGCTCATCATACCGCATTCCTCTGGGTCGGTCTATCGAAAAGAGGCTGGAACCTGTTTTTGTCCGAAAACGAAACCCGCTCGCAAAGATTTATAGGCATAGGGCATAGGGCATAATGTCAGTACTGTCTGGTAAACTCCAGCATCTGGATTTATACTCCTCAGTTTAAAACGGCTTCCGCCTGCTGCTCGATTTTTCCGCTTTGACTCCTTGATGCGGCGACGCGCTGTCCAAACCGAGGCTGGAAAACCGGTAGCTTCTTTGGCGTGCAGTGCTGAAAGGGTTTTCATGGATGAAATTAACCACATTAGCGTCTTCATCTTCGGTCGAAAATTTTAATCGTCCTGACCCGACTCTTACTGATTAACCCATTCTCTGCAACCTTCTGTTTTGCTAGCGATCCAGTATTCTTACAAACACCTAGTTCATTTGCAACTCTCCCTTAAACGTGTAGTGATCACAGCCTTCTAAATTTCTGTTAGCTGCAATTTCGATAAGCTTAAACTTTTGAATGTCAATTTGGTAAGATTTTATTTTCTGACATTACGACCTGCTTGATGGGGATTGTTTTGATGATATAAAGATTAATTCACACAATTAATTTTAAGGATGTCCAAGTTTTTTATGCTGTTAAGTGTAGTTCGTATTGACTTAGCTGATACAACGTGTTCTGGTGGGTTTTGATGTATTGCCTCTTCTATTTCATGAGGCTATGCATTTGGGTTGCCGTAAGGTTAGACACGGTCACTTAGTAACTTTCTTAGGCGTTTAGGGATTCAAGTGTCATTTTGTCGCAATTTGATGGTAAAATTGCTTATTTTGTTTTGGTTGCCAAAGGAACCAAAGGCCGGTTTGCGAAACAAAAACAACGATCCTTTGAAATCTGCATATTTTATGCCCCACACGTTATCGGAGTTATGCGAATTGGGGTTACTGCGTCTGCATTGGTTGTTCGTTTCTTAGTTTTCGGCTAGTATAAAGGAGTATAGAAAATGCACCAGCTGGTGAATTTGGAACATAGCAGGTATTAGGGTAAGTTGAATCGTTGAACAGTTGTAGACCACCGTATGCAATATTTATTCCTCTTTTAGATGTCCGTCGACAAGTCTACACCGAGCCGATTTTCGTCAGAAATTAGTAATTTTTAGGCACTCCCCGCCTGTATGATAATGGCGTTCGATTGTTTCGAGGCTCTTATTCTTTTTGTTAGTTTGATAAGTTTGCATGTTTAAGCATTACTGTGATTCCATATGGGACGATTTATGGATAGGGGGTTTTAAAATTACGGATTGCTCCTAATTTCTTTTTGTTTGGATTTTCTATGGGCCCAGTTGCGACTACGTTCCAGCTTTGCTTCGCGTGTGTAGTCTGCACCTGAATCAGCATCCAAACGAAATTAAGCTAAGCTATGACCCATTTTGATTAACCGCAATTGAAAAATATATCGGTAGGAATAAGTAGGTATACGGACATTGATGAAATATATTTCTGTTTATGCCGGTTAGACCATCTATGTATTGAGGAATTAGTGACTGATACACCTGTGCTTTGCGTTTTAAATATTATTATTTATTTAAAATTTAAAATGTTTGTTACGACTATTTAGCTATTTGGAGATTTTTTTGACATATCTTGATGTTAGCCTGTAATTGGAGCATATTCTACCTCACCTGAGTTACCCTAAACGCACTTAATTACTATAATACGAAATCAGAAAGGATCGTGGAATGCTTGTGGTCGGGACTACTAACTGCATTTACTCAATGAGTTATGCGTTCTGCCTCTTGGTAGTGATGACTTTCTGAAAAACATAAGCCGTTTTAAGAATTCAATTAAAAGGTTTACTTAGCTGCTGAGTTTTGCGTTTGGATATTAGGTAGTTGAAGGTTAAAGATTGATCTTGTCTCTCGTATCATAAAAATGACTCTAACTGACAAATAATGTTAATTAAGAATTAATATGGGTTGTTAATGCCAAGTTATGCGTAATATTTCGAAATTGTTTTCATCCCGCATTTTCTATTGAGATTCGTAGTATTGCGTATCTGCTGTGTGAAACTATGAAGTTGGCTGCCATAGGTATTCTAGTGTCATTGTTTGGATCGTTTTGGGATAAACACCTAAATGGGGAAGCTGAATTAATTCAGCGATGTTTGTTTGGTCAACACCTCCGGCTTATTTGGCGTAGGACTGGAGAAAGCGGGTTACAAGCCGTTTAATACCTGAAAGTGTACTCTTTATTTTCCTTTTGAGGGTTTTCTTGAATTTTATTGAATTGGATTTAGTTTATTCTCCTTTGCTGTTTTACACGGTTGATTTCGATCCCCAGAGATTTGCGTGCGCTAGGCGTCTGCACTGTCCGGTGAGAATTCGAAACCATATCAGTTGCTGTGAACTACAAACATTTGCTCACAATTAGAGTGTATTAAAGTGATGTGAAAGATCACTTTCTTATGCTAGAATTGGTGATGCACTAATGTTTGTTATATACTTTCTACGCAACATTAATTTGAAATATTTGTGTATGTGTTAAACCTACATCTATAATTACCAATTTACTCTGAGCACCTCGTGATCACGTCCCAAATTTGCTGTGTACTGCTAAATGGCATAAATTCAGGATTACATATATGTATATCGATATGTCACTACGAAGAACTGCCTCTTTTGCATTAAAAACCTGTGCTTAAAATAATAATATACGAGTATATTGTTAGATCATCTTTAAGTCCTATCGCCATTTTAAATTTTGGGCTCGATCCGGCCTTGCCTGTCCTCTGTTTTGCAGCGCATTTTAGGCATTTGTACCTCGCGGTCCGTTTATCGGTTAAAATTAATTCAGATAGTCACGTTTTGTTAGCAGAATTCCATTTTTAAATTCACCCTTTGTTCTTTGTTGCCTGCAAGGCGGATGCAGAGTATCGTTTCCCAGTATTTCGCTAGTCCGAGACATTTAACCTTCGAGTCCCGTGTGATCGTCCAGTCAGCTGTCCTGCGATTCTGTTGAAATTTTTCGTTACCTTCCTTCGTCTTCGCATATGCAAGAGAAAGATGCATATAGGACGCGTTGGTGGCCGTTGGTTTTAGCCGCAGTTTGAAATTCAGTCCCGATCCGATTTTGAAGTATAGAGCACGTGTTATAAGGTCGCACCCCCTGACGGCTTCGCGTGATGCAGCCGTTGGGGGTGGCTTTGTTCTTGTTTCCGTCTTCTGCGTTAATTTATGTGTTTCGTTATTGTTGGTGCCTTATGAAGGAGTCGTATGCTATCGGTACGAGGGAATATCAGTTATTTGATGCAGCAAACAACAGCCGTTGGGAATTGAAGTGAAGCAAGTTTTAGTTAAACGTGGTCGGAGTTCTTTATCGTCGGAGGATTGCGAGATCGTCTGAGTTGTCGCCATGGGCGGATTTGTTTACGGACCCCTAACCAGACCATCGTTAACTAAGCATGACGTGTATCGTTCTCGCATGTCGAGGGCTTTGCTCATTACCGCTACGTACGTCGTCTACCCTTCGAGGGGATTATAATTGCATTCTACCGACCTCGTTTGCTGTCGTTACCATCTTTAATATCGAGGCTGAGTTCCGAATTCCATCTACTCCTTTGGGATTCCCCGTTCCCATTCTCGTTCATTTCTTCAGGAATCTTAAGACAGGTGCTTGGAAGGCAAAACACCCTACCGCGCCGCCCGTCGATTACCGCCAGCTGAACTCCTACAAGGTAAACCATGCTTGTATTTTATGAAACTGTCGTGTATAACCTAGTGTTCTTTCGTCAACGATTTATGTAATTATCGTGCCTACTACATAGTGTTCTTTTCGTCAAAAAGTGTTGAACATTCCGGCTTAACATTACTGCTATAGTTACCATTGTTGATTTCAAGGTCATGTCTGTACAGTAAAATTTATTGTTGTTCGTATTGAAGTAACTTGTAACGTAAATTAGTAACTAACCCCTTTGATTATTTTTCTTGTAACTAGTCAAACATTTTATGTCCATTGTTACCTGCTTATTTTATTTATTATTTGAATAGAGCTCATTGTTAAGTACTGATGTCTTTGATTTGTGTTGATATTTTGTTTGTTGTTGTGTTCATTTTCAGTTAGTTGCAAAGGAGTTTAGCAGCTGCTTCAGGAAGTTGTTTCGTCAAGGTAAGTCAGTGCCGTAGCGTGTTAGCCGAACCAAACTTGCCGAGTTGTTAGTGGGAATTGAGCCCACACTTCTCCATTCAAGTGGGTTCGATTTAGTTAGTTAGAATGGAGTGGCGTCCTACATTTACCATCATTTCACCCTTTTGTGCCGAACTACCGCGCTGACTTTCATGTAGTGTTTTTACCACGACCCTTCTCCTTTGATCAACCAATAGCCGGTGAGATTTTGTTACAACCATCTCGTAACGAGAGTCAGGGCTTGCTTTTCGGGGTATTTCCGATTTCGTCGTCGTTTATAGTTCTTTTGCGGCTAACTATCTGGTCCCCAAGCGTACAAGTTTGCGTGGCACGCTTGAAGGGCTGGAGGTTAGGCCATAGTTACCGTTTTGTACTGTAACAATATGTCTCAATTTATGCCGGATTTATGTGTTGTTATTTACCTTAACAAGGTATAGCTTATCAGTTCGTTTGCATTTCATACAAGCAACAACTGTGCTTCTTGCAACTGATGTCTGCTTCCTGTTATTACTAGCAGCTGTATATACCGTGTTCTGGATTTCCACTGCCATATTCCAGTTTCGTATCTTGAACTTTGTAGTCCTCGGATTATAGTTTCGGTTTAACCCGCAAGAGGCATATGGCTCTATAGTTGCCACAGTTGTTTTTCCTTTTTGTGTATGGGTATAGTTCCTTTACCAATATTTCTAACTCCCAAGCTTGGTTGTATATCTTGGCAATTGATATCATATCTTCTCCACCATAAATTATATAGTTCTGGCGCTATTTGATCGCAGCTAGCTGCTTTTCCATTTCGTATTTTCATAATTGTCGCTTTTATTTCTTTCTCTGTTATGTCTTCTGTTCTATTGTCTAGTGTTTGTTGCTTTTCTTCTTGCAAAGGAACGTTTCTGTGCTTTTAAGATGTCGTTTTTCTTAAACTTTCCTTCAAAACATGTGCTCCATGTGTTGACAATTTCTGTTGCTTCTGTTTTTAGATGGTCGTTTTATCGTTTTGTGTGTTGCTTTTAAGGTCAAATTTAGTCGCCGTTACGTGCTTGATTTGAGTTCTAGCATTCTCCTTCCTCGAGCAATGAAATGTTTCCTGGTTTTGTGAGGCACCTCTGAAAGCGCTATTTTGATAAATTAGTTCTGGCAATTTACATATTTACTCATTTAAAATTAAGTGTTTGTTTTGACGACGTTTTGAGGTTTAGGTATATGCTCATATGCCCTTAGGGATGTTCAGGCAATTTATCGAAACGGGATTACTGTAGTTGCCAGTGTCTCTTGTCCCACATATGTAACTTTACTTGCAAGTACATTCCCGTTATTACATTATTTGGTTTATCTCACCGAAACTGCGCGTGATATCTTGTACTGTTTTTACTAATCAGGCGTTTTTTATTGGATTTTGGGTATTGTCTACTCTATTTCGTTACTCGTTTCACCGCCGCGAGTAAAAAGCGTGCCTGTTTAGTTACTTCCTTCTGCAGTCAGATTTTCTAGAGTTATTACGTCGTATTGTGGTGGTGAAACTGCTTATTGACCTCCACTTTTAACGTATCGGTTTTATTTTGTTTCAATTGAACGCCTTCCGGATGGAACTTGAAAAAACATCGTTCTTTGCTACCATTGAAATTTTCGGCGACCATTATAATGGATTTGTAATTTAGTGATTGCCGTATTTTAGTAATTTTCCTTATTATTATAGTTCGTTAGTTACATGGAATATGGGAAAAACACTATCCGGTGGATCTATGCGAGCATTGCACATTTTTCAATTCATTTTAGACGATTTATATGTTGATATCTTAGTGTAGCTATTAAAGTACTGGAAATTGTGCTTTAATAGAGTGTATTACATATCTACCCGTTAATAGAGTTTACAATTGTATTCACATACCGAGAATTTTTGACAACTAAATAGAAGAAATTGAGATACCTTATTGCTATGGCGTACATCATAGAAATATAATTGTGTCCTATCATCTGTCAAGAAAAGGGTTAGCTGCGCAACAATAATAATTATGTACATCATTTTCACAATTCCTTTTCAAAATTTTAATATTCGTACAGGTACATTTAATTAATTTAATTTTGGAAGATCTTACCTATTTCAAGATTTCCCATTCTTAAATTTACAACTGTTTGTAACATTTATGAAATGTCAACATTCAAAGTTTTTTATTATTTTTAAGCAAAGTAGATAAAATAGTATACAAAAACTCGTTCTTTACTCTTGGACGCGTGCAACAAAATCATGCGCTATGCAACTTCAACTACTTGGATTTGGAGGTAGATCTCTAAGCCGATTTACACCTGAAGTAATTTTTTTCCGAAGTCGCGTTTGTGCGCTAATCGCATCTTATTATTTCACGGATTTCTAGATTTGAGTTTCTAGATTAGAGTTGCAAGATTATGGTTTCTAGAGTGGAGTTTTTAGTTGCTATTTCGACCTCGTTTTGACTTTGTTTTCGTAGTCTATTATTTTGTCTACGTTGGTACCGTACTATTCAGTATCTATGCGAGATTGAAGCTGCATCAGCTTCCTTTACTCACGCTAAATTCAACAAAGCTAGAATGTAGGTTTATTCTAACTTAATATTTGCCGCAATTCAATTGGCTTGAATAAGTTTATGAACTGATGACCTTTACATTTTTTCCCATTTATACCAGATTTATCGTTGATTGACGTACCATGTGCTTTGTTTATTTGTGCGTTTAAGCTTACATTTGAAATTAACATACAGACTTTACACTGTAAACGCTACATGTACAAGTCGTGGATTTGATATTGCCCTCTTATATTATTTGTATGTATATATTGGAAATAAATATTAAGGTAATTGCTTAGTATTTATGGCTTTTTCTTTCTGCACAGATTACAGATTATCAAAGAACATGCGCCAGATAAATTTATTTTTGAGATATCTCCCTTCAATGTAAATTGCGATTACCAGGTCACCTGGAAATCTTCCAACTTAGAATCGCCAATTGTCGAACAACAAGTTGGTGGCGCCCTTATTGGGTTTTGATTATTTTAGTGACAACCCATCTCTTTTCGGAAGTAGCTTAGCTGGCCCGTTGAACGCTATTGGTTACGGACTATTTTGGGCATTCACAGCTCGCTAGCCTGTTTATATTGAAGTGTTGCAAGATTATAATTAATTTTTTTGTACTTCCGCCTAGCAGAGCGTGCAGCGGGCAGAGTTGTTTCCAGGCGTCCGTTTTTAATCTAATCATTTCTTTTACCTTATGTCCTATATTTACCTTCTTTGTTTTGCATACTTTCTTTGCTACCTGTGGTATTACTTTCTGTAGCTTTCCCTATCTTTCATTAACTTTCCATACAGCCCCTTTTTGTTCTTTCTGTTTGACAGTTCTGAGTCACGTGTCAGTGTAAAAGTATTCACTATGAATTAAATTTAGATATTCTCAACACTATAAACGACTTCAAAAAAATCATATAAGTTACTTACACAAAATAGCGAAAACACTATTTTATTGTTGTTTGATATTGTTTTTATGGATGATTAGCAAAGATCTCAAAACTTTAAAGTTTTAGTTTCTAAATAAAAACATTAAATAAACCTTTTTCATATAAAATATTTTTCACTAAGACACAGACAAATACATTTCCAGCACTAGAACTTGTGGGCCCAAGTTATCGTTCCTTCGTCACCGTGATGACCTGCACCTTCTACACGTTTGGACTCATGGCTCTTGCTGGAGTCACGTACTTGATCCGTGATTGGGTACATTTAACACTAGCAACATCATTACCATTTTTACTTTACTCCTTTTATTGGTTCTTTTTACCTGAAAGTCCAAGATGGCTACTAGCAAAAGGCATGTTTGAAGAAGCTTTGGAGATTTTGGAAGTGCTAGCTACGACAAATGGCAAAGAGTTACCCCCAAGTTTCAAGCAACAGCTGAAACAGCGAATGGTGTTTTCAAGAGCGGGAAGTAAACAAGTGGATCCAAACAAAAGCCCTAATGTTTGTGTTCTGTGCCAGACACCGAACATGCGACTCAAGACTATTCTGATTACACTGAACTGGTTTGCAAATACTACAGTCTACATGGGCCTGAGTTATTATGGCCCGGCACTCGGAAATAACCAGTACCTAAGCTTTCTATTATCTTCAGCTGTGGAAATTCCAAGCTACATAATGTGCTGGATTGTTATGGATAGATGGGGACGTCGATGGCCCCTTTGTCTCTGTATGATTATTAGTGGAATTAGCTGCATTGCAACTATGCTGTTACCTTCAGGTATTTAAGAAGTAAGTATTTTGCTTGTTACTACATGATCGTTGCAGATGCTGTTCAAACAACTTTAATTTTGTACCTAATATCAAAATCTGCCATATCAGCGTCATTTCTAATAATTTATCCATTTGCGGGGGAATTGTATCCCACGCAGTTACGAGGACTCGGAATTGGAACTTCAGCTTACATTGGAGGATTAGGTTTAATCATTATTCCGTTTATTACCTATCTTGTAAGAATGCTTTTCTTACAAATTCCCAGAAATATTATAGAGGCAATAAATGTTGTAGGGCTCTGAAAAACTAGTTTTACCACTCATAATAATGGGCATTATTTCCGTACTGGGCGGGCTACTTAGCTTGAGGTTACCAGAAACACTCCACCATCGTTTGCCACAAACATTGGAAGAAGGGGAAGAATTCGGAAAAACATTTACAATGCATGATTGTTGTCGATGTGTCCCACTGAAGTATAATTTCACACTCATTGGAAGTTCAACTTAATTACTTACTTTATTTTTAGATCTGACTCGTATATTGCTAGCTCATATGAAGACCTGGAATTAGCCCCAGTAAAGGATTATATTACAGAAGAAGCCCCTTTAGAGGTTTCAAGAAGGATTTCCATGAAGCGATTGGCCCGACAAGCTAGTTTTATGGATACCCAGAAAGATTACGATGGAGCTATGAAAATGGCTTATTGGATTTAAATTTTTCTTCTGGTTGCTAATTATTATACCCACTTATTTGAGTTTCTACAATAGCAAACATGTTGATAATAAAACACTTGTTTTCTATATCATTACAAGTAGTTTTATTTTGGTGACTGGCAAAAGACTTTCTGACACAATTAAATTTGTTCATTAAAATAACGTTTTGGTTCATACCAATGTTGTTTTCGTATATTTATTACAATCCGCCTAGCGTTTAAAGCTTCGTTACGCTCTAAAGTTAAGTAAGCTAAGGTGTACACAGCTATCTACAGTGGCACACAGGCGCGGTTCTATTCTGAAAGCGTGGGTGTTTTCGTCTAAATTACTTCTGGATAAGAGTAGAAAGTACGTAATAGTAGTTTTTCAGGCGCCACTGGATTATAAATTCTCGCCCAAGAGATGATTGGCGTTGAAGTCGCTCATAAAATCACCTGCATGCAATTGTACCCAGTAAAAGCAAACACAGTACGAGGTGGCTCACAGCCGACTGATGAATTTTAACTGATAATAACTTTATTTACTAGCAACATTATATTGTTCATTGCTTTTAAGCTCCTGAGTTCAATAGAATAACTTTCACGACATGGTATGTATAAAACTTTACTTGAAATCGCCAATAAAGTCAAACCGATTCATAACCTTAATATTTTAAAAACGTCATATTGACAATCGAGGAGGTATGTTAAAGAAAATTAGATTTATGTATCTGCAAAAGATGGTAGCCAAAATTAATTGGAACTTAGCACCTTTTATGTTTGTTGTAAAACCAGTTTAGTTTTTTGACAGGAGATGTGGAGCTTAGGTTGTTGTTAAGAGACAGGGTGAGAAGGCCTGGCCCTGCCAACTCTTTACGAACATTTGAAGCCTGTGTTCGTCCCCATCAACGAATATACGATCGTGGTTAAAGGTATATTGAATTCTTAAGACGTATCACAGAGCTGTATATACAATAAATGTATGCCGTGTTTACGACCTATTATTAAAAATTACAATCATATATGTTTAAACTAACGTAATTCTGAATGCTTGAGTTGTTATGTTGACCCACTAGCATTGCAGAATCGCAGCGTTGTGCTTTTGACATATGATAAACTACACATGTAAAAACTGCAACGTCTGTTTGTAAATACGGAACTGGCGCTTGATTGCATGTGTCGCTTACATTTAAATGTTATCACGACACAGAAACTTGACACATATCTTATCTGGCGCAAGTTATGCAGATTTTGTGGACTAATTGCGTGAACTTTTGTGTTTACTTGATTACAGTTTATTTCACACTATTTACTTAAAACCCATGATCAAACATAGTTTGAACATTCTGGCCGGGTCGCTTACTGACAGCCGGGGCTGGTGCGGTCAGGCGTCTGTTGCAGGGGTTGCTTCGTGGACGTTTCCCTTGGCGTGAGGTGTTGCGTATAAGGGTTCTAAACTGAAGCCGGCGCTGAGTTTTTGCTTCTGTTGTCCCTTGGTCCGGCAGTTGTGTTTCCATACACAATAGCTTATGCCGTACAGTAGGCCAATGACCAGTATTGTTACTATACTGCTGATAGACCCTGTCGTGATGGATAAGTGTCTCCAGGGTGTATTGGATAGGTCATGTATTGTCTGCTGCTGTCGGGTTAGTAGCACGCTTAAGTATCCTGATGTTTCCAGGCTTGGTTCTTCGGCTAAGCTTGGATACTCGCTTCCCATTGCTTCTGCCTGTGATGTAATGTTGACTTGCAGAATTTTATTAAACGTTGCAACGACCGGGATTGTACTAAATGATCGTGCGTACAGAATGCGTTGTCCTGTGTGGATATAGCACTCTGGAGCGATCTGGATGACTCCGGTATCTTCAAGAGTCACTTCCTCTCGTACGTCGTTACAGATGATTGCTGCACTGGTGGCTTTGTTGGCTATAAACATCCATGTATTTGCCTTGTACAGCTCTTTCCATCGTATTGCGGTGACGTTGTAGCTTTGTGTGCTACATGGCACCTTTTCCAAGCGTTGATACATCTCGTCGATGATGCAGTTGGGGTTTTTCTCGACACTATTTATGACAGTGTACATAAATAGGTGTGCTCCTTTATTGGAATGCTGACCTCGAACTTGGATGGCGGTATGCTGAAGTACTGCTTATGGTTGTAGTCCACAGCTAAGAAGTACGGGTTGACTACTATTGTTGCATACTCTCCGCTTTTAATTTTCCTAGGGATGGCGGTGACCTTGATGACTTCATATTCGGTTACTTCAGTGATATGGAAGTATCCAAATATCTTAATGGCTTCCTTGGTTTGTCCCACCTCCATCTTGTACACTGGCAATGGCAATATTCGTAAGTTTGGTGGTAGCTTCAAAGACAGCTGACTTATTATTGTTGCTATTTGAGATGGTAATACAAACTCAAATAAATGGCTCCGCTTAAACACTGCGTCAAGCAACTTCTTGTATTTTTCTGTCACTTCTTGCAAATAGTTGCTGGCCACTTGATATGCTGATAACACGTAAACATTTAGTTTATTGGCGTCGATGGATCTGTACCAGGCCTTCATTTCGTTAATGTGAATTCCTTGGTTGAATTTTATCCGGAAGTTTTCTAACTTTGTTGTGATCCTGTTCTCTGTTTCGTTCACAGTAGTAATTGCCGCTAACATCAACTTTGCTTGGTGACCGGAAGCGTCGATTAATACCTGCCGATTCTTGTCTAGATCAGCGATGTCCTTATACACTTCTTCGTTTACTCCAAACACCGATGTCAGGAACTTCCCTAGTAGTGCTCTTCGTGTTCAGTGTGTAGCTATTGTCCGGATGCTCCTCATGTCCCACAAGATATTGTTTTGTTGTTCCATTATGTGGTGCATGAGTTCTTCGCAAAACTGGTCTTCCGTCATCTCGTTGCTGTTGTCGCATAATTGTTTGAATTGTTTAGCGGTATCGTTTATTCCATGCTCGTCCGTGATGAAGGTAAATATCGAATATTCCACCCCTATTCGAATTATCCCTCTATCGAGCTTCGAATTACCCACGTGTTCCACATATATACCAGGTTGTAACCTTTGCAGCGTATAGTTCGCTATAATGCCGGGAATTATGTGACACATCATGAGCATGCATATAAATACTGCTGAATGTGTTTTCATATCTTGTTTCCGTGCTGACCTTGTAGTAGGTCTGGAACTGCTGATCCTTGTTTGCACTGGATTGCCCTCGTTGCTTATAGGTAGCTGACAAATCTTTGTTATGGGCCGTTTGCATTGACTTCTATCTTTGCCCTGGATTGTCACTACTCTTATCGATCCATCCTTCCCTGGATGTGTATTAATTATTCGTGCTAACGGCCACTTGTTTGCCGATATATTGTTTTTCTTGAGGAGTACCAAATCCCCTATTTCTATGTTCTGTCTCAGAGTCTTTCATTTTCCACGTTGCTGTAACCTGGATAGGTATTCTGTTGACCATGCTTTCCAGAAATCTTTTTTCATTTTCTGTAGCAGTTTCCATCTGCTTGAATGATTGTCAGTGACTATGATGTCGTCTGGTTCGGCTGGTGTGATGAGTGCTTGTCCGATCAGGAAGTGTCTTGGGGTGATTGCTGACACGTCGTTGGGATCGTTATTCATTGGTGTCAGTGGTCTTGAGTTCAGACAAGCCTCAATTTGATACAACAGGGTTGTCATCTCTTAGAAGGTGAGTGTATTGTCTCCGATGACTCGTTTGATGTGGTACTTGATTGACTTTACCCCTGCTCCCAAATTCCACCCATGTGGGGACTTGCCGGGGGATGAAATGCCACTGGACTGCTTCGGTGCCCAATTTGTCCTGTATTTGGGTGTCCAATAGGTTACTTGCTCCCATAAAGTTGGTACCGTTGTCACTGTAAATGTGGGCTCACTTTCTTCTCCTTGCAGTGAACCTTCTGAATGCTGCTATGAAAACATTAGAAGTCATGTCGCTCACTGCTTCAATGTGTATGGTCTTTGTGGCCAAACAAATAAAAATGGCGATGTATCCTTTGTAGGATTTGTGCCTCTTTTTTTGGATACTCGAATTTGGATTGGTCCGGTGTAGTTCAGTCCAGTGTGTGTAAATGGAATGGACGGTGTCACTCGTGCAGGGGGTAGTTGTCCCATTAGCTGATGCATAGGTGCTGCCTTAACTCTTGCGCACGTCATGCATCTGTTGATGATTTTGGAAATAGCCTGCTTGGCTCGTACTATCTAGTACTTTCTTCTTATGAAGGCTAACGTGGCTTCATTACCTCCATGTAACGTTTGGTGATGCACGTCCCTGATGATCAACTTGGCTATATGACTGTTGCTGGCTATGATGATGGGGTGTTTCTCATCGTAAGATAACAGCGAGTGCTGTATCCTTCCTCCCACTCGAAGAATTCCATCTCCATCTAGGAATGGGTACACGCTGAATAATGTACTTTTACTGTCTACCATTTTGCCTTGCTGAACTCCATGGTTGAAATGGTCTTCTTTACTAGTTTGGCTAATAATTCAGCCGAACATAATTCTAGCATTGGCAGTGTCTTCTTCATCTTGAGGGGTGACACTTTTGACTTGACTGTGAGTAACGTCACTGTCGTGGTCCCTGATGCTAAAGACTTTTTCTGTAGATCGCTGCTCCATAAGCTCGCTCTGAGGAATCACAGAAACCATGCATCTCTGTGTGGCCATCCTCTTCATAATTTATCCATTTTGGGATGTGCACTTCTTCTACCTTCGGTAGTTGTTGCCTGAATCTTGACCATCTGCCTTGTATATCCTTGGGTAATTCTTCATCCCATGAATAGTGTCCGACCCATAATTCTTGTATTAATAACTTAGCAGTTATGATAACTGGTGATAGATAACAGTCCTAATGGGTCAAAGATTTGTGCTATCTCTGATAGGATCTTTCTTTTCGTTACTTCGCCTTCTGGTTGCTCCTTGACTTTGTATTGCAGTACGTCAAGTGTTGGTGACCAATGTACTCCCAGTGTCTTTCTAGTAGCATCCTCCTTGTCCCCTAATATGATGTTGGTACTTTCTTCAGCTTCTGGTAGGGTATTAGTCTATTTTCTGAGATTGAACCCTCCAGTTTTCAACATCTTGGTTAGTTCGTTTTGGATGCTCCTTGCGTCTTCTTTGGAACTGGCTTCTGTTAGAAGATCGTCTACATAGAAGTCCCTCATGGCAATCTGAGAGCCTCTTCGGAATCGGTGTTGTTAATCTTTGGCCAACTTCTGCAAGGTCCGAACTGCCAAATAAGGAGCTGCCGTTGTGCCATAACTCACTGTGGTTAGCTGATACTCTTAGAGCGGTTCTGTTTCCGAGAACCTCCACACAATTTTCTGGAAGTGCTGATCATCCTCAGCTGTCTGTATTTGTCTATACATCTTTTCAATGTCTGCGGTTAGTGCAAACTCGCATTTTCTCTATCTCAGAAGGATATTTGTTAAATTTTGCTGTAGCCTTGGCCCAGTGTGCATCATTTGGTTCAGGATTTTACCATTTGCTGACTTGGATGAAGCGTCAAAGACTACTTTTAACTTGGTTGTATCACTGTCCTCCTTTATGACAGCTTGGTGAGGAATGTAGTATCCTCTTCTCGGATCATCATCTTGATCCATTTTTCTTATGTGACCTAAGGAAATGTATTCCCTCATGAACTCTTTATATTCGGACTCCAATTTTCTGTTAGTCTCGAATCGTCTCTCCATTTGCAGCATTCTGGCAACTGCTCTCCTCCTTGAATCGCCCAAAGGACTTGGGTCCTCCTTGAATGGTCTTTTTACCACATAGGTCCCATCTTGCTTCCGAAAATGGGATTCCTCGAACTGCTGTTCACAGTCTTGATCTTCCTGAGAGATAGGTTTCTCCCTTGAGATCTCTTCTATCTCCCAGAATTTCCTGAGTTGGCGATTTTCTTCCAGGTTAGATACCATGCTCACCACTCTCATGTTGGGTTGTTTTGTTGCCTCTACTGCTCCAGATAGGATCTATCCTAATTCTGTCCTTTGCGCCATCATCCCTTGTTTTGTCTTCTTAACCCCTTCTAGGAGTATATCCTTGTATAGATCGGCTCCTATCAGGATGTCTACTAGACCTGGCATGTTGTAGGTAGGATCGGCCAGTAGGCAATGTTCCCATGCGTCCTTCTCCTTTTCCACGATTGTATTTCTTGGCAACGTCCTTGTCAATCCTGCCATTATTAGCAGATCCCCATACATTCGGAAGTTGCTGGAAATCGTGGTCTCATTTCTACTTCAATCTTTCCTTTGGATTTCCCCGCTTCGCCTTTTCCTAGCCCTCTGATATCTGCTTGGATTTTTGTTCTTGGTAATGCCAATCATTGCGCGGCTTCTTCGGTTATAAATGATGCCTGTGATCTTGGATCGCCCAAAGCTCTCAACAGTTCATAATGTCCTCCAACTGCCTTTATTTTTAAAAATGCCGTGGCTAGCAGAACTTCCTTCTGATTGGGATTTTTAAATTTTCTGCTAACTAGGCTACTTACTTCTTCCACTGTTTGTCTGGAGGTGGAGGTCACTTGGGATTTCCTATTTGGCTCCTGCTGAGGTTTTGCTATTACCTGTTGAGGACATCGTACCGGAGTTTTGCTATATTCCTTATGCAGCATAGTACGGTGCCATTTGTCGCAGTTTTGGCATTTGTTCGAATTATAGCATTTTTCATTCTCCTTGTGGACTAAACATCTCACACACAGCCGATGACGCCTGATGGTTTGGTATCGATCGTCACTGTTCATGGAAATGAATTTTGGGCACTGTGTGATCTTGTGGCTGTTGTTGCAGATCCGATATCTACTGATGCTTGCTTGATAACTTCTTACTGGCCATGGTTTCCTTGTTGATTCTGACATTTTAATTGGTTTTGCGATTTTCAGCTTCCTTTTGAAATCTTGAATTGCCTCAAGTGATTGGAATGTTTTTTCCAAAAACTTCAACATGTTTGCCAGATCCTGGATCTCTCGAGAATTAGTCAGCGACTGTTCATATAACTTCTTTCTATCCTTGTCTAGCTTCTTGACCAGCATATGTGTTATCATTGGTCCCCACGACTCAGTATTCACGCCCATGTTGGATATGGCACGTAAACTTTCCAATGTGGTATCATGCAGCTGGTTCAGGCTAGCTGCTGATTCACAGTTCAAATTGCGCAGTTCTAACACGTTGTCTAAAAATTTGGAAAACAAAATTCTTTTGTTATTACACCTGCTTTTTAGTAGGTCCCATGCGGTTTCATAGTTAGCGTCCGATGCGTCGAGATGTTTTATTAATTTACTCGCCTCGCCTCTCAGATAAGTTTTGAGGTACTACATTTTCTCTGCCTTGCCTAATGTGGCATTGTTGTGGATTAGTCGCCCAAAAATGTCGTGAAACGTGGTCCAATTTTTATAACTTCCTTCGAACATTGGCATTGTGATTTTGGGCAGTGGGATGGCCAATTCTTCTCGTGCTCGTGGCTGCTCACTTCTCGGGATGCTGCTTATTTTATTAAATATTTGAGCTATTACCTGATTATAACGCTCTCGCATCTGATTGTAAATTTCGTGCGTGAAGTAATCCTCTGCAAATTCCTGCTCCCCTCCGAGAATCTCCTCATGAAGACTTGTGATGTTTTCCCACTGCTCGCATATTTTGCTCGCCTTATGTTCGTAGACCATTTTCGCCTGGGGTTGTTCTAATGCTGACACTGCTTTATCCAATACTGCGCTAAATACCCGCATTTTAATTTCTTGCTTCTTAAGTCTGCTTCCTTGTTCGATGGGGTTTTCCAATTTCTCGGTTTTCAAGCCGTTACTCTCCTCACTGGCTGGATTTAGCTTTTCCTGTCATTCGTGTATGTAATCTGTAATTACTTGAAATCTTTCTTTCACCTGGCTGTAGAAATGCTTTTTAATGTATTCATGATCTGCTGGAAGTCGCTTTCGTAGGTCCATATCACCGCACTCGAATGCCTTCCACAATTCTTCTAATTCATCCTCTTTCTTGGCTAGGTACATCTAATTCTTTCTGCTTCCGGAATCCTTCTTCATATTTGTGAGCAGTTGGCACATTTTGTCCGCCAGCTGCTTCTGCTCCTTTATAATTGACTCCATGTTGATGCGGCCTTTTTATTGGCTTTGGAACTAAAACTGGCTTAATAAGTAGTATCTTACCACTTTACGTACTTTCCAAGTTCTTAGCACGGCTTAAGCCCTTGGAAATTATTAGCAGGACTTATGCTGCTATCACTAATTCTCGCCCTTTCCTGTGGTGGAATTCCTTTGATTGAGTCTTAGGACGTTTTCTCCTTGGCGGCGGCTCAATTTGAACTTCTCCCCAATCTTTACACAGAAACGTACATACCAATCTTGTTGCGAGTCCTCCAAAATTTTCTTACGGATATGGCAGATCCGGTCCAGTTGCTTACTTTATATGGCAACATTATGTTAGAAAACAGTCCTACCCACTTCCGGTGCAAGGCTTATCTTGTCCGTTGTCTCATTCTGACCGTTGCCACCAACGTGAATGGTCTTGTAGCGAACAGACACCTGTTTTTGATTGTGTTTTAGTAATGTTTAGTTCTTCTAGTTGTTAATTGTTATATACTTATCAACAAATATCATTTTACCTAGCTCACTTATCTCTATATGTACATTTACTATAATTGTTGCACGTTATTTCTTTTGTCGATATCTCAAGAACATAAAGGAATTAACATAAAGTGTATACGAATTTTTTTATTCAGAATTACCTTTAGAACACATGGTGTAAGTTTGTCGGTTACCTCAGGGAACACCCTGTATATCTTTTTTATGTTTCAAGGTTTTTTGTAATGTAACCTAAACTACTTGAATAAATAAAAATTAGTATCCAAATATACACGTTTTATATTAATACAAATCACCCACAAAGTCGCATTTTATGATGCAGCCCTCATAACCTTAATTTTTTTTTACAGTGGCCCTTGGACAGCCCAATTTTTTTCGAAATCTTGACCGCAATTCCCAAAATACCTCTTCTGCGTTAAATTATGCGGCCGTTACCACAATATCTTGAAAATAAGTAGAAGTTGTAGAAATTTTTGTAATAAAACCCAATGAAAAATAAATATTCTATTCATATAAAACACAACATAAGAAAGTAGTTCACGTTTATATAGAAACAAATAAAATAAATATAATATATCCTTTACTTAACAAAAACATTAACATATAGCTTTACTGATCTTTAGAGACGTTATACGTATCCATGGTTAATATTGAGGAGGTCCAACCATTTTAATACAAATGTCCCGCTATAAATCAGATTAATAGGATCGTAGAAGATGAAGTCTTTGTGAATATTATCAACGTCTTCTTTTCGAGTTTTGAGATGGGCCTTTAAAAACTTTATTTTGTAGTGCTGGTCTCCACCATCTTCAATTATTCGACCAATGAACCATGACTGGTCATAGAAAACTGCTTAATAGTCATCTAAATTAATTTTGAGTTCTGTTTCAACTGAGACTTCTTGATATTCTGGCTGCAAAAACTCTTCCAAATCATCAATCGAATCGGAATCGTCGAATGCCATCATTCTATCTTCTTCTGAGTCAAAGTTTGAAGTTGAGTCACTGTCAGTTGTTTGATTCTTTTTCTATCGCTCCTTGTTGGCGATTTCAGAAGTTGAGGTCGGCTGTCTTTTCGCTGTTTTCTTGTGAGTTTTTTCCAGTAGCGCCGATAAATCGCTTCAATCGATTGGTACTAACTCTTCCGTTTGATCCAAAAGCCAGCAGTATGTCAACTACGAGTTTTACTTATGGTAATTTTCCGGATAGATGTTGACTACCCACTTTTTGAGAGACATCTTTCAAAGTCATACTTTCAGAAGAAGTTTCATGTGAACTGCTTTCATCAACAATAAATTCCAAAACCATATCGTCCCCGTTATTTGGATTTGTTTTTACTAGATCTCTGTCAATTTCGTTTTCTTCGTCTCCGACTTCATTCTAGTTCGCAGTTTTGTTCTCGCTTGTGCCCATCATGCTGCCCATTCGAAGTCCAGAATTTTGATGAAATTTCACGAAAAGAACATGCATATATTTCAAAATTTTTTTTGCATTCATACCAAGTTGTTCCGTATCAGCTAAAGCATTCTGAAGAGCTTTTTTGGCTTCGCCTTTATATCCAAAATAAGTATTTCTTCTTCAGTTGGCGTTTTTTTCTTAAGTTTATTTTTCAGCCTTTTGTCTTCCCTTTGAAGCGCAAACGGCCTCCTGATATCGTTGATGGTATTATTTATTGTTTTTATTTTATCAATTTACCAAATACTGTTCCTAACTCCTTTCTTGATCTTGTAATTATAGCTAGGTCGTCTGCATATGCCACAATTTGATGTCTTCTCTGGTAAATTATTCCACCTGTTTCAACACCACTTTCCCTCAATATTGCTTCTAGGACAAAGTTGAACAGTACCGTTGAGATAGGATCCCCTTGTCTCACACCTTTATTTCCGATGACACTTTCTGTTATCCGGCCATCTATCAGAACTTTGCTGTTTGTTCTCATTAGTGTCATTTTTACTAAATTTATAAGTTTCGCAGGAATCCCCAGCTTTTTAAGTGGCTCGTATAGTTTTCTCCTGATGATCGTATCGTACGCTCGGCGAAAATCAATAAATAGTATATGCAGCCCTAAATTTTGTTGGTAGCTACTGCATTGGATCATCTTTACCGTAAAGATTTGGTCCGCGGTGCCCCGTCCTTTCTTGAATCATCCTTGATACTCGCCTATGATTCGCTCTTGGTACTCACTCAGTCTGTTGCGGATCAGCAGCGCCAATATCTTATATGCTACGTCCAGCAGTGATATTCCCCGGTAATTTTCACAACGACCCTATCACCCTTCTTATGAATGAGGCAGACTATCGTATTATGCCATGCCAGTGGCATTTGTTCATTTTCCCAAACCTTTGTAATCAGGTTGACTATCCTCTGCTGAAGCATATCCCCCCCCCCCCCATTTGTATACTTCCGCTGGTATTCCGTTTTCTCCAGCACTTTTATTATTTTTTAATTTATTTATCTCCTCCAGTATCTCCTCTTTCGTTGGTTCCTTTGTTACAGGTTGATTTCTCTCTTCCTCTGCCTCTTCCTTTTCCACTCTCTTCCCCTCCTCCTGTTCATTATCATCATTAATCAGTTTCTCATAATACTCCTTAAATATCTTAAGCTTTTCTTGTGTATTTCCTATCATTTCCCCATTCTTGTTTTTTAGATATGCTATATCGTTGGGCTTTGAGTCTTGACGGTTTTTCTTCGTTTCCTGAAAGAAGTTTCTTAGGTTCTTAGTTGCGTCTTGGTTCCAAATAATGTCTCTTTATCTGTCTGCATATTTGTTTGGACCTTCTCCTTGCTTCTTCGTATTCCCACTTATTTTCTTCCGTACATTGTCTTAGCAGTTTCATTCTAGCCTCGTTTCTTACTTGTAACACCGTCTTACATAGCTCGTCTAACCAAACCTTTTGTTTCCCTTTGGTTTTATTTCCTAAACATGTTTTCATCGTTTTTTGTACCGCTGTTTCGATTTGCTTCCACTCATCCTCAATGTTGTTTGGTTCCTGCAATTCCTGTAACCTGCTATCTAGTTCCGCTTTATGGGTTAGCAATAAATGAGAAGAAAACAAAGTATATGGAGATGCGACAAAACAGTGGGAGAAAAACAGAGGTCAGTTTCAAGGTGGAAGGAAGGGAATATAAATTCGATAAAGTAAATAGCTTCGATTATCTGGGAGTAACATTAACAAGAACCGTAGATGGGAGTGTAGAAATTCAAAAACGAATTTCAAGGGGTAGTAAGGCAGTAGGTGCTATCAGCAATATATTTTTAGATCAAAGAAATCTCTAGAGCCGCGAAATTAAGAATATACAAAACAATAGTACGACCATCCGTAACATACGCAAGCGAATTATGGGCAATGACAAAACAGATGGAAGCAAAACTGGAAGTATGGGAGAGAAGAGTTTTAAGAAAAATACTGGGAGGAGTGAAAACAGAGGACGGCGAGTGGAAACAAAGGACTAATAAAGAGGTACAGGAAATTTATGGTGACCAATCCATAACGGCGTTCATAAGAGCTGAGAGGGTACGATGGCTAGGGCACATCAGCCGTATGCCGGAAAACAGACATGCGAAGAGGATGCTGGAAGAAGGAACCGGTGGAAAAAAGAAAAAAGGACGCCCAAAAAGGAGGTGGCTGGATACTGTGGTAGCGGATGTGAAAAGTGCAGGAGTGGAAGATTGGAAAAACAGTGCAAGAGACAGAGTCAGATGGAGAAGAGTGGTCAGTAAAGTTAACGAAATGTAAAACGTAAAATGTGAAATGTGAAAGATGAAAGTTGAATATGAAGTGCGAAAAGAGAAATATGAAAAGTAAAATGCCAAATGTAAAAAGTCATATATCAGGTTCAAATGTAAAATGTAAACTTTAAAACTCAAAACGTGAAATGTGAATTGTGAAATGTAAAATGTAAAATTTAAAAGGTCAAATGTCAAATGTCAATTTCAAAAACGTAAAATGTAAAAAGTCAAATATCAGGTTTAAATGTAAAATGTAAAATTCAAAACTCAAAATATGAAATGTGAACTGTAAAACGAAGTGTAAAATGTAAAATTTAAAAATGTAAAGTTGCTTGATATTTCTTACTACCTTTAATGCTGACTCTCCATATTCTAGTAAAAAATACAACATACCAGATGTGATATAGTAATCCGGAATTCAGTTCTGTACTGTAATCCAAAAAAGACGACTCAATATAGTGCATAAGTCTAAAGTAAGCGACAGTGTCCTCACTCTGTGGAATTCAATTGCTCCATTACTTTCAAACTACACATTTTTTCCACAAAGTTTATTTATTTATTTATTTCGTATTCAGCCAACAGACGTTAGGCCAGATATAGGCGTACATTTATAGGGACTTCCAACACCACTAACGACTGTCATGATGTTATTATGACATCCGGGACCAACTATTTCCGTGATAGCCGTATCACGAGGCGTCGAGAGAAGCAGCCATGGAACTCTCATCCAAGTTCTAACCAGAAAGAGCGTTGCTTAACTCTACTGATCAAACGTGGATGCATGTTCAAGCTACACCACTCGGGACCCTTTCTTATCTTTGTCCTTAAGATAAGAAGATGTAAGGAGATGTTTATATTTTGGCACTTTTGCAATTTACTCCTCAAGGTGATTGGCGGTGGCTGTATAGTTCCCAAATGGTAGAATGATTCGTGGTTTCAAGATACGGGTGCGCATTTATGTTAAAATGTGTGTAGTGTCCTCTACGTAGCATTCTTGATTTTCGTCAATACTAAATTGGTACCTCTCCCAATTTGGAAATGGAATCAAATGGTATAACTCTGTGAACTTTTGGTTTGTTTTATTCTTCTCTTTCGGTTCTGATGGTAATGGAGCTATTAGATCAGTATTTGATCTCATAGCTCTTAAAAGGCGAGTATCGCTGTCTGCGGAAAATCCCGCAATTGTGATTCCAAATTTTTTGCTTTATCTCCCATTCAATTTCATCTCAAAGTGCCCTGCTCAGCTGTTGCATGCGCTGCGTTGTAATTCCTGATAGTTGCCCTAATTCCTCAAGTAATTCCACTAATTCCTTAATTAATTCCCCTAATTCATCACCTAATTTCCGTAATTTCCCAACTAATTCCCCTAATTCTTCTAATTCCCTACTAATTCCTGGAGCTTGAACACCAAAATTCCCCCGAGGAATACCCCTCGCGGTATACGTATTGCAGTGGTTATTGCTCTCTAAATGATGATAATTTAATTTTAAATAAATAAGTAGAGCTACCAAAGCAAATATTTTTAGTTTGGGTTCGTCAAAGAACTAATGAATTAACTAAGTCTCTCAGGGATAATTAAAAATGAGCTGCATTGTAACTCAAGTTTAAATAAATGATCGTAAGCCCCTACTTGTGATTTAATCTACCTGCAATTTAAATTTTGTTGGCTAAACTCACGGCAGATATGAGCTCTTACTCAAAGTATGGGTTCACAGTTAGTTTTTGAAATTTATTCGTACGCCACTGGAGCGTAGGTCAAATGCAAGCTAATATGCTTCACTCGAGCTAATCTGTCACAAATTTACGTTATGAAATTTATCAAGTGCTGGTCGTTCAGTGTTTTTCAATATTAATTACAACAACTCAGTGAGCAGATTTAACAGGTAATTTTAAATTCTCCCGCTTAATTGAAGCGTCAGTAGCTCGTCTTTTGTTTTTAAGCGAAAACACAACTTCGTTGTTTCTCAAATCGACGCTGCAGACTCCTAACCTCACTTCTACATTTTCAAATTATCAGATCTAGGCTAACTGAAGGTTTGAAATGCCTGGAATCAGCTTCGGAGCAGCTTTATTTATGTGTCTGGTAAGTTTCACGTCCGTAGCATTTAAATTGGCTTCATAAACTGACCTTATAATTTGACGCAGGCAGCGCCTCGTTGCTCGGAAGGGTCGAACTGGGCCAAATCTTCTGCGGGGCGCCTGGAATGAAGTGCCGTGCATGCAGGAGCTGGATGGGGTTGCCGGTGATGTGGTCTCGTGCCTAGGATCCCCTCACGATGCCCGTAGTTGCCGGTACGAAGCTAGATCTCTGGTGCGAGGGTCGCTCGGAAGCCGATGATGAAAATTTCACAAATTCAGGGAAAATTGTGCCTTCATTTCCCCGGATGCACTGAATTTTACTCGTCATAATAGTGCTATTATTTTTAATGTATTTTGATATTTAATAGTGAAAATCTTAAATTAATTGGAGATGCAAAAACCAAGCTGTCGGCAATAATTTATTTAATTGTTAATTTTTTAAAAGTTCGTTATAAACAATTGCACATCAAATTCATAAAACGGATATTCGAACTTATTCAACTTAGGTACTTTTTACAATTAAATTCATTCTTAATTGGATTGGCTTTGACATTTCACCATCCCCTTTATTATCTTAAATTAATTAATTATTGTGTGAATCCATTCTCTACGGTTTTGAGCTCTGCCTTTTTCCTTATGTTATGAAATTAATTTACTTATTACTGGCATTGCTTTGCAAATATGATTACTACTTCAAGTCTGATTTATTTTACTTATTGCAATTAGATACCATCTCCCATTCTGAGCTTTTATGAATTATTCATTACTTTGCAGTGCTCACAGAGATGGGATTCAGGGCTTAAAACCATTGCAGTATGTGTATGTATAATGTTTGCATGTGCGGGGAGGGGAGGTTTATTGCTCTGTTGAAATGATAAATGTATTTTTTAAAATTTCATTTAAAAAAGGTAGGCTTTTTTCAATTAATTTCAGTGCGTGAAGTGCCACTTTTTTTCACTCAGTGAAAAAAGTGACACTTTGCTTTTAATTTAGGAATGAACGATTTTAAATAGACGATTCCTTAGTTACCAGAACTGATCAACGCACTTGATTAAAATGAAGGCTAATAAAATTATATTCAAATTAGGCTTGGATTTGAATATTTAATGCAATTTTTAAAAATCTTATGGGCAACTCGTGTTAGCGTGCTTATTTTTCACGCGTGTGGAATATTAAACTCGGCTGCGCCTCGTTTAATAACTCTCCACACTTGTGAAAAAAAGTTGCATTTCTACCACTTGTGGTCTAAATAACTATTTAAGTTTGTGAAGCTATTAATAATGTATTATTAGAGAAATATGTTTCAACTCCATCCAAAAAAAAAATTGCTAATGAGATGTGGACCATGTGGCATTTTACGAATTGCCTAGGAGCCATCGATGGAAAACACGTTGTGATAGAGGCTCCCGCCTATAGTTCATCACTATATTTTAATATAAAAAATTATTTTCTGTCGTTCTTTTAGCACTAGTAGATGCAAACTATCAATTTATAGCTCTAGGTGTAGGCTCCTATGGAAAAAATAGTGATGGTGGTATTTTTGCAAATTCTGCACTTGAAAAGAGCTCAGAAAATTGCAAGTTGAATATTCCTGAAGATTCTGCACTCCCAGGAACGAATATAATAGCACCGTACGTCATGCTTGAAGACGAAGTGTTTCCATTAAAAACTGATGCAGCCTTTTCCAGGATCAAAAAGTATAGAAGACGTTGAAAAAAGAATATTTAATTATCAGTTATGCAAAAGAAGAAGATTAGTTGAATGTGCATTTGAGATTTTATCCCAAACTTTTAGAATTTATTTCAAAAGGCTCAAAGCAGATCCTCAACTTGCAACTTCAATCATTTTAACGACATGCATTCTACATAATGTGTTCAGAAATAGCCGAACTATCAGTTGTGATAGTAAGGGAGATAGATCAAATAAATAGAAATATTGTACAAAATCTAAGCAGATAAGGAGGAAATGCGCAGGCCGAAGCGTTTCAAACTAGAGATATTTTTAAACATTTTTTTAATTCACCCGTAGGTTCTGTGCTGTGACAGCAGGACAGAATAGTGTAATAATATACAATTAATAAATAAAAAATAATGTGAATAAATGTAACTGCATTTTTTGTAGAATACTTATAATTAATATTAAATGTATACAGTGTGTCCAAGATAAGGAGGGCCAGTATAGGGATCTCGGTAATGGTAAGAGATACAAATTTGGTTAAATGGGAAGAAAGTTGCGCAATTAAAGGACTAAAAAAATGATGTCTAGAAATCATTGATATGATTTTTCGTTTTTGAATTATTTAAAAAAAATCGAATTTTTGGATTTTCTTTTTTATTTTTTTCTGGAGTTAATATTAAAGTTAGAGCGAAACTGATTAAACTTCTTTATAGCAACTTTTAATGGACTTAATGATTACGTTATCAATTTTTTTATCCGACGATTCTTCTTCGAGAAACCATCATCAACTTCATTTTTTTGAATACGGTCCTGGTTTTTTGATGCCAACTTTGCAAAGCCCTTGTTACTCTAAATTCAACAATGTACCACATATTATGGTTTAATTACGTTTCAGGCTTTTTTCAGACATCAGGAAATTTTTTAGATACGGACCTGCATTTCTCATAATTTTGTAAAAATAAGTTCATACAGTAAGTTAGGCCTTTTTACATGTCGTTAAAATATTTATCTTCATCCGTGTTGTTATAGCCTCTTAACCAAATTAATTTTAGTATCGTTAAGAGCTTCATTACCGCACTGAGTGCGGTAATGGATATTACCGCACTCAGTGCGGTAATGGATAGATATTACCGCACTCAGTGCGGTAATGAATATTACCGCACTCTTTTATATTAAAAAATACATCGAACCAGAGTTTATTGATGAAGATAAAATATTGAACAATACACGTTTGCTTATGGCACACAACGAAACTCGTTTGATTGCCGCAAAACTCGGCTCACCGCCTCGTTTTGGCAATCAAACTCGTTTCGTTAAGATGCTCATAATCAAACTTATATCGTTAATATCTATAAAATGCACACCATAATGTCATAATTCTGATACATTAATTTAATAAGCAACCAATAACTATTAACAATAAACAACAAATAAATGAACAAAAGATAGGCAGAAAGAATGAGAAAACGAGCCTTGAAACAATGTAATAGGTATTTAACGTTTTGAAATAGAAGAAGAACTTAGAAGATTGGTTCTTGAAGCCTTTCAAAGTATAACGCCAGTATTGCTGAAGCTGAATAATGTTTTAGATTCTACAGTTAGATGTTATTTATGCATAGAGAATGATGGCAATCTTTTTGAATTCCTTCTGTAAATTTAATACCTATTAAATGGTTTCGATGTTCGTTTTCTTATTCTTTCTGTTTATCTTTTGTTCATTTCTTTTTTCTTTATTGTTAATAGTTATTGGTTGGTTATTAAATTAATGTATCAGAATTATGACATTATGATGTGCATTTTAATATTTTAACGACATGTAAAAAGGCCTAACTTACTGTATGAACTTATTTTTACAAAATTATGAGAAATGCAAGTCCGTATCTAAAAAAATTTCTGATAATAATAATAATAATAATAATAATAATAAACTTTATTTAGCAATTTGCTACATAATATCAAATTACATTATTGCACAACTATTATAGGTAGTCATAATATTGTACAAAGTAAAAAAATAAAAATTCTGGCTAACAGCTAATACTAGTAACCTATCTTATGCCTAAATAATAACACAAACTTGTACTTTAAAACTATTACCTATATAACAACTGTATAGAAAACTGGAAACTGGAACTATCTTTGGTACATCTTAACTAGTTGTTTCTTAAATAATCTACTATTTAGATTGCAAATACTATTTGGTAATGTGTTATACCTGATTAAAGTTTTGAAAAATAATGAATTTTGTGAGTCTTTCCTGTTTTTCTGATCTAATATAAATTTATCCTTATTTCTAGTATTGTGTGCATGAATTTGGTTGAAGGTTCGTAACACCTTACTAAAATATTCGGGCACTTCCCCTGTTTTAATCTTATGTATAAATGTAAACGCCCAAATTTCACACATCTCTTCTACTGCACACCATTTTAATGTTCGCAACATATCATCAATTTTTGCATACCTATTCCTTTTTAATATTATTCTCATTGCCCTATTTTGCAACAGCTGTAATCTGCTCATATCTCCCCTTCTTGCCAAATATAAAATTGTGGCACCAAATTGAAAATGAGGTAGAATAATGGAATTATAAATATTCAGTCTCGCATTTTTACTTAAGTAACCACTGCATCTATGTAGCACTCCTAATTTCTTACTAATTTTTTTACAGATGTAATCTATATGTTCCGAAAAGTTTAACTTCCTATCAACTATAAATCCCAAGTATTTATGTGATTTTACAAGCTCCAGTTGTGTACCATCTATACTTACATTAAACCCCTCAAGTTTCCAGTCGTTAACCATTCTCTCCTTACCAATTAACATTGCTTTTGTTTTATTTACATTTACCTTTAATTTATTTAGTTCGAACCAAACTTGTAATCTTCTTAGTTCATCTTGTAACTTCTTTAGCACCTCTAACCTAATATCCCCACATATATATATAACCATATCATCGGCGAATAAATGAAATTTGCAGTATTTTAATACTGTCTCAACATCGTTTATATATATTAGAAACAGTATTGGTCCCAGAATACTACCTTGTGGCACACCTACATCTATATTTAATGCATCTGATACCACATCACCACACTTTACAACTTGCGTTCTACCTGTTAAATAACTTTCGAACCATTTTAGCACCTTCCCTTCTATGCCAATACTTTTTAATTTATTTAACAATCTTCTCCTATCTATAGTCTCAAATGCTCTTTTTAAATCTAAGAATATTGCCGCCACTATCTTATCATCATCAATATTATTTTTCCATTCATTTAATATATATTGAAAAGCAGTTTCACAGCTATGTGATTGCCTAAACCCTGACTGATAGGTGCTTAGTATCTTACATTGATTTAAGTACTGTAACAATTGTATATATACTATTTTTTCTATTATTTTACCCATTGCTGGCATTGTGTTTATTGGCCTATATTGTTCAGCTGTTTTTGCATTAGGGACTTTCTTAATGGGGATTATAGTTGATAACTTAACATTTTCTGGGACAATCCCTTCCTCTAGCGAACTGTTAATTAAGTTTATTAGTGGGTTAGATAATTCATTATAGGCCACTTTATACATTTCTGTAGTTATTTCATCCGGACTACCCTTACTTGCCATTGAATTTATAATTGAGTACAATTCCTTTTTATCTACCAACCTAAAACTTTCAAAACATTTATCACAGACCGTTCCTGCATAGTCATTGCAGTTATTTGGTACTGGTATACCCTGAGCAATTTCTACAATACTGTCTACATAATACATATTAAGTTTATCTACAATTTCTTCTGGATCTTCATATTTAATACCATATATTTCTATCCTATCATAATTTTCCTTGCTATTACCTGCTATAATACTTTTTAAGGTCTTCCACATTAATTTACTATCCCCTTTGTTACCATCAATAAGCCTTTCATAATGCAACTTTTTTTCCTCCCTAATGCTATTAGTTACATAATTTCTATACAGTCTATATTCTTCCCAGTCATCTCTCTCTTTAGTTAATAGAAATTTTTTGTACTTTATATCACGTGTCCTTATTATTGTTTTAATCTCCTCACTAAACCATGATTTACTATTTTTTAACTGAATTATTTTCTTTGGGCTCCCTTCATTAATTATATCTAGCATACTACTATTAAATTTACAAAATTTTGCGTCTACATTACTTCTATAATTAAATGGTATATTTTTAACTCTCTCCCTGAATGTATTTAGATTAGTCTCAGTAATTTTTTCTCTTATGATTTTTCTTACTCCCTGTCTTGCCCCATCCTTCCCTTTGACCTTTATTTTTATCAACGAATGGTTATTGAAGACTGGTTGGCGTAATACCGACACATTAATAATTTTGTTGTAATTACTCAAAACTAAATCAATTAATGATACCTGACTGTTACTACTAATATGCGTATAATCATTTACGTTCTGCTTTAACCCATTCTCATTACAGCATCGTCTCAGTCTATTAGGGTACGTAATGATCAGAAAAAAGCTCGAAACGTAATAAAACCATAATATGTGGCACATTGATGAATTCAGAGTAACAAGGGCTTTGCTCATTTCGCATAAAAAAACCAGGACCGTATTTAAAAAAATGAAGTTGATGATGGTTTCTCGAAGACGAAACGTCGGATAAAAAAATTGATAACCTAATCAGTAAGTCCACTAAAATTTGCTATAAAGAAGTTTAATCTGTTTCGCTCTAACTTCAATATTAACGCCAGAAAAAAAAAGAAAATCCAAAAATCCGTTTTTTGAGATAATTCAAAAACGAAAAATCATATCAAGGATTTCTAAACGTCATTTTTTTTAGTCCTTTAATTGCGCAACTTTCTTTACATTTAACCAAATTTGTATCTCTTACCATTACCGAGATCCCCATGCTGGCCCTCCTTATCTTGGACACACTGTATAATATAATTAATCAATTTGCTTACCATGGTCATCTAACACTTTCCCTATTTTGTTCCACACTTTTCTTTTGTAATTATTATTGCTGTAATGCGCTGTTTACAAAGCATGTAATACTGGTTTGCTTTTAAGAATTTCATCTAAAAATTAATCCATTTTACCTTCTACATGTTTTTAAATAAACAAACCTAAGAGCAAATATTAATCACTTCTTATTACACACATAATTACCTTTTCCAAAGTTCCAAGTTTTTTCAAGTTCCTCCATAATTAAATTATTATATAAATGCTACGCAATTTTTTTTTGCTATGCACTATACCGACTGTATATTTAGCACACGAAGCAAAGATAAAAAGCTATTCATACTATCGGTGCAACAAGCCCGCTCTCGCTCAAGTAAAACATTCTTGTTGGGGGTGCTGTCTTGGAGCGTGATTGGTCCTAAGCTTGAGCGTTACCTATAGTATGAATGTGCAATAGAGTCAATCACTGATAAACACGATATTTTTAATAAATTAATGTTCTGTGATTCCATTTCAACCTGATCACCTGGCATTTTACTCCATTGTGCTTTCCATTTTTTGTTCTGCTGGTACCATTTTTAGTTTTTCGCTAATGGTATTGCACCATCTTGTATCACTATAATTTATCATGCTAATTTCAGTAACTGATGATATGTTCTCCCATCTACTAGTAGATGATGAGAAAACTTGACAGAAAGATTGTATTGTTCCAAAAAATTTCACAATACACAGGATGTTCAGCGACATGACGGCCATAGCTTGAGGCTGTGTGGTGGACATTTTGAATATTTACTACAATAATACGTTCGACAAATCCTAAAATGCAACTAAACAAAAAATTAACTGTTCGCTTTTCACCTTCTTTTTTTTTACCTTAAAATTACTGTAGCTCCATTATGATTTAGTTTCGAGTATATGTTCATCAGAAATTTTTGAGTGGGACACCCTGTATAGTATAAATGCACTCATACTCACCGCATGGGCACCTATCAAATTAAGGGTAAGGAGTGTCCGACAAGTGTATGGAAAAGCAAAAAATTGTGCACGCATAACGTGCTTATAAACATTTCTGAAATAAAACATGCTATAACGTGCTTCAACTTGTGACTATCGTAATTCATACAGTTCAAAGTACCTACTCCTCATCTGTGTTTTAATTATTAAGTAGGTAGTTCTTCTCAGTGTTACGAGAGTTTGTGCACTTTTAGAAAAAATACAGGAATAAAGTCAAGTAGGTATGAAGCTTTTAAAAAGTTTGAAGGTAAGGAAAGTGGTAGAAGCACCCTGTATCAGATTTTCCCTAGTCGCGAGAAAACAGTTGAGTTGAAACTGCAATCTAGTCGGAGCTGGTCTGAGAGACTGCTGAAAAACATTCGAAAAGTGTGTGAAAAGAGCCCGGACACTTTGACTAGGATCGCAACTGTGCAATTGAATTTGCCAGAGTCAAAAACTAAAGTTTGTGGCTTTAAAGCTTTCACTACGAAACCAAGCCCCAAGTACTCTGAAGATCAGGATAGGTCTTCAACGTCGAACTGCAGAAAAATTACAAGAAACTCATTGGATCCGAAGTCAAAAAGATCCTCGTAATGAATGACGAGATTAACCTTTCATTGAATCATGACATGTTCTAGCACATGTTCTACTTGAAATACTACATCGAAAGTGAAATATCCAAAGAATTTTGGCAATCGATCTGATCCGGTTTTCTTCCAAGACACTAATAACGATAACATCTACACTCCCAAAGAGTGCACCACAAACCGAAAGATGTAATACTGTTTCGGAAAGATCCGAGTCCTCGTTTTACGCTGTGTCCAGACTATTGTAAAGCACCTCTTATGTGAACAGCATGGAATGTAACAAACAAGTGAATTTCCATTCATAAAATAGCTGCAACATCTGTATAACCTCCCCACAGTGTTGAGTGTATGTGCGTCATTGGCATGGTAAAAGATTGAATGAAGAATTTTGAGTACTGACTAAAGCAAGGCAGAAGGCCTGTCATAATCTGGGGATGTTTTGGAAGCATGCTGCATAGGGTGAAGAAAATAATGAATAAAGAAGCTTACAATCAATTAATGAAGAACAAGGTTTTGCCTTCTACATAAAATTAATTCCACGGGCAATATATATTTTCATGCAAGATAACAATCTAGATTTAGAACATAAAAGCAGCCTCTGTATGAAGTATTTAAAACAATTAGAAACAAATATATTAAAAATCCTTGTAATCTTACTTTGAGAAGAATTGGATAGAAACATTAAAAACAGCTACTTCACTCTCGATGCCAAGAGTACATGCAGCGATAATTGATAATAAAGGTGGTTACTTCAATGTGGGCAAAATTTAAGTAGACTTCAGTATTTTATCAATGAATATTACAATAAATGCAGTAAATTACTTTGAGTTCTAAGTTTTTATTCATCTTCTATAATAAAAGTGCTAAGTATTAATTTGAAATTTTTTTTTAAATTATACTACCTATTAAGGTATCTCAAACTTTTGGTCGCTACTGTAGATATTACATTTTCATATAGCAAGGCAGAAATCTGGAACCTATGCAGTATGTCTTAGAAAACCTTACCTTTCTGCTATTTATTTTTTATATACCTTGGTCCTTGGAGTTACGTTACCTTACGTTCAGGACCAACGCCAAGACTTGAAAACGTTCCCAAGTTAAAACACTACGATAATGATAGAACGTAGAGAAGTTAATGTGCAGTTGTTGCCAATAAAATCGAGTACAGCTAAACTGATTCAGTGTCAATATTTTAACACTTAAATTGTTTAAAAACGGCCGTTTTCAAATTAACTAATTTTCGACATTCACAAACAGCAAAAAAGTTGATTACATTGAGAAAAAATAGATGTACTCGATCTTTTTGGCCATAACCATACATAGCAATATTATGCCTTTTCCTTCATTTTTATTTTCACTAAAATAAATTAGACTGTACTCATACAACCAACAAGCCACAACTCTAAATCAAGCATATTAACTTTAAGAAAACGTTGGTACTTTGAGATGTTCATTAACTCCTAAGCAATGTAACTCGGGCTACGACAAACCACATTAAAACAATGAAACAAATGTAAAGGAACAATTTTATTATCATCAACACATTGTACCCTCTTTACATACAAAAAGAATTAACTTATGCTCTAGCTTTACATCCTATCGTAATCTTCTGGCTTCACGTTCAGATTCCAACAAGGTAAGGATATCGCCTTCTCGGACGGGCCCCTTCACGTTGCGGATGATCTGCCGGTTCTGCTCTCCGATGAATTCTACCTTGACTTGCGTACATTGCCCCTGGGATCCTGTGCGGCCCAAGACTTTGATGACTCTTGCAAGTACTACTGGCTTGTCCATTTCGAAGTTATTGAATTGAATATATTGCTAGCACGTGTAGTACAACCGTAAAGGTACTGGCAAAATGACAGATGACAGCTCGGTTTTATCTAGGGAATTAGTAGGATATTGGCAGCCGGTAGTGTTGGCGACAGTGGGTTTTCAGAGCCGGCTTTAACGACAAATGATTCAGTGAATTTGCTGTCTGCAGTACTTGTACTGAAATTAGGGTATGTGTACCTGTATAATACTTTAGTAACTAAAATTTGAGCAGTACGCGATATATGGCGTCGTCATAATCGTACCCACAGACAGATTTAGCTATTTGCTGCCCCAAGCTGAACATTTTTGCCACCTTTTCTGTCTTATTGAATTTGCAAAATATGTATGATTATCTGAATATGACAAGTTCTAAAAAAATAATAACATTATTATTTCCTTGAATACAATAAACTTTAATATAAATGTAACCAAAACAACAAAATTGTTGTGGCACTAACAAAATGCATTTAATAAAAAGTTTACAGGGTGAAATTAAAATAGTTTGCATTTTTTAAATTTATGTATAGATACTATTTAAGCATTTTTATTTTTTTTTGTATTATGTTATTTGCAGCTCCAAATATTTGCCGCCTTAGGTTTCCGCCCCTCATCGTACCACTATAATAATGCTATAACATTTTGCAAAATACGTAATTTCCTAGTTTCCATTTTTTATGAATGCGGTTGCCTACTATCCTAGGTTGCCAAAATTAGAGTTCCTCAATGCTATTTGATGTTGACATTGACGTTTACTAAATGTATCTTCTATGTATCAATATATAGAAAATCCAATCGTGACCGACTTATTTTGTACTTCTCGACCACCTACAAACCTGAAATTCGGAACAGACATTTCTTCGGACTTACAAGGTTGATGGGAAAAATCCCACATCCGATTTTCTAGATCTTCAATGCGCTCTCTTATTAAACACGTCGTTTTACAAGATACTTCTGCAATGCCGTTTTTTCCACATGAAATTATTCTTCTGCTCAAGTTCCGTTTTTCTATCACACAGCTGTTGTATTGGTACTACCATCCCAACTTGATCACATTCATCACTGATGTAATCTTCACCATATAATTCTACCTTCAAATCTTTTAATTTTGTATAGCACGCCAGATGTTATTGCAAACAATTCACTTGAGAAAAGACTTCTCTCGGTCTGGCGGTCTCGACAGCTCAATTTTTCTCTCGTTGATTATTTGTAAAATAACTCTTTTATACCATAAATAATTATTTGGAACTGACTGGATTTAAAAATCAAATACCGCATGCACTTGCATGTTGCATTACAAACTGTGTTAGTGTTCAGTTTTGGAAAAAAATTTAAAGGGGTGTAGTGACTAGTGATTCATATTGCAGTGCACATGTTATAGTTATTAACGACATAAGGCCGTTAGTAAGCATCTAACAAAAGAGGATGAAATTGTGGCCGAGGCCGTCAGGCCGAGGATAATTAATTTATCCGAGTCAGTTAGATGCGATAACGGCCGTATGTGGTTGAATACTTTTCATAACACTTTAGCAATTTAAATGAAAAAGTTAAATAGTATTAGTAACGGGTGTTAGAAAATTCGTCTTAGTATAATCTATTCCATCTTTAAAAAAACGATAGGTTGCCATGCTTTTCTTTTCCTAAATTGGCAGTACTAAGGAAAGCAGTAGTTATATTTCATTTCTTTGTGGTGGCAAACTTTTTCTAACTAAATTTGAAATGCCGTGTTGCCAATGCTATCAAACCAAAAGACAAGAAAATATGTCAATAAATGTCATTATGACACTTTCCTAATCTCTGAAAAATAAAGTGTTAGTGTAAGTGATTATTGTGAAAAATTTAATAATCAGCATGCACAATGTTGTGTCTTCGGCGACGAAAGCAGTGTGTTAAAGTGCTACACACATTTCAGACGAGATAAAACCGATCGAAGCAATGATCAAATTATTAGTAGATTGATGAACATTTTCAACGTGAGTACACTGAATTCCTATCCCATAAGGGCCGATTCTACAATACAAGTATATACTTAGAATAAGCTATCCGAGGTATAATTGTCATAGTTTTCTTTGTTACAATAATCGTTTCTAAGGTATTTATCCCCGGGATAACTTTAACGGAGGAAGAGAGGACGGCCACCGAGAAGCTGGAAAGCCGACGTAGAACATAATATGGAAGCCAGAGGACTCCATGAAGGAGACTGGCAGAATAGGAGACAGTGGAAGTTGAGATGCGAGAAGCGGCAGAGGCCGTAGAAACCTCGCTTATATATATATAACTTTATCCTTGGATTGTAGAACCGGCCCTAAAAGAAGTGCATCATTTATTTATAGGTAAAAAGATCTGTTATCTATTCTATAATTACTAAAAATAATGTTGCACATCATGGCAACATCGGGCATTCTGAACCTTCAAAATTCCTAACCTAACTTTACCGCAGTTTTGTCAGTTCATATACAGAGTGATATCTGTCAGATTGTCATGGCCAACCATCGTTTTTTTAAAGATGGAATAGATTATAGAGTCGGCTATGAAAAAAAAATACGTTTGGTAATACTGAAATGTATTGTTGGTGACACTGTAAGTCTATGTCAAATTCGATGTTAGTAGGTTAGGTTTTGCGTCAGTTTTGACACAAACACAATGTTTGCATATTTACATAAAATTAAGAAGCATCGGTGTCAAACAATGTACGTAACTCATCTGGAAACGCGCTTTACAAGACTTGTACGCGTCCTGTAAAAATGTTCATTCAGTGTTACGTAACATCGACTATTTACTATTACAAAAATTTTCACTCTTAGTCGACTTAACCGGGTTTATAGCGTCCTTCGTGAAAGGGAAACCCTTCATAAATTAGTCGCTCTGCAACTACAGCAGGTATCGCTGGCGACACAAACAGATGGTTTACAATTGAAAGCAAAATTTGGCAGAGCGACACCTCTCCTTTCAACTTCAAACAAGTTCCAATGATATTACTCAGCTATGCAACCAAACAATCACATTAGTAATTTATGCAAACAATCATATCGCAATTTTAAGCGTCTCGGTACTACCACAGCATGATGTGTACAGTGGCTATATACAAGACAGTGTGGCCATAGGGATGTCTTCGCCGCTATTGGTCGACGCGAATATCCGCCATTAACAGGCAAAATATTTAGTTACCTTTAAGTTGTTCTCAAAGAGGTTGGTAGAACCTGTTCATTTGGTTATGGAAGAAAATAAAACCTTTCAAATCTGACAATTGTAAATTGTCAGTGTCAAATAATTCATTAGCGTCGCAAGCGGGTCAAATTTTATCATCTATTGCCCGGAACAACTAATATTCTGCACAGTATTTAAATGTGACAATTTATAATTATGCTATTGTTGTAATAGCACAAGATGCGTTCGACTTGGAATATATGATAAAGAGATTACATCGGTGCTACGATAAATAGGGCCTTAGCATAAGTTTAGAGGAAACGGAGTATTTAGTAGTCAACTCGAAAGCACAGTATGGTCTTAATAAATGAAGATGTCGCAGTAAGACAAGTAGAAAGGTTTAAATACCTCGGTGCTACAATACAATCGATGAAAAAAGTTTGGGAACAGAAGAGATCAGAACTCGAATAGTACAAAGTACTTAAAATCAATTTGATGGGACAATACTATCTCTAACAAAAACAAAAAAAGAATAGGTAAAGTAATGGTAGAATCGGTGCTATGTTATGGCAGTGAGGTATGGACTGTAACAGCGGAAATGAAACGAAAACTAAACACAGTTCAAATGGACGAAAAAGCGGAAAGGTATCGAGACGAGATAGAGTGACGAACGAGGAAATAAGACGCAGAATGGAGGCACCAGAATCAGTTGTGGACAGAATTGGAGAATGGAGGAGACGACGTGGCTTATGAAGATCTTTAAATGGTCGCCGCCGGTTAAGAAATAAAGAGGTAGACCACGCAAACCGTGGAATGAGGGTATTCGGAGAGCCATGGAGGAACCTGGAAGAAGACCAAGCACAGAACAGGGAGGTTTGGAGACAGGGAACTAGGGAACATGAAGACGGCATTTAGCTGTATTGTAAACTAGCATAACTGAAACCGGTTGTAAACTTCATGTAACACCTTAAAAGCACTACGAACGAACGCCAATGAGAAATGTCAATGTCCAAAAATAACACTGCACGTGTAACTAACATCAACTAGTTAAAATAACTAGCGCCAAAATAATGACCCACAAAGCAACCACTAATAGAGGAGTTTCTTAAATGCACCTGTCAAATAATTGTTAGGGACTGGCCCACCCGTCGGAGGGCGCTAGTGTCGCCACTCGACAAGGTTGTGAACCAAACTATAATTAATTATGGGTCGGTATGTGAAGAAGTGTTGCTTCAAATTGTGCCGATTTAGTGTAGGAGACACAAGTTTCCCAACGGCATAGAAAAACCTACTAATAGAAGCGTTTTCTGAATGCATCTGTCAAATCAAATAATTGTTAGAGATTGGCCCATCCGTCAGGAGGCGCTGGTGTCACCTGTCCGCCTTTTGAAAAGTGCGTAAATAGTAAACTCATACGTCAAACTGACACCGACAAATCATTTAAAATGCGTGAAAAGCACTTTTAACCAAAGCAAATTGTTGCAATTGAGCACGACTATTGTAAGATTGACAATACCTATTAAACAATATTGCTATTTGAATTACTTAAATATATTTGTTATTCGCAAATATTTTGTTTGAATTTTCCATAATTATTGTAAACTTCAGAACCTATAGAGATTTTGCATATTCCGATTTATGCGGTTCAAAACTTTAAAATCGAGATTCTGATGAAGGCAAATTATGTAGGTATATGCAAAATTTGTATTGGTGTTGACGGTATATCCTTGATTAATCCAAATATCGTAGTAATGGCGTATTTAAATTTTGCCGCCTTGCCTGAATAGTTTCTGGCCCACCCGTTGTAGGGCGCTGAAACTTTTATTCAAGCTTACTGTTTGAGAAATCGCTCTATTAGTGGTTGCTTTGTGATAATGACCACTCAAAAACGTTCGATTATTTCGAAAGGCACTGTATATCTCTACGCTCAAATTTGCCTGTTAATGGCGGCCAACAATCGTATGGCCACACTGTCTTGTATATAGTCACTGTAATCTAAATTACAGTGGCTATATACAAGACAGTGTGGCCATAGGGATGTCTTCGCCGCTATTGGTCGACGCGAATATCCGCCATTAACAGGCAAAATATTTTGTTACTTTTAAGTTGCTCTCAAAGAGGTTGGTAGAACCTGTTCATTTGGTTATGGAAGAAAATAAAACCTTTCAAATCTGACAATTGTAAATTGTCAGTGTCAAATAATTCATTAGCGTCACAAGCGGGTCAAATTGTGTCATCTATTGCCCTGAAAAACTAATATTCTGCACAGTATTTAAATGTGACAATTTATAATTATGCTATTGTTGTAATAGCACAAGATGCGTTCGACTTGGAATATATGATAAAGAGATTACATCGGTGCTACGATAAATGGGGCCTTAGCATAAGTTTAGAGGAAACGGAGTATTTAGTAGTCAACTCGAAAGCACAATATGAAGCCTTAATAAATGAAGATGTCGCAGTAAGACAAGTAGAAAGGTTTAAATACCTCAGTGCTGCAATACAATCGATGGAAAAGGTTTGGGAACAGAAGAGATCAGAACTCGAATAGTACAAAGTACCTACTTAAAATCAATTTGATGGGACAATACTATCTCTAACAAAAACAAAAAAAGAAGAGGTAAAGTAATGGTAGAGTCGGTGCTATGTTATGGCAGTGAGGTATGGACTGTAACAGCGGAAATGAAACGAAGACTAAACACAGTTCAAATGGACGAAAAAGCGCAAAGGTATCGAGACGAGATAGAGTGACGAACGAGGAAATAAGACGCAGAATGGAGGCACCAGAATCAGTTGTGGAAAGAATTGGAGAATGGAGGAGACGACGTGGCTTATGAAGATCTTTAAATGGTCGCCGCCGGTTAAGAAAAAAAGAGGTAGACCACGCAAACCTTGGAATGAGGGTATTCGGAAAGCCATGGAGGAACCTGGAAGAAGACCAAGCACAAAACAGGGAGGTTTGGAGACAGGGAACAGGAAGACGGCATTTAGCTGTATTGTAAACTAGCATAACTGAAACCGGTTGTAAACTTCATGTAACACCTTAAAGCACTACGAACGAACGCCAATGAGAAATGTCAATGTCCAAAAATAACACTGCACGTGTAACTAACACCAACTAGTTAAAATAACTAGCGTCAAAATAATGACCACTCAAAAACGTTCGATTATTTCGACAGGCACTGTATATCTCTACGTATATAGTCACTGTAATGATGTGTAGAGTCCCTGTATAAAGGTTACTAAGGGCCAATTCTACAATCCAAGCATAAAGTTATCCCGGGAATAAATACCCTAGAAACGATTGTTGTAACAAAGAAAACTATGACAATTATACCTCGGATAGCTTATTCTAAGTATATACTTGCATTGTAGAATCGGCCCTAAGAGTTGGGCAAACAACGGGATACATTTTGATTGGTTTGGATCACTTTTTGCAAGGCATGTGTGATAAAAGTGCCGTTCTTACATATTTTGCAACATTTTACGACCGATAGTTTCACACATGCAAAGCTAAATCTTGACTAAGTTGGCCGTATATTCCTAATAGTCGGTTCTAGAGATCCTAAGAATGATCAATGCTCTGAAAACTCTCCCATCAAAAGCAAGTTAGCAAGATTGGTTCCCATAACGTCTTTGTTCGACATATGTCAAATATTTAATTTGGATCAAAAATGCATGTCAAATCAGGCTGTTTGCCCAACTCTTAGTAAACTATATACAGGATCTCTAATGATGTGGTACTACGACCGCCCTCTACAATTTATTTGGCGCGTAACATGGAAATTCCAGCGTACATAAATCAAACAAGTAGAGACACTCACTGTCGCGTAATACTCAGAGTGAGACTATGTCGGCGCCGTAATGTTTTCGGCTGTTCCGAGGCCCTGCTAGCAATATATCGAGAGATCCAAAAAAAAACTGTTCCTCAGCGGGCTGTGGAAATTCAATGTATGAATAATATGTTGGTGACACTGTACGTCAATGTCAAATTCTAGGTTATCAGGTTAGGTTTTCCGTCAGTTTTGACACAAAATGACGCAAATCCTAACCTGCTAACCTCGAATTTGAGATTGACGTACAGTGTCAACAACATATTATTCATACGTTGAATTTGCACAGCCCGCTGAGGAACGTTTTTTTTTTATCTCTCGATAGTAAGTAATACATATATGACTTGAACACATCATGATTGGTAGCAGAGCCAGCACCTGGCGCTGATTGGTAGCATAGATCAGAGCTAGTGTATTATATAGGAGAGTACCGCCACGTCCACCAGGTTTATTCCTTTGACATATGCGTCACTTTGAGGTTTGTAGCACAATTCCGTCAACGTGACGTTTGTTGGCAATCCAAAACTTTACTTAAAATTGGCAAGACTGTAAGTCTATGTCAAATTCGAGGTTGGCAGGTTAGATTTTGTGTCAGTTTTGACATAAGGAGGCAGTAATGGAAGACATAGCAAGGAAAGGAATAGAAGACTGGAGACATAAAATCATGAATAAGGGACAATGGAGACAGATTGTTATGCAATGGGCCTAAAGTGGCTTGTAAAAGCTTTATTTATACTGAAAAAATACATAAATTGTAATATTTAAATATTTATAATTACAATAAAAAACGACTTTCATTATACCATTATGCCTACTTATAAAGTATGAAACGTATTCAGAATCAGCAATTTGTCTTTCATGAAATTTATCTTAACCAATAATAAAAGTGGCACAAAATCCAAAACCAAATCTGGCAACCACGTTTTGTACATTAACATAAAATTATCATTTTGTATAAAATGAGCATAACCTAACTTTTGTTAATGACTGACAGCATATTTACAGGGTGAAATTCATCACCCTAACATGGCCTCCTATCTGGCAAATAACTATTGAACGGTTTATATTTTCTGTTAAGTAATTCATGGAATTTACTTATAGTATTCCAACCAGAAATTGGAAAGCTATTTAAAATCAGACTAGCATTGAGAACCGTAAGTCACTTCGTAATTTAATTCATAAAATTACTGTTTGATTGTCATTCAGTGACACTTCGATAATAACCTTCAAATTTGACAGATGTACCTAATGGGAAGTTTGGAAGACAGATACGTTTTTCAACATTTTCTGCGCTACTATACGGTTTTAAAATCTCAACTATCACCTACTTAAATCATGCACAATGTTACAATGCCTTAACAAAACAGTTACATGTACAATTTGCAGATGAACTGTCATTACTTGAAAGCTGATTGACATTAGAATATTATTTACCGATTGTATGAAACCAACTTGGACATGACTTACACTTTTCATGGTGTACTGGATTTTAAATAGCTTTCCAATTTTTGGTTGGAATACTATACCTTCGCATTTCATATAGCCCCTCGGGCTATAGCATTTCATACAGTGCCTATATATAGACAGTGGCGACAATGGGGTGTCCTATTTTTGATTGGCTCCCTAGATCACGTGGTTTTAGCCGCCATGTTTATGCTAAATCACCTGTGATTCGTGTTATACTTTTGGCAGTACTGAAGTGTATTGTCAGTCTATGTCAAATTCGAGGTTAGCAGGTTCGGTTTTGCTTCAGTTTTGACACAAACTGACGCAAATCTTAACCTGCAAATCTCAAATGTTTTCAGTACTGCCAAACGTAAAACACGTATCACAGTCTACTCTGATCACGGATTTAAATAAACACCCGTTAGAAATTTGCATAAATATGGCGGCGGGGGTGTGGCTTAGTTGTATTGTCGCCACTGTCTATATAAAGGCACTGTAGCATTTCATACAGTGGCTTTATACAAGACAGTGTGGCCATAGGGATGTCTTCGCCGCTATTGGTCGACGCCAATATCCGCCATTAACAGGCAAAATATTTAGTTACTTCTAAGTTGTTCTCAAAGAGGTTGGTAGAACCTGTTCATTTGGTTATGGAAGAAAATAAAACCTGTCAAATCTGACAATTGTAAATTGTCAGTGTAAAATAATTCATTAGCGTCGCAAGCGGGTGAAATTTTATCATTTATTGCTCTGAAAAACTAATATTCTGCACAGTATTTAAATGTGACATTTTAGAATTGTGCTATTGTTGTACCTAATAGCACAAGATACGTTCGACTTGGAATGTATGATAAAGAGATTACATCGGTGCTACGATGAATGGGGCTTTAGCATAAGTTTAGAGAAAATGGAGTATCTATTTAGTAATCAACTCGGAAGCACAATATGAAGTCTTCATAAATGAAGATTTTCCAGTAAGACAAGTAGAAAGGTTTAAATACATCGGTGCTACAATACAATCGATGAAAAAGGTTTGGGAACAGAAGAGATCAAAACTCGAATAGTACAAAGTAAGAAGATAGTGGGATGATGGAAATGAATTTGATGGGACAATACTATCTCTAACAAAAACAAAAAAAGAATAGGTGAAGTAATGGTAAAGTCGATGCTATGTTATGGCAGTGAGGTATGGACTGTAACAGCGGAAATGAAACGAAGACTAGACATAGTTCAAATGGACGAAAAAGCGGGAAGGTATCGAGACGAGATAAAGTGACGAACGAGGAAATACGACGCAGAATGTAGGTATCAGAATGAGTTGTGGACAGAACTGAACGAAAGCGTTAAACTGGTTCGGTCATCTGATGAGAATGGAGGAGACGACGTGGCCTATGAAGATCTTTAAATGGTCGCCGCCGGGTAAGAAAAAAAGAGGTAGACCACACAAACCGTGAAATGAGGGTATTCGGAGAGCCATAGAGGAGAGGAACCTGGAAGAAGACCAAGCACAGGACAGGGAGGTTTGGAGACAGGGAACAGGAAGACGGCATTTAGCTGTATTGTAAACTACCATAACTGAAACCGGTTGTAAACTTCATGCAACACCTTAAAGCACCACGAACGAACGCCAATGCAAAATGTCAAACGTTCAAACATAACACTGCACGTGCAGCAAACATCAACTAGTTAAAATAACTAGCGCCAAAATAATGACCACTCAAAAACGTTCGATTATTTCTAAAGGCACTGTATATCTCTACGCTCAAATTTGCCTGAAAATGGCCGCCAACAATCGTATGGCCACACTGTCTTGTATATAGTCACTGTAGCATTTCACAGAGCCAGTAGATATAGAGAGTACCGCCACGTCCGCCATGTTTATTCCTCTGACATATGCGTCACTTTGAGGTTTGTAACACAATTCCGTCAACGTGACATTTGTTGGCAATCCAAAATTTTACTTAAAATTGGCAAGAATGTAAGAGTATGTCAAATTCGAGGTTAGCAGGTTAGTTTTTGCTTCAGTTTTGACACAAACTGGCGCAAAACATAACCTACTAACCTCGAATTTGACATACACTTACAGTCTTGCCAATTTCAAGTAAAATTTTAGACATACCTCATTCAGTCATTGCTGGTGGGAACAAAAATGGCGGCGATAGCGGCATTTTCACGGATCAAAGAATGGCGGTACTCTCTATATCTACTGGCTCTGGCATTTCATACAGTGACTATATAATCACAGTGTGGCCATACGATGGTCATGTTTTCTATTGGTTGAAGGCAAAAGGATTCCAAGTTATTGTCATTTTTAACAGTGTATAAAATGTTTAGTTTCAAAAAGTTACTAATGTCAAAATAAGACATTGGCATTTTATAACTTGTCAAAAGTTTGAGTCGACGCATCACGTGATGCAATCCGCCATTAGTTTTCCCGTGGCCGTGAGTTTTCCAAACTATAGTTTGCCAATTAGTTAGTTACGATATTTAGTATTAACATCAAACAAACTAGAACATTTAACAGAGAAATAAATATTTTCCTGTAAGTTTTATATTGCTTAAATATCGTAACTGCTCAATAGATTATTGCGGTGTACAATTTGCATATTATCTTGAATAACATATGATTCTACAAATCAATTTGAAATTACTGAAAAAATAAGTTACTTATATCTTGTTAGTCCAAACTTAATGACAGATATAATATATATGTAGTTCATAATTTCACTTTACAGCATTTTAGTGTACGACAAACCCACCTAAAAAAAGACGTAAAATGGTATGTTGTTCCGCATTTGGTTGCTCCAATCGTTCAGAGCAAGGGTACACGATGAAAAGATTTCCAAGGAATCCTAATTGTCTTATTTTAAATTATATCTCTTTTTGTTGTTCATCGTGCTTCAAAATATTCAGTACTTTGTCAAATTACACCTATAAAACATGTATCGAGAAAACTCCAGTATAGCCCACTGGTACATTTTGACATTTACGGAATATGAACATAAAGGAACTGTTATGCCGGTGGTGAAACTGGATTTTAAGCTATAAATAAGAGATATACTCATTGGGAAGTTCAAATTCACAATTATATATGACGATTGGACTAACTGCTTTTTTTACGGTGATGCACAGGTATTTTTGTACTAAGTACACACAAACAGTGTTGAATTCAGACTGTTTACTCCGGGGGGGAAAATGAAACTTCTGGGGGGTATTTTTACCTACTTCTACGCAATTCACCCTTTCTTTTATAGATTAAAAAAATATGAATATGATATGGTAATATTTCCGGGAGGGAATTCTGTACTGTCCGGATAGGAATTTCCCTCTCGGTCACCCCCTGGATTCAACACTGCACACAAATCTTTAACTGCAACTAACTTAATATCGCACCTTGACGGCAGTCAAGATTGTGTCCTGCATGAGACTCCCGTGTTTTTCCTCCATTGTCTGAACATTTGTAGAACCTCCGACAAACTGAGAATCACGCGCATGCGCCTAAGCACCAGTGGGCTATATTGGGGTTTAGCCCATGTACCTATCTAATATAATTTAGATTTTAATAAAGCATATTAAATTACCGAGAAGATTTCTACAAATGATGCTATATTATTTGTGTTTTGGATTTGAACTTTCCAATTTCCATTAATTGTAATAAATTGAAGACACCGTATGACTCATATTTCTTCAACATTTAAACGCCTTTGTGGTATTTAATTGTATTTGAGAGATCAGTCATTTTGAATAACAATCTTTCACTTCAGCAAATGAATTGTCAAATTTTATTTTGACTTTAGTAATTTTTTGTTACCAAATGTCGCTTACACCGTTAAAAAAATTCTATTTTTTTATTACATCACCATGGTTTTTCGCAAAATCTGATTTTGACATTGGATTCAAAAGTACCAGCCAACAATTGTATGGCCACACTGTGATTATATAGTCACTGTAGCATTTCAAATCTCAGGCTGCCATCTGTCCGTCACAGCGAAAACTAATTTCTAAGATTGGAATAATAATAGTAGGTAGTAATCTGCAACAACGGCCAAAGAGGCGAAGGAATTTTTGCTTTATTATTTGATTTTGTTACTTATAAAATAGACTGGAAAAAATTACTAGATAATTCTCTTTTGGCAAAACTTATCACTAAATCACTAGATTGACTAAAAATCACTAGATCTAATGAAATTTTACTAGACCTGGCAACACTGACATAACCTAACAAACTTTCACCAGTGGCGTGGTAAGTATGTTTGGAAAAGGGTGAACTTCTCTACTTAAACTCATATATGTAATACTTACTATATTGCTAGCGGCTATGAGTGGGAAACTCACGAAGGAAGTGAGACAGACAACCAACTCTTCAATGTATAATGGTGAGCTGTGCGCAAGCGCGGCGGCGTCGTCCGCCCAATGGGGAAGTGGTCAAGTTTAAAATTCGCTTCCAAAGGCGGAGTTCGAATTCTCACGGATGCGCACGAGACTCGTTATACTCTAAGTGAAACTATGTCGGCACCGTAATGTTTTCGGGCGTTCCGAGGCCCTACTAGAATTATATGTATAATACATATATGCTTAAACTTAACAGTTTTGCTACCCCTTTGTCTCGTGACGCCACTGGTCAATGTAAGCGGAAACACCTATCCGCCATATTGAAGAGCCAACTTGTTCCCTATTTTTATACGAAACGCTTCTTCCTGAGGTTTTATATTCAAAGCGAAAACCACTCTGAGCCAAATATCTCTAAAATTCGTGCCAACCGACTAATGAACCCACTATACCAAATCACCGTCTCGGCTGTGCGGATCTTTTGGTGAAGACCCCAGCCCACTAGATCCCTCCCCCGTATTGGGGGGGGGGGGGGTGCCTAAATTCGCTGTGCGGGGTATGTATGTTCGTATGTGTACACGATTCCGGTCGCCAGGAACCTTTCTGCAGTCTTGGATCGTTTTCATACGATAGGTCCTCCGAAAATGAAGGCAACATCAACTTTTGAGGTATGGTAGTCGGCAAAAAAAAATTCTTTTGGGTTTTTAAAATTTTTTTAGGGTTTTTTTTTATAAATAACTGGTTCATAACATTTCATTGTATTAGCGAAACGGAGTGATGTTGAGTGTCGAAGTATTCTTGGAAAGCACGGAAGGGCGCTTTTCTTGGGAGGGAGGTACCGTATATTTTTTTTAAATGGCATATGCATACAATATTTGTATTAGGGATTCCGTATTTTGTTTCACAAAGGTTCCTACGCCTACATAGAAGCGCCTTAGAATTGAAAAATTTAAAAATGACAACTAATATTTCTATTATTTCAGTGTCAAAAGTTTTCCGGAAATTTTCGTCTAAATCTTTATAAAATGCATTGATATTTATTTATTATACAAGACAATAAAGTTAAATGTTATACACGAGTTTAACATCGAGACAAAGTCGAGACGTTAATGATTTAAGAGTGGATAATAATAACGTTCAGGCTATGATGTCATGCGATTTCCAACTAGCATTTGAGAAAAGTGTATGTACTTTTCTCGTAGGTCCTCTCGCGTTCTAGTAGTATAAATTAATATTCATCTAAAAATTTAATAAATTTATACAAATGTATATATTGCAATGGTTTAATGCCCACAGCAATTCTGGTTGCCTAATTAGGGCAAAAAAATAAAATAATAATTCAAATAGGCACACAATTGAAATTTTGTTTATTGCAAGATAAAGTCAGTATAATACACTAATACATACACATGATATGAGTAGCAGTAACTATAATATGATTGAAAAAGGTTAGCATTAGATTAAACAATAGCGAAGGGATTACGTTTAACGTTTTATTTATAATTGATGTTCGTAATGGCAACCGCACCTTAACTTAAGTGAATGACAGATTTGATTTGGTAACGTCAATACAATAAGATGAATGTAACATGATACTGAGATGTTTTGTGGCGTTACAAAAATTATTTTATTGTTCATTGAAAGGTTAAACAGTGTTTAACATGATCGTGTCCTCGAATGTTAAGATACATTTAACATGCATCCACTCATTTAACGCTCTGCAAGAATTGACCAAGTGCGTGCGACATCGAGGTTACTTTTCGAATAGTTTGAGGCATCGGCCAGCTGAAACCTTATGTGCATCGTATAGGGGAGTCCTTTGTTGAGTCCTACGTCCAAAGGTTTGGAGCAGAAAGCCATCAACAGGTTTGTAATCGCCTTGGCGTCTTTTGAAAACGTATCCAGCCTACGAAGCCGCACATTTCGAGGTAAATTTAAAGAGGAAAGCAGTTTCGAGGCTCCATCAATTTTGGGCAGGATCAAGCAGAGACATCATACCAGTCCGTGAACGTGGTTCCAGCTGAGTAAATTTATCCAGATTCGGGCCATCGCCGTGGCGTTCCTTAGAAATGTAGAATTTGGAGAAGATTTCAGCCGGATACAGAACAATTACGCCGCGGCGTGCCTTTTTACGCCAGAAGAAGGGAAACAGTTGTTGGATAGAGCGTCCCTACGTCACAGAAACAACCAGGTTAGCAACAGATTATGTCATAATTATATGCATTGCATTTACCTGAGGTTTTTTTCTCAATTGTGGGTGTTTTCAATTCAATTACTCTATTTTTGTACGAGCGAACCGTATCTGTTTTGAGTTGTCAATATTGGAGGTTAAACTGTCATTTGCAAGAAGGCCGGGCATTTTCCATACAAGTTAATAAGTTATACTACTCAACGATATATGTTATACCGGGTGTTGAACCTAACCTTTTGACTAGAGCTTTTCTCATGCTGTAGGGGGAGCTTTTAATTTAATTCAGTTGCCAATAAATAGAATATAAAAGGCAATAAACCATTTATTTTGCTAATAATTATTATAACATCATTTTAATAAGCCCTGAGATTGCACAAGATTTCTTTATTAAAACTATTCTATTTTATTGTAATTTGTAGTGGTTTGACCTAGTTATTTATAAAATTTTTACTAAAGCCTTTTTAGTAGGGCTATCATTACAATGTATATTAAAATACCTTAATTATATAAGTACATAAATGAATAAGTTACCTAACTTAAATATGTAGTAACAAAGTAAGGAAAAATTCTTTCATGCTTAATAATTCTTTAAGCTTTTGTAGCCAGTGTCGAGTCATTACCATATTTTAAGATAGAGAGCCTTCAAATCCTTAGAATTGTCGATCTTAGAGAGAGTTTTATTGTGCTTAATTAGTATTTTACCATTGCGAGACCATATATTACTTCCTTTTACTATAAAGGAAGTATTGGATTCACCCCAAAAATTCGAAATTGAGTTTTCAACGGATCTTCACGTTTTAGAGTCCCCTGATCCCAAAAAACATATTTTTTTTCATTGGTCTGTCTGTCTGTGTGTCTGTCTGTCTGTGTGTGTGTCTGTCTGTCTGTGTGTGTGTCTGTCTGTGTGTCTGTCTGTGAACAGAATATCTCAAAAACAAAAAGAGGTATGGCGTTGAAACTTCATATATAAGTTTTGTGTACTATGTAGATGAGACAGCAAGCTTTTGAAGAAAATCGCATAACCGGAAGTAGGTGTTTACTTTTGTGATTTTTCAGTTTTTTTCGATTTTTTCAAAAACGGGTCTAACGATTTTTTTAAACTTTAAATTTTTCTTACATTTTTAATGTGTATTGATGTGAGATAGGTGATTTTCCAGTTGAATACTTCTAAAGTGGGTTTCTTTTGTTTTTTTTTCTATTTTTTTTATTAACGCCTATTTTAAATAAAACACCCGGTATATTATTACATTTTTGAATTCACCTTAAAATTCTAGAGAAAATTTGTCTCTTCAACTAACACTCGATTTTGTACCGTTTTTGTAGAATTTGTAATTTTTGAAAATTTTTAACAAATGGTTAAAAATAAAAAATGAAATTTTTGACTAATTATAAGATCACTGTAAAAGGAAGTTGTGTGAGTGTATCACACCAGATTTTTTTATATGAAAACGCTGCTGTCTCTCGTTTGAATAACTCAGCTCGCTTTCTGGTTAGATCCTCCTTAATAATAATTCCACTTGGCTTGCAAATACCCCACTTTACACACAAAATGTAACTCAAAGATTCTGAAATTTATTTTAAAACTATCAATTATAATAATGTATAATACATATAATTATAACAATAATATTTAATTTTGAAAAATACGATTGATTATGATTAATCTGTAACCCCTTATACCGTTTACATAGTGTCGGGGTGCCGGGCGCACTGAGCAGCTGAGGGTGTGTGCATTTTAAAATTCGGCGGAGGTACTTCAGGTAGTGGAGTCTATCTAAGCTAGAACACTACGCCCGCTCTCCAGATGTTTATCCATCCAAGTACTGACCGAGCAGACTGGAGCTTAACTTTTACAAGTGCCGTGAGAGATGCAACACCACTCAGCCGTACTGCCGGCTATTTTGAAATATACAGGGTGAATGAGACCACCCGTATCACTATTTTTTTTAAAGAACGGTGAGTCGTAGAGAGATGGGATAAAAAAATTTATTATAAAAGTCATACTAAAGAATCGAATGGTGATATTATTATTTCTCGAAAAAGTCAGCATCACGAGTAGTTTTGTCCACAATGTCCAGAACTCCAAAATTTTAAATGGCACCATAAGTCGAAAAACGTATTGTTGAAAAGATCGTCAAAAAAGAAGAAAGTTTTGTAGGAAAAATTATTTTACTACTACCACCCCTTTTAAGTAATATTCGATTAAAATTATAAAATTTTAAATTCGTTGTTAACAAAAAAAATTTAAAAGTCGGCTTTTAAAATCTAGTTACCGAATTAAACAATGTTACACACACGTTTTAATGTCAATAACATTTTGAACACTTGTAACATTGTTTAATTCGGTAACTAGATTTTAAAAGCCGACTTTTCAATTTTGTTTGTTAACAACCAATTTCAAATTTAATAACTTTAATCGAATATTACTTAAAAGGAAGGGGTGGTAGTAATAAAATAATTTTTCCTACAAAACTTTCTTCTTTTTTAACGATCTTTTCAACAATACGTTTTTCGACTTATGGTGCCATTTAAAATTTTGGATTTCTGGACATTGTGGACAAAACTACTCGTGATGCTGACTTTTTCGAGAAATAATAATATCACCATTCGATTCTTTAGTATGACTTTTATAATACATTTTTTTATCCCAACTCTCTACGACTCACCGTTCTTTAAAATAAATACTGATACGGGTGGTCTCATTCACCCTGTATATTGGTTCTTAATAGTTTCCTGGCCTAGATACTACGTTACACGTATTATTTTTAAACCATAATATGTCGCAATGTAATGAATGTTTCTCTGGTTTCTTTTTACAGCAACGTAGCCCTGAGTTCAGCTATTTACTTCGTTTAAAGTAAACTATAATGGCTCATGGTTTACTTGAGCAGCAGGTTTTATTTGGATTTATTGTTTTGCACCAAGAGACGCCTGTATAAAGTGAAATACCTACTATATATTGATAAACAATAAATTGTTAAATAAACAAACTAGAGTTGCATAAAAATATTCATATTAAAGTTAGGTCAGTTAGATTAACATTTCAACGTTTATACATACTCCTATGTATAATAGGTTGCATGTACTACTGAATTGTTGAAGTTAAATAATAAATTATGACGTGCACGTATACAGGGTGTCCAAAAAATGGCGGATTAACTCTACAGTGCGTTACTTGGCGATGCCTAATGAACCATGGAAAAATATGAAAAAAAATTCCCTGGGCCGTATTTTTCGAAATATTTCTGGTCAAAGGTGGGTAATGAAATCCATTTATTTAAATAACTAGTGTATAATTATAGTGTCAAATATATCTGGGACTTATTAAAATATCTGTTTTTTTAATATTCTTGGGATTTAACTAAATTGTTTTCAATATTTAAATATTTTAAAAAACTGATTTCCTGTTGAGTTTGTCAATTACTAAATATGGCAAACAGGCTTTGTACAATACTAATATACGAAATCAAGCTTGGCATTGAAATATGTGTTGTATGAATAATATGTTGGTGGCACTGTAAGTTCATGTCAAATTCGATGTTAGCAGGTTAGATTTTGCGACAGTTTGTGTCAAAACTGACGCAAAACCTAACCTATTCACCTCGAATTTGACATAGACTTACAGTGTAACCAACATATTAACAACTTACTATGGATACATTTTTGATTGAGAAATTGTTGCAGTATCAATGTTGCCAGATTTATTTTTATTAATTTCGAAGTATTTCGAAAAATACGGCCCAGGGATTTTTTTTCATATTTTTCCAGGGTTCATAAGGCATCCCTCAGTAACGCACCGTAGAGTTAATCCGCCATTTTTTGGACACCCTGTATATTAAAAAAATTAAAACTTTTTACAGTGCTACAAATAGGCCACATTTTGTATTTAGAAATTCTTTTTAAAAACATTTTTAAGAAACCTTTTTTCCATGATTTTCACTGTGACCTTGGCTGCAACTTCGATCGCCGCAAGCCTACCGAGGTCCATTTTTTTGTGGTCTAATACTATTCATAATATTCTTTGCGTTTTCCGCATAAACAAAATATTAATATTCATATACGAACGTTCCATGAAAAGTTCAGCTCTGTTATTAACGTCACAACGAAAAATATATAAAAAAACAGTTCTTCAACACTTTTATTTTCGTATGTTAGTTTGGTTAGGTCTTGTTGAAATTGCTTTTTCGAATAAAATCTATGGTATTCTATTGTGTTTTCTAGTTTACTCATTTTTAACAGATTTTCAAAAAATACTATAGTATAGTCTATGCAGACTAGAGCCCTTTATAATACAAGCAGACGCATGTCTCACAAGTTGCATAAAATCCTGCATCACAGTACTTTAGCGTTTACATGTTGGTGGCCATGATGTAACCAAAACATAACCCTACAATGTCAAACATTTTATTCGCTGTGGGTTACATTATCTATTCTCGCTGTTCTAGCTCCTAACCTCGTGTTTGAGTTGCCAGCTGTCTTCGTTTTCCTGTGTCTTTTTGCCTTTTATGCTTTGCATCAAATGTATACACATTAACGTATTTTAATTTTCTGAAAAGTACCTAATTTTTTTGAATTTGCCGCTTTTGTGATGTGATTCAATAATATGGCCGACAAGCATGCTCGTATTATAGAAGTGCTTTAATGCAGACATTTGTGTCATGCCGTCATGCGTAATTATAAAACAAGTACTATTTACTACATATTTACAGTAGATTTAAAAAATAATAAGTTTGGTTTGGTGATGATTCTGTAGTAATAAGGTAGTAATTCTTTACAACAAAGGCCCATCTCTGTTTAACACTTTTTATCTACTTTGCGTATTGCGTTCGTACTGAGGCTATTACGATACTCGTTTGCGTATCGTAATAGACAAAAAGCGATGCTATAATAAAAATACTAAAAACATATATTTTGCTTTAAAAAGTGGCAAAGTAGATAAAATACTGTATGAAATCTCGTTTATAAGGCATTTTTTCGCACTTACTTCTTAGGGTACTCCTCGCTTCGCTCGTCGTATCCTAAACCCTTGCGTGCTACATAATGCTTCTTATAAAAGTCGTATCATAATATAGGTACTATTACGATACAGAAAATAAAACGAACCCGCCCTGGTAATTGTATTGCCACCACACAAACCTTGTGATACAAAAAAATCTAGTAGGGATAACGTCTTTATGGTTATGAAATACTGCTATTTTTAATAAATATTACTGTTTACTGCATAATTAAACGTTTAATATCTGGAACTGACATGGTATAAAATTCGAATCAACTCAAATTTGAACGTGTTGCGTTTCATTTTGCAGTTGTTGGTAGCACATTTTTTTTTATTCTGTTAGCTGGTTAGTTGCTGTTCGTAGCTGTCAGTTGCTGGAGACGTGTTACGTCAGTAATTTATGTTCACGGTTTATGCAAATTAATGCAGTTACTCGAGCAGTTAGACTCATTTGTTGTGTTCATGCACGTATTATAATCTAGGCACTTCACAAAACCCTCCAGGTAAAGCGAACGGCAAGAATCGGAACAAATCGTGATTGTTGTGATTGCCTTCCTTTCGACCTCTGCCCATCCCTCTTGTTTATGAAAGCAATATGTTCTTCAAAACGAATTTTAGCTTGTATCCGGACTTCTTTGTGTAAATATTTAAAATTCTGTAAGTCCAGAGCTACTATTTTTCTGTAGTAGATTAGAATGGAGCCCTTAAATTGGTAGAATGATTGTGTAGAACATGGTTGGTGTTATTCTCATTTCTTTCTAAGTTTGTAGTCCACCAATAAACCGCGAGTAGTTTTATCGTAGATTAATCTGCAAGATCCCAAAGCCATGTAAACATGAACCCAGACGACGACGATGCTGTCATCAATCAGCTTAAACACCCCAGGCTTGCACTAGAGGTTCTTCCAAAGGTGGGCATAGACTTCGTAAGGTCTTTGGAGAATCGCAAACTTCGCGATGACGGAAAACCCAACATCGACCTGCAGGCATTTGCCGAAGATGAACTGGTTCGAAAAGAATACAAAGAGCTGGTAATAGCCATAGCTTATGATTCAGTTCTTGCTTTAACAAGGCAACTTTCAGCGGTGTGAAATGCCCGGCACACCACGCTCCACCTTTCTCATGGTGTTCAGTCCTGATGGCACCAAGGTAGCCTCCACGCACGGTAACCACAACATCTACGTAACCGACCTGAGAAGCGGCAGAAATATAAGGACATTGGTGGGGCACCCGCGCACACCTTGGTGCATAGCTTTCCATCCTACTTGCAATGAGCTGGTCGCTTCAGGCTGCTTAGGGGGCCAAGTTCGCATCTGGGATCTTAGTGTAAGTAGATAGTGTTTTAGTCTAATTTTATTTCTCAGTTTTCAAGGTGACTGTAGATGAGTAAGTGCGAAAAGTGGGTTGTGCGTGGGTTGACTATATATAGTACTTATCAGTTGATAGTGATTAAAATGGAGTGTTTATAAATAACATTGTGTTAAGCCTATTAGTAACTGGAAGCTTAGATTTAGCAAAAGCACACGTGCAGGTTGTTGCAGGTATTTTCTGTAACAGAAGATCATGCATGCTGATGAAATAATAAGATAATTAAATGGGGGGAAGTAATTGCTTATTTTAATAGGTTACAATAAATTATTGCTGCAATTTTTACAAGCAAGGTCAATGTCAAGGCTGTATTGTTCCTACCATGTGCAAAATTTGTGATCAAGAACATTTTTCTGCTTTTTATATTCTTTTGTACAAATAGCCGCAGTGTTTTTATTCCTGCATTTTCTGACTTGAACCAAAGTTTTTGTTAGAATTAAACAATGGAATTGTTAAGCTTATCGGCCTCGCTGCTCTTAAAACACAATAAATAAAACACCACACTTACTGAGCAACCATATAATAACAGACGAAACGAAACGATATAATAAATGACCTGCATAAGTTGAAATGTATGTAAGCTGGTTTGCGCATTGGGGCTGATTGCCCCAATTTTAGGGAATGTGGGTCGTGTGCAGATCCTACTTAAATGGCCCTGCTTTACAAGCTGGCATTTGCTTTTAATCAAATTACCTATAGTACCTTTTCAAGGTTCGAGTGATGCAATAAGAGTACATCAAATATTTCTCGTAATTTTCTCTGTTCAAATGGCGCCACAGCCCCATTCGGACCTCAACTATTTAGCGAAAAATGGAAGATAAATACGAAAGGAGTCGACCTAAGACCAACTAGGAAGCAAGAACACAAGGACACGCAAACACACGAGCCAGAGAGAAGAGAAATAACCCCACAAACAGATACCAGAAAAGAAGAGAATGAAGATGAAATCGCAGAACGAATCAACAGCAAAATATCAAAAGCTCAAAATTACAACGACTTTCAAAGCATAGCTGTAGAAAAATGGCCCAGTAAAGTTTACAAGACGGTAAGGTGGCAAGAAGGTGATCCCATGCCTCCCGACATGAATCACGAGTTAGCACACTTTGTCGTGGTAGACCAAAAAATGGATAAAGGTATATTGAAACGCATAAAGCACAAGTACAAAGGTATAGATGATCTTATCGACCAAGACCCTAGAGCAGGAGGCGTTGCATACTTAGTGAATTCAACTAGCATGCCAGACAGACAACGGGTACTACAACACAAACAAAACTACATCTACTATCTGGTAATGGCGGAATCCAAACATGTATTTTCTCTAGTCTGGAGAACCTGAGAGAAATAGCAATTAAAGACAAGAGAAGCAAAATTGCAATGATAAAACCTTGCCAACTCACCAAAATATGGGAAAACACAGAAAAAATGCTGCAGTTTGTTTTCAACGATACAGACATTGAAATAGTGGTCTTCAGTAACAGAGAAGATTCTAAAAGAACAGCGGTTCAAAATGGAATACCCCAAATACTAGTAGAGAAAGTAATAAAACGGTCCAGGCCAGTGATAAACATGAGGAAAGAAGAGGGAAGTAACACTCCATCTAAAGGGAATGGACGGAGTCACAGCGATAAGCAAATCAATAGGGATGGACAACCAAGGAGATATTAATATTAAATCAATTAGGCCAGCTTTTGGGGGTTTTCAGAATGCCACAGTGAATCTCCCAGAGGAATGGGCTAGAAAATTGATTGAACTAGAGAGAATAAATATAGGATGGACCATGTGTAGGATAATAGAGAGAATCTCTCTAAGAGGCTGTATCAAATGCTGGGATTTTGGTCATCTGGCAGCATCTTGTAAAGGCCAAGACAGAACAGACTGTTGTATGAAATGTGACTAAGCTGGACATAAAGCGTTAACATGTACCGGTAAACCATATTGTCTTATATGCCAAACAAGCGGACAACAAGTTAACACAATGAAATGTCCTATATATAGAAGGGAGTGGACGGACGCCACTAAGCAACACAGCTATCATAATGATTGAGTACCTCCATATTAATTTAAACATATGTCGTGCTGCCCATTACTTCCTATATGCTACTGTGATTGCGATAGTAGAATGGAAGGTAACGGATGAAGAAACACTAAGTAACCACCAATACATTGTGTTTGATCAACTGGACGGTTTAGGAAAACCCAAGATACCCAGCGGCTGGATAGTAAATAAACTAGACCAAGCAAAGTTTCAGTCGATGCTGCAAGAAGAGATCGGCAATAATCCAGAACTAACAGTCCAGTCACGAATGACAATTACTATTGAAGCCTGCAACGCCTCTATGCCGAACAGGAGCAAAAACTCTAGGAGATGGCAGTGTTACTGGTGGAATGAGGAAATAGCTAAACTGAGGTGCAAATATATTAAACAAAGACGTCTATTCCAGAGAAAAAACCAAATAACGCAGATCGAAGGAAGAGAAATTGCTCGTGAAAGATACAGAAAAGCCAAAAAAAAAACCTATGGAAACAACTGTGCAAAGAAATTGATCAAAGCGCATGGGGGGAAGGATACAGAATTGTGACAAAACGCTTACGAGTAACACCATCATTCATACGGTAGTACCAGAACACTTCTCTCTTCTCGAAAGAGGAACTACAAATCGCGAGCGAGAAATTGAATAGTAGGAAAGCTCCAGGCCCAGACAGAATCCCCCCGGAAATTACAAAAGCAGTGGCAAAACTGCAAACGGAATTTGTACTTCGGGTTATGAACGGAGTTCTGCAATCGGGCACACACTCTGAAATATGGCGTAAAGCCAAACTAATCCTACTACGAAAAGGAGATAAACCAGTAGAAGACGCTTCGTCATATAGACCAATCTGCTTGCTAGATGCAATGGAAACATTTCTGGAACAATTGATAGCTATCAGGCTGAAGAAGGACATCGATAGATATGGAGGACTGTCAGAAAATCAATATGGATTTAGAGAAGGCCGTTCAACAATCCATGCTTTAGAGAAAGTGATGGAAGTTGCACAGCAAACAGCACATCGTCCGGGTCAAGTCAAACCAATCTGCGCAGTCATAACGCTAGATATCAAGAATGCGTTTAACTTGACCTCGTGGAAATATATAGTAAGAGGGCTAGAAAAGAAAAGAATAGCAAGATATATAAACGAAATAATTAGTAGCTATCTGGACAACAGACAAATAACAATAAAGGCAAGGCAAGACACTAGGGAGAAAGATATTAACAGTGGTGTTCCTCAGGGCTCGGTGATCGGCCCTATTTTGTGGAATGTTCTTTATGATGACATACTCAGAATCCCAGATGACATACTCAGGCTTGTGTTAGCGGAGGGGGTTATGACAATAGCCTATGCGGATGATCTGGCCATTGTGGCGACGGACAAGGAAGATACAGAGCTAATCTACAAAGTGAATACGACCATAGAAGACGTTCGTGTATGGCTTGAGAGTAGAAAGCTTAAGCTTGCACCTCATAAGACCGAGGTCGTGCTCCTGACAAGACGGCGAAAAGTAGAGGGAATAACATTCCACGTTCAGGGAGCCGAAATCAAACCCAAACCAGCCATAAAGTATTTGGGGGTCTGGCTGGATAGGAGAATGATCTTCGCCACCCACATATAGATCACCGCCAGAAGAGCAATGGAAACGGTGTCAACATTAGCACGGCCTAACAGTCTGCTCGGTGGCAAATTCAATAATGTTATACGCAGCGCCAATATGGGAGAATGCATTGAAGGTTGAAAGAACCAGGACCAGAATAATACGAGTCCAAGGACAGGCGGCAATAAGGATATCCGCCGCCTAGAGAACAATCTCGGCTGACGTGGTGCGGGTTATAGCAGGTACACTACCAATAGAACTCCTGGCCACTGAAAGGAAGGAAATATACTATGAGAAAATAAACAAATTGCTAGACATCGGCTAATAAACAATTGGCAAAAGATCTGGGATGAATCACAGAAAGGCCGCTGGTCAAAGCGACTGATTCCGATAATCGAACCTTGGTTACTACTGGAACATGGAGAGGTGGGACATGACCCAAGTTTTGCAAGCGAACTAAACAAGAAGAATAGACGTAGATGAAGGCCGTCTCAGAACACCTTCCCGATGTATGCGTGAGCGGTTCTAGGAAGACTGTGAAGAGAGAAGGAGGGGTTTTAGTCGGTAGAAATTCGGCACTACCCGAAGAATGTAGTTTTTTGAAGATTTTCCCTCCTCCATTAAAAAAAAATTTAAAAAAAGATCATATTCCAGTGTTCTGTTCATTTCAAGGCAGTTGCTTCGATTTCGTGGCAGGTGTTTTACGGAAGAGAGTTGTTAGCCCCAACCAAGATCTTATTCAGGAGAGCCATTTCTCCCAGCTCTCGTTTCATCCCAACCCTACCTTCTACTTCAAATCTCAAGTATGGTTACTTGGGTTGACGGGGTTTACCATGAGAAGGTGACAGTCGGGATTGAGCTATTATTGCGGCCTTATCGAGATCAGATGCCGTGCACTACCCTATTCTAAACCCCCTTTCGTAGGGTTGCTATTCTGAAGTTGGAGATTCTTTCCGTAATCGGTTTGAAGTTCGATAATTATCGATTTCAGTCTATGTTAAAAATTGAGGCTTGAAAGCAGCGTTTGAAATACAAAAATTTTTGTATGGGAACCATACAAACTAAAATTAAACAATGTTTAAAAGAACAAATAAATCCTACAGTAAGTTTAGTAATTACAATCATAATGAAGATCTAACAGCTGTATTCATAGTCGTTCGCCAGCGGTTCGCCGGCGAGTCGCCGGAGTTTCGTTATGAATAGTATGTTGGCGGCACTGTACGTCTATGTCAAATTCGAGGTTAGCAGGTTAGATTTTGTGTCAATTTCTGTCAAAACTGACAGAAAACCTAACCTGATAACCTCGAATTTGACATAGACGTACAGTGCCGCCAACATACTATTCATAACGAAACTCCGGCGACTCGCCGGCGAACCGCTGGCGAACGACTATGAATACGGCTGTAAGACTTTTAGCATTTATTGTGTTAGAACAATAACAGTAGTAACCAATATTGATCACTATATACAGTCGAACCTCTATTTAACAAAGTTGTAAATTCACCAAAAAAAATCGTAATATAGAAAATTCGTTATTTAGAATAATTCGGTATATATATATATATATATATGGGGTTTATTCACGGCTGTAGCCGTCTTCCCATTCCTAAGCGCCATCTTTGCCGGTCCTGTGTATCGTGTTCTTCCAAATCGCGTGTTCTCATTGATTCTCGTATTCCCTCGTTCCAGGACCGTCTTGGTCTTCCTTTTTTCCTTTTACCTGGTGGTTTCCATTTGAATATTCGCTGAGGCCATCTGTCTTCATCCATGCGCATTAGATGACCAAACCATTTGAGTCCTCTCCGTTCTATTCTTTCAATTATAGTATCGTGTGCATCCATTTCTCTTCTAATCTGTTCATTAGGGACGTGTTCTAATCTAGATGTTCTAGCACTTCTTCTCAAGTAGTCCATCTCCACTGCAGTGAGCCTTCTCTTGTTTTCTGCATTAAGTGGCCACGTTTCACTTCCGTATGTCATCACTGACTCCACCATAGTTTTGCCTATCTGTTTCTTGACATTCCTAGAAATATGCTTATCCCACCATAGTGCATTTAGGCATCCTACGACTCTTCGCCCTTTCTCTATTCTTTGTTTAATTTCATTTGTGCCCAGGCCTTCCTTTGTCAAAATCACACCTAAATATTTAAATTGCTCTACTTGCTTAATGTTAGTATCGTCATTTATTAAAACTTGAAAGTGGGCTTCTGAATTTACTGCCAAGTATTCAGTTTTGTTTACGTTAATGTTTAATCCCCATTCTTCATAATATTTGTAGAGTCTTTTTAACATAAACTCTAAGTCAAACGCGTCTTGCGCAATGACAACTTGGTCATCAGCAAAATTGAGTGTGAATAAGCAGTCATCTCCTATAGGTACTCCCATGCCTTGAACTCTACGTTTCCATTGTTTAAGGACAGTATCCAGGTATATATTGAATAATAATGGCGATAAGGAGCATCCCTGGCGCAACCCTTTTGATGTATATATAGGTTCTGATATTTTGTTTTCTATTTTTATATTTGTAACGTTGTCTTTGTAGAATTCTTGTATTAGTGAAATCAATTGCTGATTTATCGAAAATTCGTTTAGAGCTTCCCATAGTTTATGTCTAGGTATGGAGTCATAGGCCTTTTCTAAATCAATAAAGGCTAAGTGGGTTTCTTGTCCGACTGCTATACGTTTTTCGGTTAACTGCTGGATTATGAAGATGTTATCCACACATGATCTACCAGGAGTGAACCCACTTTGATCTTCACTTATTTTATTCTTAACTTCTTCTTGCAGAATGTTTTTTAATACCTTACCAAATAGTCTCGACATTGTGCTATTAACACTGAGACCTCTATAATTGTTGGGGTCTTTTCTGTCACCTTTTTTATAGATTGATGTTAAGTAGGAAGTTTTCCATTGAACGGGGATTTCCCTTTGGTCAATGCATTTGTTTATTAGATTAGTAATTCTTTCAATTAGATACTCTCCTCCGTTCTTTATTAATTCTACAGTTATTCCTCCTGGTCCTGGAGATCGACCATTCTTCATGCTTCTGAGTGCTAGTTTTACTGTTTCTGTTGTCACTGAAAAGGTCTTAATGAAGTCATTGACAGTATCGGCATTGTTAGTATTAGGTTGTACTCTAGTTTCTGTAAGTAATTTCTTATAATGTTTTAGCCACTTTTCTATGTCTATCGGTATACATTGTCTACCTGTTGTATTTTTGTTCATGTTTTTAATATTACGCCATACTTCAAACGATTGAGACCCCCCTATTAGGCTTTGAATTTCCAAACATTTTCGTTCCCACGATTTGTTCTTTTCTTCTCTTACTTTGATAGTAACTTGTCTTTGTAGTGCTTTATATGCTTATAAATTCCTAGCTGTTCTATTTCCTAACCACGTATTGTATGCTTGTCTTTTTAAGATGATGATAGCTTCAAATTCCTTTGTCCACCACATTTGTTGGGCTTTTGTTTTCTGTTTTTCACCCAGAGCTTCCCTAGCAGCTTTATGTATTGCACTGCTTATGTGTGCATGATCTTTTCCAATGTCCTCTTCTTTAACATCTTCTAGAATTTGCTCTAGTCTTTTTCTGTATAGTGTTCTTATACTTTCGTGGTAGAACAGATCTAGATTATAATTCGGCCATTCTTCCATATTTTCCATGTTTTCTGTTTTTAAGTTAATGCCTTTTACAGTAGGTTTATTGGTAGGAAACAATACTTTCGCAGCTACAAGATAGTGATCCGATCCACAACTACATCCTCTTTTTACCCTCACATCTTGGATCTTAATTGTTGCCTTCTGTCTAGTAATAATATAGTCAATAATAGACTTTTGATTCAGAGATGGCCTTTCCCATGTATACTTGTGGATATTCTTATGTTTAAAGTATGTATTATTAATTCTAAGTTGGTTTTGTTTGCATAAGTTAATTAGTCTTTCTCCACTATTGTTTTCGGTGTTTTCACCATGTTGTCCAACCACCTCATCGCTAGATCTTTGGCCAACCCTAGCATTTAAATCTCCAGCGATAATAATTTCCTGCTTGTCTTTTATTTGTTCTAATTGTTTGTCCATCATCTCATAGAACTCTTCTTTCAGTTGTACTGGAGAGTCGTCAGTTGGTGCATATACGGTCAATATAACTACTTCTCGACCAAAGATTTTCATTTTGACTACCAGGCATCTTTCCGATACAAATTTGATGTCCCTTATTAATGTGCTATACTTGTTCTTCATAATTATGGCGACTCCTGAGCTCGCTCTTTTTGCTTTATTTACTCCAGACCATATAAATGTGTAATCTCCTATAACACTTGTTCCTTGTCCCTTTTTCTTTGTTTCGGTTAGACTCACGATATCCATATCTAGTTCCTTTAAATTTACCACCATTTCTTTCATTTTATTTGTTATACTTTGTACATTAAAAGTTCCCATTTTCATAGTCCTTTTTCGCAGCTTTATTCGTCGTCTATTAGATCCATCCATGTTCCGAGGCTTGGTCTTAGGTAGTTTAGTGTTTAATTTCAGATTTTTACAAATTTGGAGTACTGGTCCAAAGCTCAACCCCCAACCTGGAGGACCAGGGTATCTCTAAACTTAGTCTGGTTCTTCTCCTTTGACCTTACTGACAAAGGTGACCCTACCAGGAGCCTAAGCTCCAGTCAGCATCGCTCTCGGGATCATTAGAACGCGCAAGCCTCCTCACCCGGCAAAAGATGCCTTCGTCAAGGTGGAGATACCATCTGAGGAGGAATTCGGTATATATGTATGCACATATGTCATGTATGTTTAATTGACCTGAAAAATGATTAAATAATTGAAGTTGTAGTTTTATGTGAAGTTTAATATACGTAATTGTTAATACATACATAGCTACATATCTATGTTCATAATATGTAACATAAACGTACATTATGCATGATTAAATACATAAGCTATTATACATAATGTACAAAGGGACATAAAAGCCGCACAGAAACATTAGGTATGTACTTATGAAAACATCAGATGTGGACTTAAAAGTTCTTAAAGAAGTCTGTAATTTTTGGTTGTACGTTGCATTTAAACAATAGGTACACGTTTTCAAAAAACATTTTCGCGATTTTGCAATGCACGACGGATGGTCTCAAATGCCTCAAAACTTTCGCAGTCCGACGGCAGGGCATTTTCACAGGGTTCCCAGCGACCTGGAAAACAGGGAAAACCGGGAAAAGTCAGGGAATTAAAAATAGTCAGGGAAATCAGGGAAAAGTCAGGGAAAATTAGTAACTCTTTCACTTGGTCAGGGAATTTTTGGAAACGTAAAACTGCGCATGATTATTTTAATTCTTGCATTACTTTCAGAGATATAATATACCTACGCTCAGCTTATTATCTCTGTCTTGGCCCTATGTAGTAGCGTTGAGTTGACAAGGATGGAATGTCGCCAGTGTGTGTGTGTATTCATTCGCAGTCGGACGACTAGTCGACGCATTCAAATTGTGGAATCTCACGCGCGACGCGCGCATTGGTTGCTTATTCCGCTCAGACCGCCGACGACGCAAACCACGTGTTGGTTATGTTTGACTTGTGAGGTTATGAGGTTGGTCTAGGTTGCCCGTTTTGCTTTGTTTGCGTATTTTAGTAAAACTTGAAACGTATTAGCATGATGCAAAAGAAAACAGTGTTTAATAAAAGATTGGATTGATCCAGCAGTAAATCCAGAATCGAGCAGAATTATAGCTGCTGTACCAAATTACCTGGAAAAATGAAAAATTAAGTCAGGGCAAAACCTGGAAAAGTCAGGGAATTTAAATTTGTTAACTTGCTGGGAACCCTGTTTTCAATTTGCGGTACAAACTTAGCTTAACTTAACGCTGTGAAACAATTTGTTAAACTGAACAGTACAGTCTTTGAACGAATGCGGCATTACCGCCCAATGACCCCATCAATATTCTAGGAAAATTCCGAAACTGAACTTTTGGTAAATGAGAAAGAACCTTCCTGGAAACAACTCATTCAACTTAACAATACAGCCATTGAAGGAATGCAGCATTACCGCCTAATCACCCCATTAGAGAGAACCTTCCTGGAATTCAAACTAGGTACCTCACAAGGGTTTATGATCCTAATTTTACTACATTAAATAGAGATTGTGTTCGCTAAATAGAGAGAAATTTATATATAAATAATATCAGACATTGACGGTTCTAACCAAAATTTCGCTAAATAGAGAATTTTGTTAAATGGACGTTCGTTGAATAGAGGTTCGACTGTATGTTTATTTTGTACTCTTATAGTATATATTATAGTCACTTCTTGAGTATGTGCATATGTTTATAATTTTTTTCAGTTGAATTCTCGAGCTTCTACATGAAATTACCATCTATTTTGTTACAGGGAGGCAGTGAAGTATGGACAGCAGGCAGTCAGACGGTCATAGCTTCAATAGCTTTTCATCCGAGTGATCGCATTTTAGTGATAGCAACCTATAATGAGCTGTACTTCTGGGACTGGAGCAAACCACAACCGTTCACACAAACTGCCACTTGTAATACGAAGGAAAAGGTATGTTTAGTTTATGCTGCTAACACTTAGAAGCTGCCAACATTTGCAGCTGCGTCAAGTTTAAGTGCCACATGATTGCTTACACAATTCAACCATGCGGACGGCCATACAATTATCTTAATAATTATTTTAGCTTAAATATTCAAGTAGGGCTTTGGCTGTGACTATATCAGTATACAGTCTCTTCAACAAAAAAGGCCCCACCTTCTAGCTACTTTATTATTTATTTTAGACTCAATAAACCTTATATCAAATCAAATGGCACATAAAAACCTACATTTTAACACTATCAAAAAAATTTTATGTTCAATTGTTTCAGAATGGTGACATCACATGCAATTTTTGAAATGACACTGTATTTATTTTTTGACATTTTCTGGTAGAGGTTTTTTTTCTCTTTTCAACAATATAAATATTTTATGCCCTTACATAAGAAAATTTTCGAGAAAAATTAAAAAACTTTTTTATTGGTGGGAGGCCATGATACAAAACTATAAACAAAAGTGTAACTCAGAAAAACAAAACAATAAACACTTTAGATTATTCTGAAATCTGATAGTTAAAGTGTTTGGCTACTATTAGTTTTGTTTTTCTGAGTTACACTTTTGTTTACAGTTTTGTATCATGGCCTCCCACTGTGAAAAAGTTTTTGTAATTTTTCACGAAAATTTTTTTATGCAAGTGCATGAAATATTTATATTGTTGAAAAGAGAAAAAAAACCTCTACCAGAAAATGTCAAAAAATATAGTGTCATTTAAAAAAATTGCATGTGACGTCACCACTCTGAAATAATTGAAGATAAAAATTTGTTGATTGTGTTAAAATGTAGGTTTTTATGTGCCATTTGATTTGATATAAGGTTTATTGGGTCGAAAATAAATAATAAAGTAGCTAGAAGGCGGGACCTTTTTTGTTGAACAGACTGTATGTCAAAGGTACTTGATATTATCTATGCCTCTTAACAAGCACTAATAGTTAGGAGACTAAAAATACCACTTGTTCTGTGTTCAACATGCCACATGTGAAAAAATAAGCATCTTGAGTCAGTTCTATTATTGAATTTGTTTAGATGTTCACCCAGGTATTTACTTTTACTTCTTTGAACTGACCTCTCGGCTATGTATCCTATCCGAATAATTGCCTCCTTCACCAGTTCCTTTTAAGTCCTTATACCTATCTTTTTAATGTCGCTTTGTACAGTGCTTTTTGGTCTGGAATTTGATGGAATGGTTTCATACACCAGGGTACTTTCTGTCTTATATAACTCCTTGTATTTATTTATTTTCGTTAATGTTAATAATGTCCAGCTGCTCATTTTGTAACGTTAGTTTATTGCAACATAAACACATTCTTATAATTGGAGAGGATTTTCTAAGTTCTATATTTCGTGTAAAACATTTTAGTTTGTGATCTATTAATAATAATAATAATCTTAATAATAATAATCTTTATTTGCCCAACAGGATACCCAATTATAGGACAATAAACTGTACAAACGAACACGCACATTATTTAAATAATATAACTGTTACAAAATAATGCTTACCTAAATGAAAGAACAAAAAACATAGATAAATAGTAATAAATAGTAATAAATATTGTATGCCGATCTATAACACAAGAAAACAGGATCAACAGTAAAAATATAATGTATAATGTAACAAATCTATTCCAAATGCAAAAAAAATATAATTTAAAAAATACTAGAGCTAAAAGCTTAAATTAAAAAAATATATATATATGACTATCAAAAACAGTATATCTAAACAAACAAACAAAAAATATCACAATTAAACTGCATAATTCCACTTACAGATATACAGTCCACAAAAAAATTAGCATTATTGTCGTACGTTGAAGCTGGTTGGGGGTCATGCTCATTGCCATTCTTAACCCAATTTATGTTGCCCAAGTTGAAATCGCATAATAGTTAACGGCTCAGATAATGATATCGAGCAGTTTGTAACAAATGTAGCTGGAATATTATCAGGGTCCAGCCCCTTGCTTACATCCTGGCTACTTAGTAGCTCTTACACTTCCAGACAGGTAGATAGGTAGACAGGCAGACAGGTAGACAGGCAGACAGGTAGACAGACAAACATTCATAAGATAAACAGGATAAAAAACGAACTTTTCAGTACTATGCTACAAAAGAGGCTAAACTCTTTATCATTAATGTGCATAGAAAGCGACATATTGTTGAATTTAAATTTTGAAGATATAACACAGGACTTTGCCCATACCAAATCGAGCAAAACTCTTTTATTAGTGTGTAGCAATAATTATGACCTATTTTTTAGTTTTTAGGTTTCTTATGTTCTATTGTGTTTATATTAATTTTATTAGAATGTTAATTTCGTTTCAGTACATAGTCGTATAAAAATAAAAGTAGGTATTTTAAAAATATTTTTTGTATTGTATTGAGTTACTTCCTTTCTAAAAGGGCCCGCCCCTTCATTATCTTGGGCCCGGGGCCTCAATCATATAAAATACGGCACTGCAACTGCAACATAAATTTTTAACAAAACAATTCCACAGCCTTCTAGAGCAGGGGTCGGCAAACTACGGCCCGCGGGCCATATCCGGCCCGCCGTCTGTTTTTAATCCGGCCCGCAGGTTAATACTGTTTTTACACAAAAAATTTAAAATAAATCAAATTACGCCCTATAACCCCTGACGTATATAAATAGACTGATTGAAGTAATAGAAATTTTTCTAGATGAGAAAAACTGCCCACAGCCACTATTATCTAACAATGAATGGCTATGGAAATTAGCATTTGCTGCAAACATGGGATATCTTAACAAATTTAACTTAAAATTACAGGGAAAAGCTCATATGTGAAATGTATTCTACCGTAAAGTCGTATCGCCAAAAATTTGCATTGTTTCAAACACAAATCACATTAACCAAGTTTGACTATTTTCCATGCTGTAAAAATGTTCAAATATTAGCGAAATCCTCATTCCCAAAAAAATTCGCGGCATATATATTTTCAGAACTTAAATTACAGTTACAACAGCGTTTTTCGGACCTTGATCCAAGAGCAAAAGACATTTCTATATTTCAAAATCCATTTGGCTGTACAATTGAGGAGCTTCTGTCAGACCTTCAATTGGAAGTGCATGAACGGCAAACTGATGTTTAAAGAAATGAATCTAACCTAATTCTATAAATATCTTTCGGAAGATAAATACGGTCAATTAAAATTATATGTTCGGGGAATTATATCTATATTTGGGAGTACTTACCAATGTGAAAGGACATTTTCGAAAATGAAGTATGTAAAATCGCAATACAGATCACTCTTAACAGATGACAATTTGCAAACAACGTTAATGATAGGATGTACTAATTTCGCACATCAGTATGATGAAATATTATCTCAGAAAAAACAATTACGTTCATGGCATTAGTACAAAATGTAAGAAGTTTATTAATAGATGGAAACAATTTATTAGTTTTTTTGTGTGTTAATATATATAGTATACATATATAAATATTATGTACAAATATCACTACCTAATAAAATAAATGAATCTGGTTTTTTTTGTTGCTCTATGAGTAAAATTTCCCATGTAAATGTCTTCGAGTTTACTATCTGGCCCGCCGAGCCTACACATTTTACGTTCTGGCCCTTTTCAAAAAAAGTTTGCCGAACTCTGTTCTAGAGGATAAAAGTTTTCGATCATGCGGTACAAATTCTGTTGTTGATCGCTTCAAAGTCTATTGTTTTGTAATTTATTCTTTTGCTACCTACAACTGCTTGTACCAAATATGCCATTGTTTGCTCTACTGTGGTATAAAGTGCTATCACTCTGGCCTCAAATTCCGGTTTTAAACAATCTAGTTTCTTGAATTGCTAGTATATCTAGTTTATATTTATTAATCTTCTCCTTTAGTTTTTGTAAAGCTCCAACTCTATACAAAGTTTGTACATTCCAGGTTCCTATGTTAATATCTGTCAACCCCTTTTTGGAGGGCCATTTCTTCAAACTGATCTTGATCATTAATATCTTGACAGATGTGTTGTCATCCACATTATTCAGTATTTTGAATGGCATCGTAGACAGCGATGCGCCACTTTCTGTCTTCTGATAAATATACCGCTGTTGAGAAGCTGGAACCGAGTATATTTTTAGTTTGGGGGACCTCAACTTTTGTCTTGTCACGTGCAAGTGTCGTGGCTGCAGTTTTTGTTAAAGCTTTTTTTTTTGTAAAATTTGCTTTATGTTCTTATCTCATGTCTTCGCAGATGGTTTTCGTTACTGCAATCTTGCTTCCGAAACTTGTTTGACAGTTATATTTTTATACAGACGTATGTGACCAAACCATCATATCTGACCTCTTAACTATTTTCTCTGGGATTGGTTCTATCTCTGACCTTACTCTCACCACTGTGTTTCTAATCCTGTTCCTCTTTGTTATCCCCCAAGACCGATAAATACTTCATTTCCTAACTCTGTATTTTGCTTTTCACTTGTAAGAACCCAACTTTTACAGCCAAAGGTCAGAATGGGCATGAATATTAATTTATACACACTCTTAGTATTCGTTGTCTTTGTAATCTCTTTTTTTCACAAAAGTATTTCTTATCGAATGATAGATTTGCAATGCACTTTCTACTCTGGATATAATTTCTGCTTCTTGACTTCCTCTGTTGCTTACATGTATCCTTAATATAAATGTATCGATTTGTTCCAGTCTTCTAGTATTTATTTCTATATTAATATTTGTTTTTACCTCTCCATAATCTTTGTTTTGTTTTCGTTCATTTTAAAATTTCTAGATATTGGATACATATCCTTCACAATCTTCATTTATTGTAACATTTATTTGAACTTTCTAATAAACTTGAACAGTATCTCCATGTCTGTGAGTTTATATGATCTTAATATGTCTTTAGTGGGTATATTTTGTGTCTTCCTTCCTTCTTCTTTTTTGTGTTTTAACTTTGTCGCCCAATCTGCGTTTTGGCCATAAGTAAAAAATGGTCACTACTAATTTCAGATCCTTTTCCAACTCTCACATTCTGTATTTCTTTTCTACTGTTTCTGTTTATGAATAACAATAAGTAATCTGTGATTGATTTTTTGTTTCTACTTTTAACTATGTAACGTAACTTTGTAAGAGTACAACAGGCACACCTTGAGGCCTAAGTGTGTGAACATCGTTCACTCTCTTTCTACAATCCAGAATGTAACTTTTGTTAAATAATACATAAATATACTAAATTTCTTGTAAGAATAGTTAATTAATTACAGGTTCGCTATGTGGCTTTTGACAAACTGGGTCATAAACTGATAACAGGAATTGCCAACACACCCCAAAGCAGATGGGAGCGGTCCAGAGCTAACAACACTCCCCAAAACCGAGTGGAGAGAGCTCGTGTTTCAGTTTCAGTGCCTGTGCCTGACAGATCTGTGAGCCCATACCGTCGCCGCACCACACCCAGATTTGTTGGGAACTATTGCTCATATACTCCACAAGTAAGTCTACTAGGAAGCATTTAGAGGATTTTTTTTTTATTGATTTTGTGTTTCAGCCATCAACATCAAATGCCAGTAGCGACAGAGTGCCTTTATCTAGTGTTCCTGAGCGAGAACGTAGAATAACTGCATGCTACCGCAATTTGGTCCATGAGTACGAGCTGCTGGTGCACAGATATCTTCAGGTCTATCGACCTCCGGCTACAGTAAGTGGATTGTTTGGAATTGTGTATATTTATAGTTGTTTCTGCATAATAGTTAAAAATTAAAGTAGAGAGTCACACAACTAATGATGATTACTGTCTTTATTGTGAAAACCACCATCTTCCTCATTATTATTTTTTTTTGCTTTGTATGTTCTTTTGTCACAATTTAGCAGATAAATTTAGTCTTCTTTATTTTCGTTAACTGACTACCAAACTCTATAAAATTTTATGGTTATGCAACCAATATATTTTTCTCTTATATTAGGTCAGTGATTTGCTGTTACCCAATTGTTTGGGTTTTACGAGTTCTTTTTAGAATTAAAGTGGGAAGGGGGATAGTCTTGCCCTTAGTATTCCTTATGAGGGTTTACAATTGCCATTATAATATTGTGATAACCAACGTGCTTAACGTGCCTTACAAAGTAACTTGCAACTATTATATTTTATTCACATCTTCAACATTATGTTTAATTCTGTTCCATTTTGTTCTCTTCTTCTCTTCATTATTTATTTTAATTTGCTTTTTTGTGTATTATTTTGTACCTTTGATGCATATTTTATATTTTGAACTAATAATTAGCAAGATGGGAGTCGATCAGAAACTCCCGAAACGTCGTGTGATATACACCCTAGACAGTGGAAAAAAAAATGACATTGCTTCTTATTGCACGTATTAATCTAAGTGAAAAACTTGATGGACCCTTAATTTTGATTTACAGATGTAGAGCAGGTTTTTTAAAAATCAAAATTATTATTACTAAAATGAATACAACGTAACATCTAGTAAAATCAAGGATAACTTTTTAATGAATGTCTTTACTAGCAGACTTATACGAATGTGTTTTATAGAAATATTAATGGTTTTAACTTTGTTTCCGTTTAAATTTCTTCTCTTATTGCCCACATTTTTGTATTGCCATACTTTAAGACCAGTAACCTTTTTATACTTGTTTTTTTGTACATAATATAGTACATATCATCCCCATTGTAGTTAACTTTTCTGGACTAGTAATAACTATACAATAATTTTTTAAATAGATCGACCGTGGTACCGATCCCATGGAAATGGAACAGCAAGTCCCGGACGCCCCGTCGTCCGGCCCATCCACCAGCAACTACCAGCGACCAAGCTCATCGGCCAGTGAACCAGCAATAGCCGGCCCATCCACAAGCGGCACCCAGCAGAGCTCTGCCCCCACTGGCACCCTGCTTGATAGGCTACGTCGATTTCCACCGCAAAGGACCGACTCCATATCCGAATCGACCCCGAGCACTAGCAGAAGCCACTTGGACCAGACAGGCTCAGAGACATCCCCACGGCGACGCCTGGTGATGCGAACTACTTTAGGAATTCAAACCAGCACGGACACCCCCACAGATCTGTCCACTTCTTCGTCGAGAACTGCGGATAAAAGCGGCTTTAAGATGAGGATCAAGTGCTCTCCCAGGCGAAGAACTACTAGTGCGAGTGTCGCCGACAGCCTGAGCGACAGCAACTTGATGAGCTTGAAGGAGAAGCTCACCCAGATGCAGAAGAATCTGACGCAGAGCTGCAACAGCCAGATTAGCGATATGGCCCCTAAGATTGCCGAGTTTAAGAACAGCCAGCCTGGGCCTAGCGGCTCGGCTAGTCTAGATGCTCCTTCGACGTCTGCTCAGCCAGTGAACCTGACTCAGGACCGGCAAGGTGACAACAGTAGGGAGTCGTGGCGCCTGCAGCTGAAGAGGTTGTATCCTGGTTTTATCAAGAAGGGCACAAAGCAGAGCCGGAAGCCTATTCTGGATACGTCTTCTGATAACAGCAGCTCTGAAGAGGATGACGTGGCGAAGAAGAGGCTGTATAGTACCCAGAGTCAAGCTTCTGCTAATAATGAATCGACTCCTGATAATAGCCTGCAGAATTTTTTGAAACAGAGGGTAAGTTGTTGAACTTTTGTATTTTTTTTAAACTTGATACAGTATAACTTCTTGAAAGGGTAGAATATTAGATCTCGTGTTATCTAATGTGTTGGTATCATTAAGAATGCGGATTCATTTGTCATTGAAGACGTATTAGCGTTATCAATAAAAGGTAAGAGCAGATTTTCTATAGAAACAGTATTAAATAATAGTTTTTTATTGCATTTTTCCAAGCATCTGTCAACCAAGCATAACAATTGTCTCGCCTTTTGTTGGCAACGATGGTACATCATCCTTCATTAGAATGTCCTATACTGTATTCTAGAGTAAAACATGATGAATGCTCTCATTCTTAAAGTAGGACCTATAAAACATAAATACGCTCAGTGGTTTATCTCCCTTATTACTAGGTATATAAAAACAAAAAATAAATACTACTTTGTAAATGTAAAATCCGGCTAATGCAAGTATATGTAGGGCTAAGGAAAGAAGTCAAGCGGGATATTTATTATTTTTATATTGTGTATATTGTGAAGCATTAGGGGAACCTATTAAACTACAAAAACGTAGATGGTAGATGTGTTCTGGTGAAGCAAAAACTTAAACAAATGAAAAAAAGTAATATTTGAAAAAATGTAGTATAATTAAAGTAAATGTGGGATGTAACAGAATGATTCGTCAGTATGCATGTGGTGCAGGATTCAAAATTGAATATAAACGCCATTCTAAAAATATGAAGTGAGATTGTTGAGAAATGGGTAGGAAAATGGGTAGTGGTAATGGACATTGCCCTTTACCCACTGTATATGTATTGATGATGACCCACTTCTGATGGTGGTAAGTTTGAAATCATAAAATTGAGTTTGATGAGGGAGGTACAAAAAAACACGAATATGATGAAATCACATCGTCTATCTAAAGACAGTTCTAAACTTACGAGTTACGTTGTGACAAGAAACTCTTACAAACTTTACTTAGGATATGTGGCAATTGGCAAAACAGCATCGAACGCTGTGAACTGAAGGACGATTCAATTAAATACAAGGGAAATTTTAACTTGCAAGATGTTCCTCCTATTGTAATAAATCTGATCTGAAAATCTGATAGAAACTGATAAACAAAAAAAAGGTAGAGACTATTTAAAATGTAAATGGAATTATTTCTCTGTGTTAGTTATAAATAGTGGGTTATTTTAATTCAGGAAGAATCTAAAAATGGTTACGGTCTGAAACGACATTTACGACAGCGCGCCAGCTCACACGAAAAGCCACGAAAAAGCTAAACGACTAGCGTGTACGATATCTCTCAAAATCGAAAAGGTAACTCACATAGGACCGCTGCCCAGCTCGTAACAAGAGATGCCGGCTAATCTACAGTGGAGGCTCATGGTTTCCACTGCATATGTTGCAATTGGGTGTATCATTGTTTTGTATATTTGTACTCTTGTGTTTCTACTAAACTTCTTGTCTATTCCCTTGTTGTATTCTGTGTTCTACATACGATCTTTCATGTCTCCTATGTATCATCGCACCTAAGTATTTGAAAGTTTCTACTTTTTCGAATTTATAGTTGTTAATTTTTATTTCCTTAATTTCTTTCTGTTTTCTGCCGCAGTGCATATACTTTGTTTTTGTCTCATTTATTTCCAATCCTCAATCTTTTGATCTTTGTTCTATTATGCTGAATGTCCTTACTAGTTCTTCTTTTGTTCCTGCCACTATGGCAATATCATCTGCGTAAGCTATTAGTTGGACAGATTTAGTCTTGATTGTTCCACAGTGTTTTGCTTCCCTAATGATAATATTAAGGGATATGATGAACAGCAATGCTGATAAGGCATCTCCCTGTCTCACACCCTTGCCTACTTCGAACTCTTCTCTTGGGTCTTGGCTGAGGAGTACCGAAGCCGTTGATTCTTTCATTGACATCTTGATTAGTTGTATCAGTTTACCAGGAATTTTAAAATCTTTTAGGTTCTCTACCATTTTCGCTATAATTAAGCTGTCAAAAGCTTGTTTGTAGTCAAGGAAGAGAATATGTATGTCAATTTTGTATTCATAACTTCTTTCCGTGATCTGTCTAAGTGTGTGTATGGCGTCGATCGTTGATTTGTCTTTTCTATATCCCAATTGGTGGTCTCCTAGGCTTTTTTCTGCATGCTTTGCGATTCTGGTCTTTATTATCACCGTTAGGACTTTGTATGCTGCATTGAGTAGGGTGATTGCTCTCTTTTTTTTTTGGTATAGGTATTATGAAGCCCCTGCTTCACTCTGAAGGGATTTCCTCGCTAATCCATATTTTTACAATTAACTTATGCATTTTTTAAAGTAATTCTTTCCCTCCATATTTTATCATTTTGGCCGTTATGCTGTCACACCCTGCTGCTTTTTTGTTTTTCATCTTTGATATATGTTCTTCCACTTCTTCAATGTCCGGTATTTTTTCTAGCCGTTCAGGTTGTTCATTTATTTCTCTTGTCTCATCTAAAGGGATGCTATTCTCTTCTTTGTAGAGGTTGCTGAAATATTTCTTCCATTCATTCTCTTCTATTTCGTTTGTTGTCTTGGATTTTCTTGTGTTTCTTTTTTTCATATATTGGTATAATAATCTAGAATTGTTCTTTTTGTTTTCCTTTTCTATTTCTTCTAGAGCTTTCTCTATCCATTTCTTTTTCTTTTCTTGGCATATTTTGTTTGCTTGCTTTCTTCTTTCTTGATATTGTAACTTATCCTCTTCGCTGTTCTAATCCACTCGTTTCTATCTTTATTTTTCTCTTTTATGATATTTTTACATTCCTTGTCAAACCAGTGGTTCTTTCTTCTTTTCGTGTTAACCCCAGTAGTGTTCTCTACTACGGCATCTAACACTGCTGTTTGATCTGCATCCAGTTTTCCTCTATACTGTCTGTTTCTTTTCCTGCTGTTAAAACTATTCTGCACCTCCTCTTTGTGCTTTTGTAGCGTTTTCTCGTTTTCTAGCTCGTCTATATTTCATTTTTTCCTCTTCATCTCCTTTCTTTCATCAGTTTTTTTTATCTTGATGTCTGTTATCACTAGGAAGTGATTAGAGTCTATATTTGCACCTCTGTAAGATCTGACATCGTTAATAGATTTGCAGTGCTCTTTTTTCACTAAGACGTGATCAATCTGGCTTCCGTCTTTTCCATTTGGATGCATCCAAGTGATTTTGTGGGCTCGTTTGTGTTTAAATTTCGTGCTAATTATGCGCGAGTTGTTAGCAGCAGCAAGATTGCCCAGCATTTGTCCATTGTTATTCGTTCGCATGTGTGGAGTATGCTTCCATGCTATTTCTTCTATCCACTTCTCTTTTCCAATTTGCGCGTTAAGGTCTCCCATCAGTAAAACTAAGTCTTGTTTTGGCACTTGTTCATAGGTTTCTTCCAACTCTTCAAAGAATGTTCGTTTTACATGCTCATCTGCAACTTCAGTTGGCGCATTCACATTTATAATCGTTATATTATATGGTTTATTCTTAATTCGCATGTATGATATTCTCTCGCTAATTGGTTTAAATAGCATTACTTGATTTTTCATCCTTCCCCTTGCTATGAAAGCCGTCCCTCCATAACCTTGTTTATCTTCATTTGCATACCAAATGGCGTATTCTCCTTTATCTATTTTCCCCGTACCACCCCATCTTATTTCCTGAAGGCTAGCTATTTCAATATTGTATTTTTTCAGTTCATTTGCTACCTCTTGTAGTTTGCCTGGTTTCAGTAAGGTTTTAACATTCTATGTTCCTATTCTGAGACTTTGTTTTCTGCATCTTTTTCTTTTCTTTTTACTTTTTGCAATTCTTGTGTTCACCATTGTGCAACTATCCATCTTATTTGCGGTTGTCATCAATATTTCAGTCCGTCCTTCAATTTCTAGTAGTTTTTTTAATTTTGCTGATTTCGATTTGTCCTTGTGATATTCTTGATTGTTTTGCGTAATCCTTCATCCACTACTTCTGTCTTGTCTTTATCAAAGGGTACTAATATTGTTTGAGCCCAGTTCTTTTTTTTTGTGGTATTGCCCCTTTGGAGGGACTTGATTCTTCTTCGCCTGTGGATCTGCTTCTTTTCTTTAGTTCTTCATATTCTTTGCTTGTTTTTGTGTTCTGTGGATCCATATCAGCTTCTATGATGTCTTCTATTTTCCATTCTTCCCCATTTATTAATAGTTTACCTTTTTTAATTATTGCTCTTAGTCCCTTTTTCCTTGCATCAACTAAATAAGGTAATAATTGCTTGTTTTCCTCTCTTGTTTTCTTATCGAGATCTTCACACACTCCTATTTTTGTGCCTGCCAGTTTCTTCGTGCTTCTCATGATCTCCCATTTCTTTATCATTGTTGTGATCTTTATCTTTATTGGTCTATTTTTATTTTCTTTTCTTTCTCCCAGTTTGTTTATGGCATCTATGTCGCTATCGGTAAGTTGCACCTCCATTTTCCCTCTTATTGTTTCTAAAACTCTCTCTTTCAGTGTTGTTAAATCTTCTTTTTTCTCTTTAATATCTTCGGGGATTCCAAAAATTATTAAGTTCTTTTTCCTTAATTCATATTCCAGTTTTTCAATCCTTGATTCCTGATAGTGTCTAGTTCCTTCAAGTTTTTAAATTTTCTTTGTTGCTTCGAATTTTTGTTGGTCTTATCAATTTTTCCTTCTACCTGTAATAACTTCTTCATAATATCGCTAAGCGTTATTTCATCTTTTTCTGCCATTGCAATTTCTTTTGTTAATTCTTTTGTTTCAAAGACTAGTTTCGTTATTTAGTAATATTAGGGAGAATTGTCGCTGTTTGGCTCAGACAAGTTTTATTTATTGTTAACTTGTATTGATTGTTGTTAACAGCAGCCAGGTCAACTTTGATCACTTTGTGTAAAACGCAATTAAGAAAAGAGCAAAAATTCTTACTTTCACTAACTCTAATTTAATTGAATGTACCTGTACCAATTTTAAAGTTTTGAAAAGGAATTGTGAAAATCATGTACATAATTATTACTGCTTACAGAATCTAGTTTGAAGCGCAGTGAAAATCAGAACTAATGTTACAATCTAGTAATTTCCAAGTTTCGTATTGGTAACATTTTTGACATCGATCATATTGACATAAAATTGTTGACCTCATTTAGGCTAATAACACAATAAATCAGAGGCGTACTCAACATTGCGGTATGGTGCATTATCAGTTCTTGAATGTTAAATAGGATTGCGGAAATAATGGTGTTAAGTTGAACAACCATGCTCTGCTAAACCTTTTATCCCAGCAAAAGCAATTTTCACACTTTACAACACAAAGAATCTATCATATGACGTTAGTCATTGCGCAAACGAAATCCCTCTACCCGCCACTACTGGTTACTTGTCATTTAAAATATAACCAAACTTTGTATGTTTGACAATTACTTCTTTTCACATATTGCCAATTCAGTGAAATCAAATATAATCATAGCACCTTTCATGGCCTACCTTGAGAGTCAATCTAAATTCTGTAAGCTGTGTAGTTGCTCACTTAACCTTGTGCTTTGACAGATGACAGGACACAATTAGATTTCCGTGATATACGCCCCTGGAATTGTCATATTAATAAAGTACCTTATCCTATTTAGTTGTCAGAAATTCTCGGTATGTGAACTGTAAGAGGCGACACAAGAGAGTGCAGTAACTACAGGGGTATATCTTTGCTGTGGGTTGCACCAAATGTATATGAAATAATACTCGATAAGTAATTTAGAGATGTGGTTGAACCGAAGCCATTTCAAGGTGTCAATTTGTTAGTCATTTAATTACTCAACTTTCTTCCCATTTAACTAAATGTGTATCTCTTACAATTAACGAGATCCCCATACTGGCCCTCCTTATCTTGGACGCACTGTATATTAGTATATTACTACCAGACTATACTAATAATAATGAGAGAATCACCTAGCAGAATATGCCTATAAGGCTTACTATGCAACTCCATAAAGCTTCATGAGTATGAAGCAAATACGAGGATGTGCTGAAGAGTGCCTGGCTTTACATAGAAAGAAACGTGCTAGCGAAATATGAAACATATTTTATTCAACGTACTTCCCCCTCAAGCTAACACGTTTAGCACAACGCTTCTTCAGTTTTCAGAACCCCTCCAAATGTCCAAATAGAAGTGGGACGTTTGTCCCTCCAAAAACGCCTGCGATAACTTCTTCATTGGAGCCAAACTTGGTACCCTTGTTTCTTCAGCTGTGGGAAGAGGTGGGAGTCCAAAGGGGCTAGATCTGGGGAATAGGGCGGGTGGTTCAACAATTCGAAGCCAACTTGGTCGATTTTCGTTGGGGTGTGGTGAGCGGTATGGGCAGATGCATGCACCGCCATGTCTGCTTTATTAATGCGTGCAACGAAAGCTCTCGCACGTACGATTCTGTTACTGTGCATGTACGCTACTGAATAGTTAAACATGCTGCAGTATTGTTTACACGGACCTCACTTACACCATTAGCACCAAAGCGAGGCACTTTTCAGCACAACCTCGTATATATAATCATTAATTTCATACTTTGTTAAGTGCCCAATAATTATCTCATAACGAATAGTTATTTAATAAACCAGTGCTAATGAGTGTGATTAATAATAATGGAGACACTCACACATTAATTGTTGACATTATTAATCGCCGATTAACATACGAGTTAATTACAATGCCTATACTAAAATTGTTTATTAATAGAAAATCATTCATTACTAGAGGTCATAAATAAATGATATTTTGTACATTAATGAAACCTATAAATAAACAATCAATGGAAATGTAATATAAATTCCAGAAATTATAATGGTGTCAATGAACAAAACTATTTGTCATAATAATTTCAAATTCCATTCTTTATATATTGATCACGGAGGGAAAATTATCATACATTTACATACGGTAATAAAATCTGGAACATATACCGTATTTGGGGCAAAATTTGCAGTACTGCGGCATTTTTAAAATTGGTTTCAGGTGCACTTTCACACAGAAAACATACTTCGGTAGTTTTCACAGTACTTGTTTTGTAGCAAAAAAAATGTGGTTCCTGTTTGGCACACTACCAGATTCTTTAATACTTGATAGACGTGACTCAATACGCGTTTACTTCTTAGTCTACAATTAGGGAATCTTCGGTGATATTCTGCAACTGCTGTCCGCGCATTACCATCACAAAAGCTATGCATGAATAAAATGTCTGTGTATTCCTGATTAGAAAACGTAGTCATTGTAACTAATAATTGTAAATTTTATAACCACTACTTGATATTTAATAAATATACAAACAAATACTAAGCAATTTAGATCAGCATAATGTTTGCATTAAAATTAAATACAGGAATATTAGAAATAGTACCAAATAAACCTTTTTTGTATATGCCTCCAAAAATAGCTATTTTAGGGACTCATTTGAGTCCGTAAAATGGTAGATTTACGGCCTAGTCCCTAAAAGTTGTCGTAGCAACTTTTGCGGATTATTTCTCATTTGAGTCCATAAAATGATACATTTATGGCTTAGTCCCTAAAAGTTATCATAGCAACCGCTATGGTCATCCAGTTGTGGAACACCCTGTACAATCTACACGGAATAAGATGTGGATTTAGCCTCACAGTAGTTTTGGCTACTGATATGAATTCTAAGTATTTTCTGAATGGTGGGAAAAATAAAACATCTGAAATGCATTCTACATGTAAGATATACATTTGTGGAAAATGTGTAGGAAGTGTAACGAAGACAGTTATTTGTACGAACTGTAAAGATTGATATTGATATACATCCGCTATCTGATACAAAATGTTTGTTTAATTTATTGTTTCTAACATTAGTAACTAGGGATGTCGTACCCGGTCTAAAATCAAACCCGGGTACCCGAAAACAGTACCCGGGTACCCGAAGATTTTACATTTTGCCTTATTATTTTCTGGCGAATGAAAATATTTCTATACAGGCGATTTTTTGATGACATTGTTTTCTTATTTGTTTGTACTTTTGTAGTTTTATACAATGTTCAAGCTCTATGATCTACGCATTTTAACACCGCGAGTTTTCAACTGAACTAATTTGAAATAGGCTAGTACCTAGGGCCCATTCAAACTGCAAGTCGTAAATATTTTCACACTTCCAAGTGCTATCTAATTCAAGTACGTGACTTTTTATCTGAAATTGGTAGCAGCATCAACATCACACAGAGGATGTTTATGTTACTTCAACCCATACTACCGTGATTTAATGGTACTATTGACGAGTTGAATATTTCCGTGAAGCGGATTTATTGCCTTATATGAAACAAGAATCAACATTATGTGGTATGGGATGGGTTGATTCTTGTTATTACTGCATTGTTTTTTTCTAAAGCTTATTTCTATTGTTTTTTAGTTTTTATCATCTTCTCCGAAAAAGGCTGGGCATTACATAATTTACTAGTCGGGTACCCGGGTCCTGAAATTATACATGGGTTGACTATTACCAGGGTCGGCCCGGGTACCCGCCGACATCCCTATTAGTAACATTAGTATTTAACTATTACAGGTCAATTTTTTTATATAACTAAATGTTTAAAGTATATCTATCTCAAAACTGTTTTTTTTGCTCACGATCAAAATGACTAACAACAACAGTTTTAGGTATTTTCAGCCATAATACCACAAGTGGTATGATTATCACCAATTACTAATCATACCGCGAGTTGTATTTAGTGAGAGAATACAATGAATTGAAAAACTGTCAATGTTGGTTACCTTGTTGTCAATTTTAAGTCTATGTCAAATTCGAGGTTAGCAGGTTAGGTTTTGTATCAGTTTGTGTCAAAACTGACAGAAAACCTAACCTGCTAACCTCGAATTTGACATAGACTTAAAATTGACAGCAGGGTAATCAACATTTTCACACTTTTGCGTAGCAACAGACCACAATAAGGTGATACGAATTTTTGTTTTGTATCACCGCTGTGGTATCCATGTATCCAAGGGTTTTTATGCTTCCAATTGGTTTAAAAAAAGGTCATGTGATTAATGAATTGTATTCTCAGCCATAATACCACAAATGGTGTGATTATCATCGGTGATATTTTCGAATAGAAACCGAGGTGCAAATTCAACATGTCCGAAGTGCAAATTCAACGTGTCCAAAGGACGAGTTGAATTTGCTCCTTCGGTTTCAATGAGAAATATCACCGACTACTAATCATACCGTGAGTTGTGTCTATGTCAAATTCGAGGTTAGCAGGTTAGGTTTTGCGTCAGTTTTGACACCAAAACTAACCTACTAACCACACTTTTGCATAGCAACAGACCACAATAAGGTGATACGAATTTTTGTTTTGTATTACCGCTGTGGTACACATGTATCCATGGGTTTTTATGCTTCCAATTGGTTTAAAAAGGGTCACGTGATTAATGAATTGTATTCTCAGCCATAATACCACAAGTGGTGTGATTATCATCGGTGATATTTTTGAATAGAAACCGAGGTGCAAATTCAACAAGTCCGAAGGACGAGTTGAATTTGCTCCTTCGGTTTCAATGAGAAATATCACCGATTACTAATCATACCGCGAGTTGTATTTAGTGAGAGAATACGATGAATTATGTTGGTGGCACTGTAAGTCTATGTCAAATTCGAGGTTAGCAACAGACCACAATAAGGTGATACGAATTTTTGTTTTGTATCACCACTGTGGTACACATGTATCCAAGGGTTTTTATGCTTCCAATTGGTTTAAAAAGGGTTACGTGATTAATGAATTGTATTCTCATTATATAATTTAGAAATGAACTATAGCACTACTTGTATTACATTTTGTGTTGTACATTGTCGCCTAATCTCAGTGGAATTACACTGTTGGCGACAACATAAATAAATAAATCAGATAAAATAACAACTTCTCTGGATTGCAGTTGCCTACAAGGTCAGCATCATGGAGCAGTGAAGCCAAAGCAGGGACCAGTAGTGCTAGTGCATGCCCGACGGGATGTCAAGGGTTTCGATCCTCAAAGCGGTCGAAAAGTGACTTAGAAAAGTTAGTGTGTTTGACCGACTTCGTAGCAAACAGTGGTGACAGTGCCGGACAAAGATCTAACGTTGATAGCATTTGTGATAGGTGTGGTGGAAACATCGAGTCGCGTGCCGAATCTGGTACTCCATCAACCAGCGACAATACAAGACTGACAGCTGAAAACCTCTCGAGAGCCACCAGTGCATCTGCTAGCAGGATGGACACCAGCACTCCCAGAAGGGCCAGCACCTCGACTGAATCTCTAGCCGGTTCTATTTCCTCCATTTCATCAGTGGGTTCTTCCATCAGCCTGCCCAACAGCTCTGATCTTCCTCTGAACTTGAGAAGCAGATCAGAAAATCAAGGGTCTCAGCCCTGTGCAAGAACTTTAATGAATACCGACACGCGTACTACAAACTCGACCGTTTACACTCCATCCAGTGGGCCCACGTCGTAGGTTTTTCTCACACGTTTTATCCGCGTTTCTCCCAACTCGTGTTCATAACGTGCTGCCCCAAATGCAGTCCAGGCGGTCTAGCAGCTTTCTCTCGTCTACTACAAGAAATGCCTTAGATTCTCTTACTAGGAGCAGCAATAGGCTAACCATCAATTTCGCGCCTGACGAGGTCATAAATTATTCGGAACGGGTCAACTCGGAGGACGACCTGACAGACCAGGCGTCAAATTTGAACGAGTTCCACCCGTTTGATCCCCCGCCAGAGTTTCCCTCTATTAATCCCGAGAATATCGGGATTGGGAATATGTACTCTAATATAGTGCAGGACTTGGAGTCCAGCCTCAATAATGTGCGGAACTAAGGGCCAGCAATCGCCCCGGGGAGACGTCGGATATGCTGAGCAGCTTCTCCGAGCGTCTCGAAAGTATTATGCATCAGTCTGACTCCATTTTGCGAAATCTGCGGCATACCATGGATATGTTGCCTTCCAGTTCAGAACCAAGTGAGCCGAGAAGGCTACAAAGAACCTCGCCTGCCTTGCAGCTGCCTTCACCTAGAAGTGTGGAGGCCGATCATCCTCGATTTCTTTTCAATGATCCTAATTTTTATGTTCGAGACCAAAACCAAACTGCTCCATCAGACAGAAACAGGTAATAGATTTTTTACTTTTAATAGAACATTTTACAGTGTGTGCAAGATAAGTAAGTGCCTCAGGCATGAGTAGCTTATAAATGGTAGAGAAAGAGACTCAAAAAATGTTCGTATTAAATTTAAAAATTTTTGTTTTTATTTTCACCGCACACAATTTAAATTTGTCAAATTGTAAACAATCATTAGATGGAACTTTTTCCCCAAGTCAATGATGTTTTATGGGTTTACCAGTATTTTTACTTATTCTTTCTATTCTTCTTCTAGTTTTATTTTGCAAAAATGTTTCCATTCTACTCTATCCAATATCAGTCTTTACTTGCTGCCAACTCTTCTCAGCTATTTACACACTGCCATTTTGTTACTTCTCTCAATCTTTTCTCTTGTTTTCTGCCTCACACACTTGTTTTGTCTCTCTATCTTCCTGACAAACATGCCTTGAGTTGGTTTACTTCTACTTTCGCTGCTAGATGTTCCACCTGTAGTCTATCCGTTATTTCTTTGCTTCTGATTTTGTTCCTTATTGTAGTTTCTTCTACTTTTATGTTACATTACCTTTTGCTCGTTTTTGAAACATGCCACCAACTAGACTCGCGAAAATGGGTCGGTGTCGACTTACCGTAAAAGGACACCAAGTGGTGCTATCTGTCACGACGTTTATCTCGGGATACTTGAGAAGACTAACCACTAAGTGCATTTATTGACAAAACAATGTAGTTTGTGTGACAAATGAACCTTGTGGATCCTTGATTCAACATTTGTTTTTCTTCATTCTTCTTTGGCCAGCATATTATTCAAATAGCAGACATTCTTTTTAGTTCTTTGTCTCTCATTAAAACAAAATTTAGTGAGCATTTTCACAAAGAAAAAATTAAGCTGTTGCTCAACAAGTTTGCAATTTACATAACATATTCTCAGTATCACTCCATATAAGCTATTAATTGTGGGGGGGAATTATACCAGCTCATGGGCGCTGTAATAATTAGATGGTTATGGAAATAGTTTATAGTTATCTATTTTCCAAAATCTTGCAGAAAAAGGTGTCTGATTGCAAATGAAGACATTTTTCTCAACACCCATAAAAGTAGTGTATAAATACCTATATGCTTTGTTTGGAATAGTGATATGATTGATCATATTTCGTCTTAATACAGTGAAACTTCTATTTAACGAAGTCGCTAAATTCAACAAAATATTTATTAAAACGGAAATTTATTTAAAATGGTATAATAAATGAACTTAGTGGTTTTGAAAACAGCATTTTATCTATATGAGCAATTTATTCAATATTTTTACATAAGGATGTAATTTGATTTAAAACATGGATTTTTTTTGTAAAGTAGAGCAGAATTCATTTGTTAAATAATTCAAATGGCCGAATCACTGTAACAAATATGTTTAAGAAGAAGTTCCACTGTTTGTCCAAGATTTTAAGTGAAATATGGTCAATATTGCAAGTGCTTTTTTTTTGTTAATTTTTTGTGTAGATGTTTATTTGTTCATGTAGATACATTATATTACACCAAATTTCCTAAATAAATCAGTGTCTTATATTGAATTTTAGGTACATATTTTATTAATAGGGAGTTTCGCGTTGGACAGCGGACGGCGCGGACGCGAATTTTATAGCAGGTGGCGATATATAAATTCCGTATACGGGCTATATCACACCAATAAAAATTCGTGAAACTTAACGCGACGTGAAAAGTGGTATATAAAATTAAGTGGAACGGTGACTAAAAGTTAAGAAAATAGAGAAAAATCTGTCCAGTGTTTTGCGATTCTATAAGAGTATAGTGCAGTGAATAAACCCAGAGCGGTTGTCGGTGAACGGCCGGTGAAGGTGCGATAAGCAAGTGGCGCAAGTGCGGATAGTGATAAATCGAGGCTGCGGTCAACGGTGTTTAGAGGAAAGATAAACAAATAAACGTGCTTTAAAACTTCAACAAAAGTTTAGCGGTGCACATTTAAGAACTAACTGGATGGAAAATGCAAACAAACGGGAACGGGAGCTAAGTAGCAGCACAGAATTGGACCAGGAACTTTGTAGAGAAAAAAAAGAAAAACATAACAACTACCCCTTTCTAAAAATCACAGAAGCAACGAATACCAAAATTTCGGAAATAAATGAGCTGAAAAAAATGTTGGAAGAGATGATGATGGAAATAAAGGAAAACACGAAAACTAACAAGGACCTTAGAGAGGAGTTCAAGAAGAAGGAAAAGAAATGGGAGCTAGAAAAAGGCAAAACTAGAGGCAGTAGAAAAGAATAGAAGAAAATGCAATATTGTAATAAAATGGGTTGAATTTAAAGGGCAGGATAAGAAACAAGTTGTGATGGAGTTCCTCAAAGAAAAACTACAAGTGAACGTCAAAGTCAAAAATGTGCATACCATAAAGCCAGCATTAACAGTAGTGGAGATGGATTCTTGGAACGAAAAACAGGAGATAATGCAAAACAAAAAATCCTTGAAAGGAACAAGATTATATATAGAAAACAATCAAACACAGGATGAGAGAAGAATACAAGCAGAAATAAGGAAAATAGCCAGAACGGAAAGAGCAAATGAAAAAGAAGCAAAAACTGCGTACCAGAAGATAACAATAGACGGAACTTGCTATAAGTGGTGTGAAGGAGAACAAAGAGTCATATAGGAGACTCCTCCTCCAAAAAACTAAGCACCCTAAAAATAAAAAAATAGACACAAAAGATGACGAACAGAGCAAAGGACACGGACATGAGTAGAGAAATGAAACAAAAAAGAGGAAAGAAAGAATATATAAAAATAGGTACCGTTGCGGCCAACTCAAAGTGCACGGCAGATTTTTAGCTTGTAATACGATATTCTAATCATAGACGTCGAGTTTTGACGTTTACGTTTGGCATCAACTGTCATAGAACTGAAAACTCGGAAAATTTCCAGACATTTGTCAGAAGCAGAGAAAATGTGAGCTATTACAAAACTGGAAGAGGACTGGTCGCTGAGTCGAGTCGCAGCAGATTTACATGTGGACAAGAGCTGCATTTTCAAAATTAAAAATCGTTGGCAGCAGAGACTTCTGCAAGAAAAGGTTTTTCAACACCAGAGTACAAAGAACGAAGAATACAGTTTGCAACTGACTATTTGAATGAAATCGACGAGTTTTGGAACACGACTGTTTCTCAGATGAAAAGGTATTTCAATCATTTACCAATTGACGATTAAGGGTGTATAGACCACAAAATTCAAAATTTGAGGAGCAATATTTTGTTCAACCCTTAAGGAGTAGTGGACGATTCTCTGTAAACGTATGGAGATGGATCAATGCTCACGGATCTGGGGCATGCTATAGAATTAATGGTCGACTGAACGTTGAAAATTATTGCAATACTTTGCAAAATGTGATACTGCCATCTGTAAGAGAGGTCTTTCCTAATCAATTAACTTTTTAACAGGCAAGATATTACCTAATTAATTAATTTTGTTTATGTTAACGTAATTGATAACATTATTTTTACAGGATAACTGTCCTGTGCATGCAGCAGTGGTTGTTCATTGATGGTTTGATGAGAATAATATAAATTTATTACCATGACCTGCAAGAAATCCGGACTTGAACCCCATTGAAAAGGTTTTGCGGGTATTGAACTACAAAAATGTATACCAGGGATTTTGCACCAAACAACGTCGATGAATTATGGGGAAGAATAAGAAACGCTTGGAAAACTGAGAGAAGGATACAATATGGAAACATTGATCAAATCTATGCGAAACCAACTGCAAAGCGTAATACCAATCGAATACTGATACATATTTATTAAATACATATTATACGTATAGTTTGTTTACTTGCGAAACTTTGCTAAAATACAAACATTAAAAAAGTAATACCTATTCTTACAATCACAAGCAACGCCACTGGAGAAACCTTCATTTAATAAGCCGAAAAATTGCAAAAATAACCATAGTAACAAAAAACCGTGCACTTTGAGGTGTCCGCAACTGTACATGAAACATCAGAAGTATAAATGGAAAGGAGGAGGAACTTGTAGAGGAAGTGCAGAAACAAAAGTTGGATTATATGGGAATATAAATTTAAGGAAACGATTAATAATTTACTTAAAAATAAAAATTTGTTCTCGTACAATTACTAAATTAAATTAATGGTTTGATGGCCATGCATCTGGGTGACTGTAGCATGCAAATAAATGTGTATATAATCCGTTCACGATCTTTTTGGGTCAGGTGAGGCTATGACCATCTAGTAATTTTGTTGGCAGTACCTATGTGGCAACTAAACTCCCTAATGAAAATTGACACTTTTTGTGTTAGGTTAGGTTGTTTTCAGTTTAAGGTTATATTTTTTGAATAGGTGCATTGTTGCCGGATCTCTGTTTAAATTAAGGATGAAAAATTGAAATGATTTGACAATTGACGACAGAAACGAAAATGAGAACGAATGCATAAGGAAAGCATTCAATATTAATGTTTATTTCAATTTGGATAAGAATTGTATACATGCTATGAATATGCCACTTTATTTTACATGCTTGCTTGCTTGCTGGTGTGGAAGCTTAAAGACGCCACAAGTTGATGCCAAATAAATTTAGTACAGCAATTGAGCAATATTGGTCTTATAAAAATTAACATGTGAAAATTGTAAATATCTTGTGAAATGGATGGCTTTGTTGATTTTACTTCATGTTGATTTTCACATCTGCCACATAACATTTCAACACTAAAATAGTAGTAAGTAGGTAGGTAGTAAATTACACAGGTCTACAAAAAGATTTTTTTTACTGGGGTTTGACCGAAATTAACGTGGCTAAAAGAAGTTTGTTGTACTAATTTCAAAATGGAAAGCAGTTTTTCTCTATCACATCACATTTTCTTACAATCGTAAAAACAAATAATGACAATTATATGTTTTTCCAAACTTGCATTATGACACTACGATGTTATATTAAAAGATACAATAAAGAAAAGCAAATAGAAAAATCTTTAATTCTTTATGCTATTATAACAAATTTAATAGAATGGCTTTATTTTTCTTTTAAATGAACGCTTTGTTGCCTTTTTGTTTCGCTGAATATCATGTCCACAGTCTCTTTTGAGGCACCAGCAGTAATCTGCCATCATGCTTACATTCCACCATCCCTGGTACCGTTTTTCCATGTCTTTTAGATCTTGGTGGAACCTCTCCTCTTGCTCCTCGCTTTCGTCACCAATATTTTCTGAAAAATAGTCAAGGTGAGAGTGCAGGAAAAGAACTTTCAAACTCTAATTGCAACCTACAGCTTGAAACTTTTCCAGAATATTGTCAACAATTTCGACATAATTAGGGTCCTTATGATTCTCTAAAAAAATGTGTAACACAGTTTTGAACGAAAACCATGCCTCTTTTTCAACTATAGTCATGATTTCGTCAAATGTCTCATCTTTAAGTAAACGCCTTATATCACAAAAATACCTTCCTTAATTTTTGCGTCTGATAAATGTGGGAATTTAGAAGCGAGATATTGAAAACATTCACCGTTCCTATCTAAACCTCTTACAGACTGCTTCATCAAACCCAATTTTATGTGCAACGGTGGTAAAAGAACTTTTTCAGGATTCACAGGTGGGACGCAGTATATATTTGCATCCTGCAATTAATTTGTCCTCCTAGGCCATTCTTTTACAATCCAATGTTGACTTCCTGCCCTGCTGTCCCATTCACATATAAAGCATGGCATTTTTGTAAAACCTCCTTATTGTCCCAATATCATGCTCAAACATCTCAAGTCTCCACATATTTGCCAATTGTACTTATAGTTTATTTTGTTAAGAAGAAATTCTAAGTCTTCGTAGGTTTCTTTGAAATGGATCGAATGAGCAATTGGCACAGAAGCAAAAGTGTTGCCATTGTGCAAAAGAACTCCTTTTAGGCTTCTTTTACTTGAATCAATAAACAACCTCCACTGGGATGGGTTGTGAACAACAGATAATAAATTCAAAACAAGTCCAGGAATATATTTCCAAAAGACAAGTGATTCTTCATGTGAAATATATTTCGCCAATTCTTGTTCTCGACTTCTGTGATAAGAGAAAGGCACTCCCGCAGCAAGTACACTTTTTTCTTTGAGTCTCGATCTCAGAACTTGTGCTGCATCCTTTGGTAAATTTAAATCTCGAACCAAGTCGTTTAATTCACTTTGTGTAAATTTATGTGGGCCATCGCAACATTCGGGCAAGAATAAATCATGGTCTTCAGTTTCCGCATCTGATGGATAAACCTCTGCTGATGCTGACGATGTAGAAGTAGATAGATTTAGACAATGAAGAACATGTTTAGACACAGAAGGAATAGTCGGATATAGAATATCCTCCTTATTTTTGGCATTATATCCAAGTTTGTTCAGAAGATCAGAGATAATTTTACACTGCCTCCACATAACGATGATGATAAAGTTGATCAAAAAGTTACAATAATCTAAACCAGCACTAAAACAAATGCTCCCTTGATATCTTAATACTCTTGCATCATATAATCATATTCCTTACTAATTTTGGTTAAACTGTTTAAAAAAGCATCCTCTGACAAATATCTAAGGTATGATTTCATATAACCACTTAAAATTTTGCCTAAATACCTGCTAGTCACTCATCCTCCATTATTTCGCCATGAAAATCTTTATCATCATTATCGTCCTCTGATTCTGAATCAGATTCACCTAGCGAAATAATAAAGGGAGGTATGTTTTCATACGATAAATTTCCCATGTGTTTTCTCCAATCATCCAAAATAAGTTTTTCGCAATGTCTACACAAATCTTGCCACATTTCTGGAGTACATTTGAAAATGTACTCAAGCCATAAAGTATCAACCTTACCCTTGGATGAAGGTTGAGAATTGATGTGCTTCTTATAATAGGATTTACAAAACCCCCATGCCATTTCAATAGGATTATATTGACAATGGTATGGGGGTAATCTAAGAACCTCATGTCCATGTTCCCGCAATGTCTCGTCTACCAAATATCGCCGTTGTCCATTAGTCCGAAAAGGTTTTATTAAATTCCAAAGTTGTTTCTTCGTAAATTTATGATCGACTTCACTACTGTGATTACGCAACCATTCTTGCATTTGGCCCCTTCTACTAGAAAATGTGGGTGGTTTGTCCAACTGCACTGAATGATAAGGTGCATTGTCCATGACCACCACACATTTTTGTTTCAAACTAGCCAAAGCAGGAATAAGTTGTTTAACCACCCAATTTTGAAAATGTTTCCCGTCCATTGTCTTATGATAATCTCTATCGTTATTTTCTGAATTTAGTAAGAAGCCACACCCTTCTACAAACCCTAAATGACAGCCCACATGTAAAACTGTAAATCTTGATCCTTCACTTTTAATTTTGATAGGATTACTTTTTAAATCTGATTTGTGTATCCAGCGACGGATTGACGAACCATTTTGGTAGATCCAGGTTTCGTCAAGATACACGAACGTTAAATTTTCACTAGAATTTCGAAGTTGTAAAAATTTTCTCAAAAAAGTAATTTTTGCTGCAACAACATGCTTTTGTTCACATAAAATTTTGCGACCGTTTACCTCCCTGTGTTTGTAACCCATTGAATTTATAATTTTGTATAACGTTGTACGCCCCCCTTTAAATTCCAATTGTTCTAGCGAATCAGCCAAAAGCTTGTCCAAAGTAAAATATTCGTTTTTTTCATTGTATTGCCAAATTAGTGGTTGCAGGTCTTTTCGGATCATGAAATTTGTAAAAACATCAGTTTTGTTGCGTTTGCCAGAGAATGCTGTTTGTAAATTTTCACTTTTTGTTTTTATAACCGCTTCTAAAGTGTTTCGGCTCACCTAGAAAAAAAATCAAATTATAATAACCATAATGCATTATTTTAACTTACAGCAAATATATTCTCGAATCTCGACATTATTAACTCATGGACCTTCGAACATATAAGACTGGAACGAGCATACGGCATGGCAGGTGCTTCAAAGAAGATTGACAAAGACAGATATACAATTGGTAATAAGAGCTTGTGCGCAGGAGCGCGGTAAATTTGAACGTCGTAAGCGGCGCAAATTACTTTATGAGATGAATAACTTCTGGGTTTTGTATTTTACAAATATAGTAATACATTTTTGCAATTTGTAATTTTTTTCGTAACCACTATGCAAAGCACAACAACCAAATTCACAACAGCACAAATTAATTCAAAAACAACAAAATACTGAGTCATCTGCGGCCAGCTATTCTGCTGAAATCGTCCATTACGCACATCATTACAGCTATACGCCATTGCGCAATACCAATGAGTTCGAGTTATCAGTTTATCCTTCTTATACTTGCGTAATATTTTCATCTCTGTTGACCTTCTTTGAACCATGGATTTAACATTACGTTATTACAAGTATGTAAAAATAGTGCATCATTTTAACGTACAGCAAATATAGTCTTTAGTCTCGACATCAACTCGTGTTCTTTAAAATCTGGCCTGTCCTTTTTTGAATTGGAAATAGCATCGCTTAATCGACATTTTTTGTTGTAGAAAAATTATTTTCGGCATTTTGACTTTTCCTTTGACGGAAATTAAAATTATTTTTACACACTTGATAAATCATTTATTTTCATATGAATATTAAAATAATAAATCTGGCAATGTGGTGGCAAGAAAATGTCGAACTGACACTGACAGAAAAGAAAAGTTGTATCCCCTACATCACCGAATCAGTTAGTCCAACATGAAAAGAAAAAAGCATAGCCATCTCTGTCCCAAAAAGGTCGTGAACGGATTATAGTAGTTTAGTTTTAGAAATAGTTTTATTTTTGTAATATACGGTTTAGTGTAAGAGCAGCAAGACGTTGATCTTGCTGAACTCCGCCGTTTGTTGCTTCAACAACAATAAAGACAATTATTATTATTATTATTATTAACAGAGACAAAGAAGAAGGGACAAGGACATACCAGATTACATAAGGGATATTGGATGCTTTGGTCAGGAATAGAAAAATCTGAAAGGGCACAAGCGGGAGTAGGTTTAGTGGTGCATCCGGAAAAAATAGAAACTATAATAAACGAAAGGTATGTAAATGAAAGAATAATGGCAGCAGAAGTTAAACTAGAGGAAAAAGAAGAAACATGGCAAATTATTGTGGCGTATGGACCTGATGAAGACGAGAAAGTAGAAATCAAAACCAGTTCTGAGAGGAACTGCAAAAAGAAATAGATACGAAAGGAAACAATATTATAATTATGGTGGACCTAAATGGAAGTGTCGGAAATGATAATAGAGGCATAGAGAGAATTTTAGGAAGACAAGGAGAGCATAAAAGAAATAGAAACGACACGAAAATAGTGGAGTTCTACGATTTAGTTATAGCGAACACAAATATACAAGGGTGCAACATAGCAGAAACGAGAAATCAATCATAGAG
>OW679198.1:48178303-48415409 GCA_940337035.1 Agriotes lineatus
AAAAGTAACTTAGAATTAAAGTAGGTCTCAAATATAAAGTCACAGCCATCTGCTTTAAAAAACAATTTTTACTGGTTTTTCTTATTCTTCTACTACTCTGAGAATTACCAAACGCGATACTTCAAAAGTTAATGTATTGACGGATACGATAAGAGCGTATCCTCGAATTTCAGTTTCGTTCACTTAACTTGAAATTTATGTGACCCAAAATTGATGCTAAAAATCTCATGTTTGTGTCAACAAAACACAGGTATCTTAAAAAAATAATAATACCCCATCCAAACATGAATAGCAATTCAAAGCAATTATAAGCTTTAATAAGAGAGTTATAACAAATATTTCCAATTAAGATGATTGTATATTTAAAAAATAAGGGTACTGTATGCTTGAGCCATTTCATATTTTCGAACCTCCCCCGTATACGGAAGAAGATATTTAAATTTTGGCAAATGCATTTTTAGTTTGAGAACAAGCAGGGGTTTTTATAAAGACTGTTTTTTTTTTGAAAGTGAAAAATATACTTTTTTTCCCTCTTTGTAACCCAATCCGGGGGCTCAACAATCTCAAGACCAGAAAACCACTTTTTTCGTAAATTTTGTCCCTCTCTTGGCTAGTAAATGTATTTTCGTAAATATTTTTAAAAAAATGTTCAATTTTACTAATAACGGAAGCCACGTGACAACTTCTGTTTTGGCCCATTTGTACTCACTTTGCAACCACCTCTGGTCGTCAGTTTGATTTTCCAAGAAATTCTAAATAATTTTGTTTTCATTTCAGGCGAGCTTTTTTGGCGATCACTTTATTTATTATTTGTTTATAATAATTTTCTTACGTAGTGCACACTGTAGTTTCCGAATTTGAATTCGGCGCCGAGATGGCCTACGCCGAGTTGGCTGGCGCCAAGATGGCTCAGCGCCGAGCTGGCCCCGCGTCGAGATGTCCTAGACCCAGCCAAAAGGTACCGGCCTTCATCGGCGGTAGATGGCACTGTCAGTTTTACCCTAGGCGGAGTCATTGCATGTATTGTGAGATTTGTTTTCTGGATGCCTGCACTCACAATTTTATGGGTTGATTTTCTTTAAAGGTGTGTTGTTTGCCAACTGCTATAGCCTCCTCATAAGAATGAAGCGTTAGAATTTTCTCTTGAGTAGCGACTTCTCTAGTTGTCCTTTTCTTCACCTTGTCCAGCTGCGTGTCATTTCTTCGCTAGGATTTTCCTCAAAATAGAATTTTACTGCTACTGACCCACTTACCGATATACCAGCAGGCCAGACCTGCTCTTCTGCTAATCGAGCGGCAGACTTTCTGTTTATGGTGCCAATCTTGTATGTTATCTCCGCTGTATTTTCTGATTGTTTTAATAGGGGGTAGCATCTTATAAAGTCCGACACTCCCAACTTTTCTTTAATATAATGTACTACGTAATTGCTGTTATAGTACGATGGAAGGTTTCTCACAATCACATACCGCCATTCACTTTTGCCTACTTTTTCATCTTGAGTAGGTAAGGTTAAATTCGACACTGGGTTTTGGGCCACTCAAACTAGGAGATAGTTCTGTTGTTTGGGTGCCAACTGACATACAAGACTTTGATGTTTGAACTGGAGTCGAAGAAGCCACACCTGGAGATTTTAGGGTTTTTAGTCTTATTTGGAACTCCGCCATGGACTCTGATATTTTTGTTAACTTATGTTGTATCCCTTCTATGTTTTTTTCTAATTTGACTTGAAGATGGATCGTCGGCCACAATCAGTGAAGGACTGACACATCGAGTAAATTTCCTCAACTCTTTTATGAAGCAAATCTAGCTTTGCACCTTGGTTATATACCAATTCGTGTGTTTCCGTAACAATCGGAATTGCATCAGCCACTTTCTTAATTAGTGACCCTATAGCCTCGATGTTATCTGGACGCTCAGGGAGTCGGGCGTGAGTCACACGATACGTCTGGGCAAGCGTGTTGAGGTATATATATAGGGTACGTCAAAATTATGAGGGCGCCACCAAGCCTGTCTTAACTCGAATAACCGGGCCTGGGCGGTTAAACGGGAGCGAAGCATTCAAGACACTCCGTCGATAAGAATTCTCATGAGCTGCAAGCTCAAATAACAATTTCGTACTGGAATGGTAATATTGGGACTCTTTGGCCGAGACTGCGCAATCACTGGACCTACCTGCACGCTCTGATCTCTCATGTCTCGCCGTACACCAATCTTTACATTGTAAAAGGCGCTATCTGAAACAAAGCATGCACAGGTCGAATAGGAATAATACGTCCCTTAACTAAATATGCGTCTATTGATCGCTAATTACATCTGGGCAGCAAATCGTGCCGCCAAGCTTATGTTACTGCTTACGTTAAGCACCAGCTGATGGACGCGCTATGCTAATGAACATTAGAGTACAGTTTAGAAATACGCCCTCCGGCAAAAGGGCGCGTTAGTGCGCGATAACAGTGCTACAATATAGTGAAGCTCGCGCACCCAACGTTACTGAATTAAAAAGCTAGCACAAACGTAACACCAAGACATGGGCGCAGAGTTTTTTAGCTATTTAGGCGATGAAACGCGAAACTCGCGCACATGAACTTACTAGCAGGCTACCAAAGTAGCGTCTTGCAGCATGGTGGCCTCAAACGGGCATTAAAAGCCGCGACAAGCAAGCAAGGGGCATGCATCCGCCCACATAAAGTTGAGCACAAAACACCAACGCTCGCACAAGTGACAGTTACTATGTTTAAATGGTTGCAATTACAAATACCTTAGTCCGCAGACGGTCCATGAGAGTGGCGTGCAGTCAATTGGTAGAAGGCGGCAGTCTGTGGCAGCTCAATCACCAAAACACGGCATAGGGGTAAACGGGCTGGAATCCGCCGAGATGGCGGACGTTAGGACGCTCTCCTGAGAGCACGCTACAGCGACAAAAAGGCCTACTTCGTCCTGCCTAGAAAGATCCTCGAAACAGCGAGTTGCAAGGGAAAATCCCCCTTTCTCAACAACGCAGAACTGCCCAAGAAGCCCTTCACACACCTACGCCTCGACGTAAAGACGTGCCACTCACACAACCACACGCGACCTCCTTCGATCAACTGCCAGAGCGGAACTCTCCTAATGCGAAACTGTTTCTATACCTTAATCGCTGCAATAACGCGGGGACACCTTGCCGTAATGGCACATATTGAAGAGACGGCGCGGCGTCGGCGCCTCGCAACAAGGCGAGGCGCCGCCAAACTTAAAATCAACACACTTGCGACTGTCTCGATTGACGACCAGTACGGAATGAATCCCCCGCAAGGGAGCGTTACGACGCTTAAAGTGGCGTGAGCCAAACGGCGTTGCCACGTGACTCTCGACAGCCAATGGCGATGCGCTGCACAAAACAAATTAATTCCGGTATTCAAAGACAGCCAATGGCGAAGCGCCTCAACGGAATGATTTCTAGAAGTTTCGGAATTCTTGCGAGTGATAACACCCGGCTGCCAAAGTAGCAGCAAAGGGGTGCTCTAACTGACGAGAAATACTGCGTTTGAGGTCAAATATGTGCAAAATCATATTGTAGAATTAGGCGATGGAGCAAATAAGTAACTAAAAGGGTTTAGCATACGGGCACGCTGCCCTAAAGCCTAGGTGGCTACTTGTGCGCAAAAATTGAAAATGGTTTTAACATAGCAACAAGTTGCCCTAAAGGCGTGAAATGCAATTAAGCATCTACAACAGCAAAATAACTTAACAAATTTACATTTATTTCCTAAAAAACAATATTTTACCTATGTTATGCAACCCAAATACCATCAGTTCAAACAAAGTACAGCACTGCGTTTATCAGTTTGACACAATACATCTGCACTCTTATAGTTTTTTTTGTTATTTTTCGAATTTTGGAACACTTTGATAGCCTGGGATTGTGAACTGCTTTGGCCAATTTTCATTCTTTTCCATCGATTCGATTGTTGAAGTTGGTGCCCTGGGAGCCTTTTGCTTCGTTCAGCTTTGGTTATAGCTGTCCTCATAGTTTGGAGGGATATGTGAGGCAAGTGCCCCTTTGGAACGCCATTGAAGCTTTGTGTGCTGCTTCCGGACGTTTGTTACGCTGTTCTTTGCGGTTTTGTGGGGCCTCTTCTCCGATTGAACTTGGCGTGAAGCTGTTCATCACCACTCGCAGGTTTGTTACGACTTATTTCTTTGGCGCGGTTTTGTACCTAGAAATTGGTATTTTTAGCTTTTTAATTCTACGCCTTCGAATTGAGCTTTTCATTGTACGCCATGGAAATGAGTTTACCTATACGCCCTGCGAATTGAGTGTTACCGCTTGGAATGTATTTACCGCATTGGTGTGGTTTATTCTACCTGTGACTGGTGGTGCATTTACGAGCCAGCGTGCCGCTCATCCTTGCGGGTGAAGTTTGCTGCTATTCCCTTGCGGGTGCCGTATTACAACGACGAGGATCGTCTGCAGCCCGTAAGGAGGCCGTCTCCATGGCCAGCGATCTGCCTGGTTGCCTCGTTCACCAGCTCGATAGCACGTGCCGTGGGTACATAAAAGGTTTTTGTAGCGATTAGTTATGTATTGTTTGTCGATTTGGTTTATAAATATGACCTTTTAGAATTGCTATTATGGTATCTTGTGTATTACTATTTGTGCGCTTTACTTGCGTAACTAGTTATTTGATTAGATGAATTTACTTACTCGAAGTTGTTACGGTCTTAAACTGACTTTACGACACCGTACCGGCTCATATAACAACAAAAACGGCCGGCGCGGCGCGTGCCATAATGGACAAAATCTGGACGATAAGTTCTCCTAGGCCGCTACCCATGCCGCAACAAGATAGGCCGGCTAAGGCATCAGTGGAGCTGGGCGGGTCCTTAACGAGATTACCTAAGGGCAACGGCCAGAGGGGCGGTACATAACGGTAAAATAAAGAGGGCGCCACCAAGCCTCTCTTAACCCGAATAACCGGGCTTGGGCGATTAGACGGGACGAAGAGTACACTTGGTACTACTTCATGAAGGTACTCGAGGGGTATCAAGCTCAGGTTACAAATTCGAGAAATATATACTTGGGTTACTCATTCGGGCCTGTAAAGTCACTGCGGGGGGGGGGGGGCGCTGTCAAACCTACCTGCACACTCCAACGCTCAAATTCCGTCGTACAACGATCTTGACACTAGCTGTTAAATCTGGAAATTCAATAATAAACCTCGTAATCACATAGGCATCTATTGACTGAAGGATATAGCACAAACCCCTAAGGGGAACGATTACGTCGCCTTGATTACACGCAGGGCTTAGCCTAATACCCCAGCTGGATAGCATAGATAGTTCATTGCCGGTCAGGTACAAGCAAAATTTGATTGCAAGTAAACAACGATCAAAGTTTACAAACGCAACTTCGCGTAATTACGTCACGCACTGAACAGCTGAGTGATTTCGCATACGAATGATCGATACGCCGTTATTCACAAAAGCAATCGCCCTTGATAAATTGCTGCGCCCAGAGCACTATTGATTTACTTCTATAAGGTTGGTAGAAATACATGGATTTACAGCCAGTTCTAATGCAAATTTAGGTCAACCCCGAGCAAGCGTTAGCGGTGATTCACAGACGGGCACAACGCCGTGGTTTACAACAATGGCGGCCCAATTATCAGCATGTTGCCCAGCGATTGATTAAACGTGCCACTGGCGATCCGAAATGCGTTAATGTAGTTAGTTAGCCTTTTTGTGGGCTGCATGCAAGCTAATTCAGTACTCTGTGTTTGGACGTCGTCTGAGCGGCAAGGTGCGGCACATTAGCAACGCCCTGAGTTGACTGCGGGGGTGGGATACGAGAGCATCTCCTTGGTATAACAAATCCGCCGAATGATGGCGTTTTTCTCTACAACTCGGTCACCCACATGTAGCGGGTATAACGATGAGATTAAGGGCGAGCTGCACGTCCTGCTGGCAAATCCCCAAAGGTAACGGGAATCAAAATCGCCTTTGTACGACGTTGCGGGACATAACCCTTCAGAAGCACCAAGAAAGGAGCACCTCAAACACGTGCGACACACACAAGAGCTCACTGCCAAAGCCATAAAGGCAAAACAGTTATATCACATTCGCTGAAACAGCACGAAACGGGAAACACACATAGCCTTCACGGAAACGGTACAAACACAAAAGGCAGGTGTCCCCAAGCGTCGAGACGCAAGAGGACGCCTCCCACGGCAACACGATAACACGATAACCGACTGCCCTGTTCAACGGCTTGAGATCAACCCCTTGCAAGAAGCGTTAGGACGCCGGAAATCTCGCGAGCCGGCGTAACCACGTGACTCTGTACAATGGCGATGCGACAAATAAAACAAACGCGTTCCGGTGACAAAGAGAGAGCGAGGCCTCGCAGTCACACGCGTTCAAAAGGGTGTTCCAAAAGATCCAAGCGCGTCTACATACAGGGTGAACGGAACCAAATGCGCGGGGAATGAGATGGCGCTTGTGACTAAAAGTTGAAAATTGGCTTTGAATAGAAACAATCTGCCCTAAAGGCGTGAAACGTAATTAAATGGCTACAGAAAGCAAAATGGCTTAACAAAGTCCATTATCCGCCATTTGCTTGTTTGGAAACGTAGTACAAAATTTAAATCGGCTGTGTCTAGGGAACCGACCTGGAGACCCATTTGTTCGATTTCAAGCTTCTGTGATTTGATTACGCGATTTTAAATATGTTTAATAATGTAAAGGGCATATTCAAGTAGATTTTGAAGCATTCATTGACTTTCCTGATGTATTTACTTTAGGAAACTACCTCGAATTTGTATAACCATATAATCCTGGTGTTTTGCCTCTTTGAAATGTTGAATATTATAATAGAGTCACTTCGAGCTGACACTCGAGGCTAGACGTCAGCGGATCGCTTGCATTGCTCTGCTCTGCAGCATCCCGCGTCAAAGAATGCTTGCAGATTAATTGCTTACTCAATTAGTTTATTTTTAATCTTTTTCTTTTCGCGGAACGCCGTTACCGGTGGAGGAAATTTTAATTGTTTATGCCGCGTCCATCTAATTATTTTAAAGTGTTTGCCTTGTCATAGCCTGCCTTGGTGTATATATTATTATGATACATAAAAATCAGTTATTAAATAAAAATTGAAAGAAAACAATTTGGTAGATTAATACAATCAAATTTAGAAAATTTTGAATAAGATTGTTGGTTAGGTTGAATTGAGTAATAGACATTAAATTTGAGACAAATTATAATTTATTTTGAAAGTTATAGCAATTGACTATTCAGTAATGGTGGTGGAAGTTAATATGAAAGGTAAGATAACGCTATTATGGAACAAATATGCTTACTATGAAAATAAAGAAGTGTAGTAGGTATAGATCAGATTATTTAATTTTAAAAGTATGCAGTAATAATTGTAACTATATAAAGAGTAATTTTGTTTAAAAATAGTAGTAGAAATAAAAAATCCATTTAGAATTAATAAAAACTAGAAATTTTGACTTTAATTTCGAGAATAATTGGTCTTATGCAAATAAAAAAGGTTTTTAACAAGTCTACCAGGTGAAGATAAGTAAAAATATAATTAACGGATAATACAAGCATACAGTTATTGAAGAGATTATGGAATACAGTTTAATTAGTTAAAAGTAAGAGGAAGATAACAATAATTTGAGTGGATTTGAATTGTTTGGCACATATAAGATATAATTGGAGTTAATTGCTGGAGTTGAAGATTCTACAGAGGACTGGTCAATCGTTTTGCTGGGGTTGCTGACGTGACTGATTGATTTGGATTGTTTCTGTTTGGCTTGGTTACTACAAGGTAGGAGCTGAGGACAATGGAAAATTAGTTTGGGTACCATCTGTTAGTGGGAACCTACCAGGAAGCTGTTAGATTGACTGTCGAGTACAAGAGTGTAAGGAGCGAGACTGTATTTGCAGGTGCCCAGGGTTTTGACGTGTTGTAGTTGGTTGCGTGGTAGGAGGAGCATCGAGGATGGGCTGTCAATGAACTTAGCTGTGAACGTTGGGAGCAGTGGTGTGTAATGTGAATAGCAGTGAAATAAGAGGAAATCAGGTTAGTCTTAATTAGTTCTATAAAAAAATATTGAATAAGAAATACAATTACATGAGTGAAATAAAAATAACGTAGAACTTATTTATTGATTTGCGTCATTGATTCGTGACTAGAAAGAATATTTGTCAAATTTAATTTGATTATTGTTTGATAGTTGTTAAATAATATCAATGAACAGATAACTAGATTAACGACCCACACTCTATTAAGAGTCTCAAATGCATTACATAATGTTAAAGTAACTAACTATAGGATTTAACTGTAGAGTGGTGTTACTACTGCAATATGTAGTTATATTTATTATTGTGTGTGTGTGTGTGTGTCTCTGGCACTATAGTACCAATTTGAATAAAAGCTGTGTTAAGTTATTAGTCTTTGCTAATTTGTTTGATCCGCTGGATTTATCTCATACCTTGTGGTGGTCCGACGCAAAGATTATTCGATGTCGAGGATCTGGCGCCCTCTCCCTTTGTATTCTTTTTTGTATTCTTTTTCAGGGTAGCTAGAACATCGAGCCTTCTCGGCGAGTTAGCCCATTTAGGCCGATATTTACCAACCGGCAAAATATCTAATATAACTTTCGCCAACAGGTAAGGCCAAACCCTTTATCCTTCCTCACAATGTAGTTTAGTCAACACAGCAAAACAATACATACACACGAGTATTAGCATGGAAGAATGCAAAACACTGCAAAAACAAGCGGAGCAAAAACAAAAATGCGTCCGCACTGCACGACGAGCAAAGTAATACTGGATGTATCAAGTTATGGCAAACTTCAATTTAATCATGGCATGCTGCGAATGAGTATTTTTTGGAACACACGATAGAAGTTCTCTTGTATTGTTTTCTATTTGTTGTCTTCGTGTGAGTCATAAAAAATTATTAATATTAAACAAAATAGAGATCAGAGGTCAATGATTAATCACTGTCGTGATGAAGTCCTCAATATTTAATAATAAAAAATAGCAGGCTGTGGAATTTTAACATTACACTGGATTATTGAACATTATTTTGATATTTTGTAATGTCACAATTATTCACAACTTTTATGAAAATTATAAAATTTAAATAGTAGAATATTCGTGGAAAGGGTATAATATTCTGCTCACAGTAATAACTATTACTCACTCGGACGATTTATAACACTCCCGATCGCTCGTGTCGCAAACTTCATCCTCTTGAATAATAGCAATCATTACTGTTCGTTGAATACTATACTACTCCCTGATTTACGGAACTTTTGTTGATTCGACATAAACTAGACATTGTGTGTTCGAAACCTATATTCGCGTACATTTAGAAGTAAGTATCTGTTACCGTGTCCGAAAGCGAGTATAAAAAATATCTATTGTGTATTACTATGTAACTGTATTAGAATATACACTTAAAATATTCTAATGCTTTATGTGTAATTGCAGATTCTATTGAAAAAAATAGGAATAAATATCCAATATCCGTATTTGATCGTGAATATAAAAATCAATTCGAATACTGTCAGTACGTAAAGACATATGAACATATTTAAAAATAAATATTCCTTATTGTTATTATCGACTAAAAATATGCAAAATATTTTTTACTATTTGAATACTATGCAGATGTAATCGAGTACTTGCATGTATCCACTATCCAAATACTTTCTGTGCAGTTTTAAAGATAAATATCCGCTATCCATATTCATACTCATATTCATATATTTATTGGTACTTTAGCAGTGTACATACACGATCGTACAAGACATAACAGTGTACTAATTATAACTACATGTATACGCTGACATCCTAATACAGATAATATACAAACAATCAAACATATAAACTGTAGTCTAGATTTTATCGTACATTGGTATTAAACATGTAGGCCCTTATAGAAGAGTAGCTCTTACTGAGGAGCATCTTTTTAATTTTTACGTTAGATTGGACGTACGCAAGATTCTTCCAATTTCCTGGTAACTTATTGTAAAGCTTTGAACCCAGATACGATGGAGACCGTTCGAATTTGCCGGTTTTATGTTATACCGCAATGCCTTTTACTGTAGAAATGAAAGAATGAATTCTTTGTAACATAATATTTATACGTATTACGTTTTGTAAATGGAAGACTTTTAAATATAAAAAGACAAGGAAATGTCAGTATTTTATATTCCCTAAAGGAGCTAACACACGATTCATCGTAGTTGAGGTCAAATATCAATCTAAGGATTCTTTTTTGTGTTATAAACTTTTTTACTCTTTTACTGTGTACACCAACTCCCCAAGATACAACAAGGTAGGCTATGCAAGAAGAGACTAGCGAATAGTAGATGTCAATTAAATGTTTATTAGGACTCTATTTTAAGGCAAGAATAAGCAAAGTAAGTTTTGCACAACCAAAAGTTTTTAGTTTGTTTTGATGTAAGATGTAAGTAAATAAATAAATTCAAAGATAACAATTATACAGGGTATCCCAAAAACTATGGGACACCGATTTGGCATAGATTCCTTAGGTTATAATAAACCGATTAAACCTAATATACCTTAGTTTCCCTTCAGTAAGAAGGTATAGTGACTTGGAGGTTCAAATTTATATATTTTTCTATATTAGTTTCCACATAGGTTATTACTGAAGTTGGGCTTTGTATCACGATTGTGGATTTAGTTACCGAGGCCCGTACGGCCGAAGGAAATAAACCACATGAGGGATAAAATTGAACTTCTAGTGCCGAGAGGTACATTGTTTTTTCAATCGAGAAATCGAGAAATTACAACATTTTAACCAACTTTTGTAGGTTATGTTGACCTCGGTTGACGTTTAGCTGTCGTACAGCCGTCTACAAAAAGTTGTAAAACAATCTATTACTTCACTGCCGATTTCTCATATTTTATTTGACGATTTCGACGTTCTTTACTGCCGATAAAAAATTTTTTTTTTCGAATATGAAGAAATGTCGAATTCCATTTCGGCTAGATTTTGCAATAATATTAGAAAAAAATTCACGCTGAATATGCTATAAAAGTGATTTTACCATGTTCGTGATAAATTAGTCCACTCGCATTGCATCGCTCGCTCGTAAATTAAACGTTGAAAAACTCACACTTTTCTTAACTTGTAGAAAAATCTACCATTAAATACGCCCAACATGAGGCTGAATGACGAAAATATGTAACTTACCTAAGTATACAGGGTCGAGCATAGGATTTCTTAATTGTTTGACAGCAAATTTCTATTTAGATTTTGTAAATCTGTACATGGTGATCCAATTGGCTCAACTTGATCACTTTTTGTTGGCTCAGTTCGAGAATGCCTTTTTACCCCTTTATACGAAAGTAACATTTTTTGTCGCCTATTAGGGGTTCCTGAAAATAAACGTTTGGTTCCCTGGTCGGTTTCGAATGGCAATGGGCGGGAATATAATACAGTGACTGCCGTTGCCATTAGAGTTGGCAGACAATGTGATTAATAATAACTCAACTAGCCTCCTGGTTTTCATATTGAAATATTTTTGAATGCAGCTGAATACAAGAGATAGTCTCCTCATAAAATGTAAAAGTGTTGTATGTATAACTCTGGACTAAAACGTCATTTTCTCACTTGCATGATTAAAATTGATTAGGTACTGTTCTCGCTAACGCTGAAGAATTAAATTACATCCGCGAGAGGGAATGATACATTTTCCTCCCTAGTAATACAAATAGCTATAAAAAATGTGTTAGGTGGCTTTTGAAATTTTAAAACAAAATATCAAATTGGTGTTGAAAGTTGACAGGTGACTGATAAACCTAGTTGAAAACCGCTGATTGAAATAAGAATTTGTACATCAGATACAAAAACAAAAGACATTTGCTCAAGCACGTAACAATGCAGTCATTTTTACATTCAAGAGACCTTTATACCATGGGTTCAAAAAGAAATTACATAAGAGTTGGTCATGGTAAATAAACTAATGTCGACAGCAAGCTTTAGACACAGCAACTTTTAGAATTTTCAATCACCATATCAGCGTATAATATAAACTTATGACAGCAAAAACAGTGATGACAGTTAATGAATTCTAAAGCTTGCTGTGAACATTACTTTTATATTCCATAGCCAACCCTTATGTAATTTGCTTTTGAACGCACCGTATAAGAAACAGGTAAAAACACGTATTTCATAAAATTACTGTAAACGCTCGACAATTACATTGCTCAGATTGCTTTCATATTTTTACTTCAAATTTCAAAATCTAATCAACATCTTTAATAATACCTATTGATTTTAAGTTTAGGGCAATAAAATATCTGAAATTACGTAAATTGGGTCACTATGCACTGTTATTTTAAAAAACTAAATAGAATTTTTTGTAAAATCATTAAGAAGCCAATATTTGAACGCATTCTAATTAGCATGAGGGTTTTCTATGTTTCGTCCGTCAACTCAGCAGCCTGTATAACGTAAAGAAGTAATGTGGAATGAGGTGAGCGGAATTATAAGAAAGTCGGGATTTTTATAAGACACTATTCCAGAATTAAATAATAATCGAAGCTAACATGCTGCAGCAGTCCTGAAAAATTATGCACTAGGTGCCAGTATACAAAGCACCATATGAGCATTACAAGGCAAGAAAGCGACAGAGAATGGATAATTTACAAAATGTTTAATGCAAGAATGCGGTAAACTTATGCGGCGTTTTTAAATTGTATTAGGTACATTTTATTTATGTGTTTTATGCTGTTTAAATGTTGTTATCGGATTTTGGCCGTTTAGTTCAATTCATCACTCAAAAACGTAATTTTCTGGACTGTTACACTTGCACGGCAGTGGAACCATATGCTAGTACATCGTTTAAAACAAGCAAATTGAAATGAATAAATAATTATTATGAACCAATATCGTCCAATGAAGCTATTTTAAATTATATTTTTACCGTAGGTATTGTAATCTGTAATGTACTTACCGCAAATATAGTTTCAGCGTCTTGTACAATAAATATTAGTGTCACTATTACAAGCTCCAGATCACATCTACATATACGTACCAGAGCTCGGGCACGTGTCGTACAAAATGCAAAAGTTGCTGTTATTCGACTCCTCAGAGGAAATCATAAATTAGGTTTATATTGCTCTGGGAATACCCTATTGCGATTTGCTTAATATGTAACTTAATAAGACCTTATATTATGTTTTGCGTTCTGGAGATTTGGCACCCTGTCCAGGTCAGTAATACAGTAATCGCAATACCACAAAGTAATTCAATTATCTCGAGTAATTACCTCATTTTGAAAATTAATTCAATTCCAAGGCAAATAAACAGAAAGGAATTTAATTAGTAATTTAATTAAAAAAATAATTAATTACTGCCCAGCTCTGATTGTACGATCCCAATACAGTTTGTACTCTTTGATTTCTAATATAGTTTCTGGGGTCTATATACAGTGTGTCCAAGATAAGGAGGGCCAGTATGTGGAACTCGGTAATTGTAAGAGATACAAATTTGGTTAAAAGGGAAGAAAGTTGCGCAATTAAAGGACTAACAAAATGACTCGTAGAAATCCTTGATACGATTTTTCGTTTTTGAATTATCTCAAAAAAACGGAATTTTTGGATTTTCTATTTTATTTTTTTCTGGCGTTAATATTAATGTTAGAACGAAACTGATTAAACTTCTTTATAGCAACTTTTAGTGGACTTAATGATTACGTCATCTTCGAAAAACCATCATCAACTTATTTTTTTTTTAATACGATTCTGGTTTTTTTATGCCAAATTTGTGAAGCCCTTTTTATTCTGGTTTAATTACGTTTCGAGCTTCTTTTGATTATTGTAGTGTTTGCTGTGTAATGCTTTCCGTGACCATTTTATTTTCTTTTGTTTTAATGATTCTTGTGGGTCTTGTTGCATTATGTCTTTTATTGAGAGGTTGAGCGGTGAGTATTGTTGCTCTATTTTTTACTATTGCTTGATGTATTGGTGTGTCTTTGTTATGAAAATATGTTCTGAGTATTTTTATTTGCTTTGTATGTAAGTCCAAGACATCTATGAGACCCCTGCCTTCTTGTCTACTTATCGTTGTTCTTTCTAATCATTTTGGATGTAGTTTTGGATTTTTGGTGAGTTCTGCTCTATGCATGATATTAATACTTTCCAGGTCTGTTTTTGGTGATTTTATAGTATGTAAGAATGTATTGTAATGGATTTCATATAAGAATATTAAGTTAATTTATTAATACAAGACAAGGGTTTGATATTATGAGTATATTAACAAAAATTGATTAAAATATTTCATTATTAAATTTACAAAGATGAATTTGGGTATAACAAAAGGATATCAGAATTATTAACATGTATTTTCTAAAGTAGTGGAATAATTTGAATTCAGTTGAACAATGAAAAATAAGAAACAGAAGGTTCTAAAGTGATTTAAAAGTTAGCTGAAGTAGAGTGGAAGATTGATAATAAATACTTATTTGAGAAATGTTATTCAATATAGCGGGTGTTACAAAATGTGATAATAAAATGTACAGGGTGATTCTCAACCTATACGCATAAATTTGGAGATTTATTCCTCATCTCAAATAATGACTAATAGGCAAAAATAATTGTAATAAAAGATTTTTAGTTTCCTAGATATCCGCGAAATTTATTTGCAAATAAATTGTATTTTCTTTATACGTATAAGATGACGGTTCGATCTAAGTAGGTAGAACTAATTTTTCATTATGAACAACTTTTCTTAGTAAAATGTTACCATATTATAAACAAAAAGGGTAGTTTACCAAAAAAGAAAATACAATTTATTTGAAAATAAATTTCGCGGATATCTAGGAAACTAAAAATATTTTATCAAAATTATTTTTACCTATGATTCATTATTTAACATGAGGAATAAATTCCCAAGTTTCTGCGTATAGGTTGAGAATTACCCTGTAGAGAGTGTTGAACTGTAAAAAATATGCAAAAGCGATATCACTAAGGAGATAATATTTGTATGTACACAAATAAATTTTGATAGAAAAACATGTAATAATATTTTGTAAAATGTTGAAATTTTGAAAATAAACCCTTTTCTAATAAATATTATGTACTAATCTATTTTGGTATATGAAAGGGTTTAATTATAATTAAATTGTCGAGAAGAGAAGAAGTGCAAATTTTAAAACAAGAAGAATATAATGAAGATATAGGGAAGATGTGTATGGTAGAAAGAACATAATTTAAAATACTACAAGCTATTGAAATCATTTCTAGAATTGGATGTTGAACGTAGTTTATTGTCAAATAATTACATCTTGTAATTGAATAGCATAAGCTGTATTTACTGAAAATAGGATACGGCAGGATTTTTGGAGTGAGAGTCTTGGGAAAAGGAAGTGGTTTTCCATTTGATCGAGTTGAACTTTGCTGAACTTTAGTTGGAGTGACGTTTTGAGATTGACACTAGTTGAGGTGACGTCGTATGGTTTCTGACAGATAAAACTGGAATTGTCAATATCTTATTTTGCAGGGAGAGTGTGTTCATTGCTGGAGGATTTCGTCGAGGTTCGTGTTGCTGAATGGTATGCTGATTGAGAATTGGAAGGAAACATTTCCGAGGGTGTTTACAGTTCTTGAAAGTAAGATGGGCTTGTACTGAGCTTACTCTGTAGTTGGTATACATTTGGATCTTTGAAGAGGCTGATTAAGTTCTTTGGACGAGCTACAGTCACAGGTATTTATTGAGCAAACTAAAATAAACAGTAAAAGATTGAAGTGTGGTAATTAATAAAAGGCCTACTTACTATTTTATGTTTAAAACACGTTGACCGCCATGTGAAGCACGAGTGCATCGCATGGCTCCTTAATATATGGGCCACGCCACTCACATGTGTTTCGCATGTTACTTTCACTCTAGGCCACGCAGCTCACATTTGCGCTGCACTATAGTCGTATTCTTATGAGAGATTAAGGAGTATGGCCTGGGAAACAAAACCTATGTGTTGGCCCGGCTCTAGACTAAATTTAAGACATTTTATACCTTATTTATAACATTTTTGACATGTATAAGCAAAAACGTTGTGGCCCCAGATATTCGAAAAATTTTTACTTATACGGCGGTCAACGTGTTAATGAATGACAGGTAGTGTAACAAGGAAGTATTTGCGATTGATATTCCATGTACATGATTTGAAGTTACACTGACGTTCATTAAAATTGTCACAAATATTTGACATGAGTTTCCATTAAACAAATAATTTTTCAGAAATAATAAACAGTCTGGATATTGCGTCAATCGACTTGTTTTTGGGGGTAATCATGTTCTACTGAGCTAATAGCTATTTATGAAACAAGTGCTAAAAGTCTACGTTTATGCACGAGCCATGAAAATTATGAAACTAATCCGAAGGCTGAGTTTCATAACATGTCTCGTGCATAAACGACTTTTAGCACGTGTTGCATACAATATTTTATCTACTCCAATGGGATAAGTAACGAATTACATCACTCATTTGACACTATTTCAGTTAGGTAATGAAGCTCATTACACCACTTAGTTATGTAATGGTTTCATTACGCAATTGAGTTGTGTAATGACTTTATTACGTAACTGAAATAGTGTCAAATGAATGACATAATGACATTTGCCTACTAAAATATTTTTGAAAATGACAGATTTGACATTTCTCTTAATGCACTTTTTTCAATTTTAGGCAGTCGTAGATAAAATTTTGTACAATACATGTGTGATAATGCATCATTAATATACTTGTGTGCTTACATAACTCGTGCTACTCACTCGTTTGTAACTTACACACACGTATATTAATGATGCTGTTATCCCACTTGTATAGTAAATAACTATTATCTACGACCTTAATTTAACCGTTATTAATCCATAGATATCGATTTAAAAAATGTTTGCATCTACGACACTTCTAATTTATGTCATAATGAATAGTAGACCATGCGCGGGCGAATGTTTGCGAAGCCTGTGCTGTCAAGGTCAGATACGAAATGTAATGATTAATACTCCACAGCTGAGTGTATTTATTACATAACGTTTTAATTATTTCAAAAACACTTTACCTGAAACGCAAGAAGCAACTACGATTGTAATACTTGCCCCTGCTTATAGAGGGTTGTAAAATTTATTTACCACGGGATAGCTCATAAATCGGAGGAGAGTTCAATCGTTCCTCAGATATACCATAAATAAGCAAACACCAACGGAGTATTCTGTATAACAATTTATTTTGTGTAACTATGATACAAAATTAAATATTCGTGTAATTAAATAAATGAGATGTATGTTGAACAAGATTGACATTCTTGTCTTGAAATAACATCGCTGGTCCCTGCGGCTGCTGCAACCCGCGTCACATCCGTGCTGGGAGTATCTGCCGACGTCCTAGGCGCTCCGCTCCGAAAGCGTCGTGAATTGTCGGCGCGTCTCGTTCGGCGTAGCTGCGCACTGATGGTGCCGCCGCGCCGTGCAGTCTGTCAAATTTTCCGATCTGCGGATTCTGGTTTCTGTAAACAAATAACAAATTAAAACTGTTAAAGCGAGTTCTCACCCTATACGTGTAACTACAGTTTGTTGTTGAAATATTCCGAGAAATTCGCCGCACGACGGGGCTTCGCTCGGAGATCGAAACTCCGAATCGATGTGATTTTCGAGGTTAGCAACTTTGGCACCTCCAGGTGTAATCTCTGGCGAGAATGTCGGTTCGGTCCGCAGAGTTCCCAGGCAAGACGGCCGCTGCAATTCTCAAGGATTAACACAGGTAAATTCTAATTAGATAGCTTGTAGCTTCTAATTCTGCTTGAATAGCCAAGCGCCAAATTTAAAATGCCAAGGAAACTGGGATTCAGATATTACGTTATTTATTGCTATTTACAAACGGATTTCGGTACAGGATTTTCACAGGAAAAATTAGCTGGCGTTTCAGACGTTCTTTCAGAACCACTAACTTGAACTAGCTAACAGGATGTTTACAGGGAAATTTAGCTGGCGTTGCAGGCGTTCTTTTAGAACCACTAACTTGAACTAGCTATCAGGATGTTTACAGGGAAATTTAGCTGGCGTTTCAGACGTTCTTTTAGAACCACTAAATTGAACTAGCTATCAGGATGTTTACAAGGAAATTTAGCTGGCGTTTCAGACGTTCTTTTAGAACTACTAAATTGAACTAGCTATCAGGATTATTCAGGTACTGGTAGAGTCGACGGAGGAACTCTCTGGACAGGACAGGATGAAGGACTGGGGAATAATCGGGAACTAGGTGTTTGCTGGAAATCTATCTGGGGAATCTCTGGGGAATCTCGTGGCGATTGAACTGTGCAGCTCCTTTTATGTCCCTGGAAAGGTTCTCAAGTGGGGATAGCAAGTGGGGATAGCGGCGCGCGACTCGACTCGGTACTCCCTTGTTATCTCTGGACATGACGTCGGTTCCTGCGAGCTTATCATCACGGGCAAAATGTAACTTGAGATAACGCGAGACTGGGCGATGCGTAAATTAAACACATTTTTATTGTGTAACTATAATTTACGCGGAGGCTAGCGTTACAGGATAACTTGACAACTTCACTTCCAGTTCGAAATTGTAGTTTTATAACCTCACTTCACTTTTAGCACTAGAGCTATAAGTAAACAGCTGATTTCTTTAACCACGGTAAACTATAAAAAGTCACTTTTAGTGAAACAAGCTATCGCTAAAAGGTCTACTTTTAGTAGTGGTCGTTAAAAAAAATATTTAGAATTTCTTGGAAAATCAAACAGTGACGACCAGAGGTGGTTGCAAAGTGATTACAAATGGGCCAAACAAAAGTTGTCACGTGACTTCCGTTATCAGTAAAATTTTACATTTTTAAAAATAATTACGAAACATACATTTACTAGCCAAGACAAGGACAAAATTTACGAAACAAAGTTGTTTTCTGGCCTTGAGATTGTTGAGTTAGCTATAACTAACATACAATAAAAAATCGTATGGAAATCTTTATTAATTCCTAAAAAATTGTACTTTTTGGATTTACACAACTTCGGAAAACGCCATTTTTTAACTAAGTAAAAATCACTCAATATATCTAATAGGGCTAAATAGGTATTCGGACAAGCTGTCATCCTGTATAAAGTAAAATGTAAACATTACCAGTATTTTTTATATATATTTATAGTTGTTTCTTTCCTTTTACCAGCAAATAAAGCTAAAAAATAAGCATTTTTTTTATTTATGACTTTTCCGAAATATACAGTGTGTCTGCTTAAGTTCGCACCACATGGAAAACTTTTTTATTATTAATTTTACGAGAAAAAGTTATTTTTTACAGAAAGTTCTGCATGGTCCAAAACTTAAAATGCAATCATCAGATATAATTTTTTTAAGCCGTATACGAGGAATGTCCAAAAATATGAATTCTGCTCAAGAGTAAAGTACCTTTATTTGTGACAATATCGAAAATTGTTAAAGTTTCAAATTAAAAACTAACTTTGGCGCAAAGGCGGCTGGACAATTTTATTTTTGTTTATCTCTGTTGTCAAGCAATGAGCTGTCAACTAGTTTTCCATTGTAATTTTCTTAATGTTATTGCTACAATAATGACTCACGTTTATGAAAATAATGAATGAGTGAATATGCTTATTATTTACTGGGAGTGTCGTCAAAATGCCGCTGCCGCATCGCTCTTATACGCGGAATGTGTGTGTAGAAGCGAATGCTGATAATTTTGAACATATCATTTAAGTTAGATTAAGTTTAGTTAAATTTTCGTTAAGTAATTTCAGTTCTTAATTTGAAACTTTAACACCTTGCACCTCCGTTAGTTTTGATATTTCACAAAAGTGGTAAACTTTTTTTAACTTTATATCCTGGTAAACGGTAATCACCCTGTATATACAGTGTGTCCCCGGATAGGTGAAACGACTCTTGTAAAAGGTAAAAAATTTCGATATAAATTTTTATTTTTTGGGGTTCAGCCCAGCTTGGTTAAAGGCGAATTTCTAACAGCATTTCAGTTTTCAAATATCAAGTATGCCTTGGAAATTTTCAAAAAACCTATTTTACTGTAGAGTAGCGTGCATTTTATGTAGCAAATACGACAAAAAGTTATTAAGGGAAGTTGTTTAGAATCAACATCTAGGCTCCTATACCAAATTTCCAACTTTGATCTCTCACATTTTCTTTTATGTTTAGGTCCCATACCAAAGAATTTTACTGCACAAAGACTGCTATGGAAAAACAAATATTTTTAACAAAGTTTTTTATTTCATAATAAAAAAACTTAGTTAACAATAAAATACTTTGATTTGGGAAATAAACATTAAAGAAATATTTGTTACATAAAAGGCACTTTACTTAGTTAGAAAATTGCGTGTTTCGAAATGCTATTTTTCAGAAATTAAGCAAGATTTCAATGAGATTTTTTATTGTGTGTTAGTTTTAGCTGACTGAACAATCTCAAGGAAATTTTTTTTTCGTAAAATGTGTATCTTGATTAGTAAATGCATGTTTCGTAATTAGTTTTACAAAATGTAGAATTTTACTGATAACGGAAGTCACGTAACAACTTACGTTTGGCCCATTTTTAATCACTTTGCAACCACCTCTGGTCGTCAGTATTTGATTTTCCAAGAAATTCTAAATAATTTCTTGTTTATTTGATGCCAGCTTTTTGGCGATCACTTTATTTATTATTTGTTTATAATAATTTTCTTACGTAGTGCACACTGTAGTTTGAATTCGGCGCCGAGATGGCCTTGGGCCGAGTTGGCTGGCGCCGAGGTGGCGGCTCCGAAATGTCCGGCTTCGGCTTAGTACAAACAACAGAAGCTAACTGTAACGTAATAAAAAAATACGTGTTAGTCATTACGTAACACTGTTTGTAACAACGAATTTAACAGTGCTTAATGAGCAATTTACTAATATAGGAGTAGAAAAAATAATTAAATATCCTACTCATATTCCGGTGTAGTCAATCAGTGCATAATTAGAAGCTGCAACGTAAGGCTTTAATAATATTAGGTGAAGTTATTGCAGTATATTGTTATTATTATTCAGAACAGACAACGTAAATGAAATATTAAATAAAAAAATAAAAAGGGAGTTAAATTGAATTATAAAGATTTATAACATAGTAATATGCGTAGAATTATTTTTTAATAAAATTAGTTGCTGCATTTCACTGTCCAAATTATTTTTAAATTGGAATAATGAAAATACTAGTCACTGTAGTGTCTGTTTTAAAGGTGATTATAAACCCGCACACTGAAGAAATATTGCCTATGGAGTTTCTTAAACGACTCTTTTGTTAATTTTAAAGAATGTCCTTTAGGCGCTACATTTGCGCTCAGTGTAAATAATCGCTTGAGATTGTCACATTTATAAACACCATTTAATATTTTAAAAGTCTCTGCTAACTCCTCATGTAAACGCCTGTTTTCAATTATAGTTAGATTTAATTGTTGCAATCTATTGTGGTAAGGCATGATTTTCAGTGATTTGGTTATTTTAGTTAAACACACATTTCTTCTTCAGACGGCAAAGTTATTCCTAAAGTAATCAGCACTTAGAGACAGTATTTGACCACAAACTATTCTATAATTTTATCTGCTAAAAACGAAAGAATTTTAATTTTCATTTAAAACTAGATTTGTCAAATGTACAGTTTACAGTTACGCAACATAACATGATTATATTAACAAAATAAGCGATGGTTGCGGAAGAACTTATATGATGTCGGTTGATAACACAGCTATAATAAAATTAGTTAGTTTATATATGTAGCAACGATGTAGATGTAGATCTAGAGATCATAAGAAAAACGGAAGCAGCCACTTATATATGTGTATAAATTATAAACACAAATAAGGAGATTATGTATTTATCTGATGAATAAAAAAATATACAATTATTAAAATGTTAAAATCCTCATTTAATATAATTTGTAACAAATGCATACAGGGTAATGAAAATATCACACACCAATTTTGACAGCTGTTAAAATATCAACAATGATGGCCATTTCGTAGTTAATTTGTTGAATTAATTTTGATTTAAATTTAACTTACGTTCTCGAATTTAGTTTTAGAGCAGTTTAAAATAGTTAACAATTGATTTATTTCCCTTTATTATCTGATTTCTATGAAATAGTAAAATTATTGCTGTTACATGTGTACAACACTGAATGGTTTTAGTTCAATGTATTGCAATCAGCCAACTTTTTCATAATTCTAAGACACGATCACTGCATCGTTCGTCTTTACTTGGAAGATTCGATCATTTGGATACGGTATTAACACTAAATACAGTTAACTTGGACTTGGATAGTTTATCTTAAGTTTGTATAATATGTCTTTATACGAGATTTTGTTATATCTAATTTTGAATATTGATGCAAGATGCTTATTGGACCATATGGTGATGGTAGGGTTGGTGGCTTTTTAGGCATCGCAGTAGTAATGTGGATCGAGATTGGTTAGTGTGCTGTATCGATTTGGTCAAGCACTGGGCTGCTTCATCAACCTCTTAAGTTTTTTATTTTATCGAGAAGTTAATCTTTTTCCAGTTGGTTTCGAATGTGGAAGCAAAAAACCCTTAAAACTCTGCACCAATTGGAATAATTAAACGTAAATATGTTTGGCAATGTTTCCGTCAGTTATTAAAGATATGACCATACATTACACCCAAGCAGTCACTTGTTTGGATTAAGTTTCAATATATGTTGTAGATAATAACTGGCCGGTCCTCGTTTATATCTGTGCAGATTAAAAAATTATCAGATTCAAACGATTCATACGTTTGTGTGCTATCAGCATACAAATTTTCATTATGGTTATTTAATATGAAAGGAAAGTAGATAGATGTTAAAACATAGATCAAAATGTCCAATCTTGTGGAACACTAAAATCGATGATCCCAGACAAAGATAGATTTCGATATCCCTAGATTTAAATATGTCGGATATAGACTGGTAGAATTATTATCTGCTTTTCTTTCAGGTCATACAATTTTAAATCTAGAAAATCACAGAAGCAATGTAAAGAAATTAACATTTTTTGGTATTACAAAAAAATATAGTCAAACAAATTCGTTGATAAATATCTCAATTAAAAGTCTTTATAAATCTCTATTGCAAAGAGCGTGTGCAGGTGGAATTCATTGGCAACAGGAAGACTGCTAGAAAAAGTTGGCTGTAGTGCATCAATATAAATACTGTAGTACATAACCTTTGCGAGGATGATACGAGTATACTAATAGATTAGATTTAGATTTAGATTTAGATTTAGATTTAGATTCCACGACTGTCTTTTGCTGGCCTGCGCACGTCAGCCCTTTGGGCTTTTTGTACTGTCGGGAGTTTTCAAGTTAGCAAGCCGACATCCGTATCTTTTACTAGACTTGCAATGTCCCCTACTAGCTTGCGGTTGTCAATAGAGTTAAGGCTTCAATCGAGTTGGTGTCTTTTACGCTCTAATGCTGGGCATTCAAAGAGGATATGATAGGCTGTTTGATCATCCTCTTGGCATAGTCTGCAAACAGGTTCATCTCTATAGATATTGATCCTGTGTATAAATTCTCTGAATGCTCCAGTGCCTGTTAGTAGACTGACTACTTGCTTGATTCGAGTTATGTTCAGTCTCAACAGGGTTTTGGTGGTTTGTGGATTCGGAGTTTTTAGCAATCTTTTGCAATGTGTTGCTTGATTGTAGTTTCTCCACCTTATTTGGTGTGCGGTATTGACCCATTCATTAATGGCTGAGCGAGCTTAGTTTTTCTGAATGTTTAGACCAGGTTCTGGACCGGTCATTGCATTACGGGCTGCTTCTTTTGCGAGCTTGTCCGCCTTTTCGTTTCCTTCAATACCTTGGTGACCTGGGATCCAGCATAATTTTACCGTATTTTCCTGGCTTAAGGTTTGAAGTTTGGATTTGCATTCCTTGACCAGTTTCGATGAAGTACTGAAAGCGTTTAGCGCTTTCAGTGCTGCCTGACTGTCTGAGAGAATGTGTATGTCTCGATTGAGCAGCTTCTTTTCTATGCTGATGTTTGCGCATACGTTAATAGCTTGTACTTCAGCCTGAAAGATGTTACAGAACTTTCCTAGACTGACTTTTTCGTTGGTTCTAGGATTGGTACTGTACACACCGGAGCCTGTACCCCCTTCAAACTTAGATCCATCAGTATAAAAAATGATGTTTTTATTTGTTGGAGTTGGTAGTTGGTCCGGATTCCAACTTGTGTGTACAGTAAAGTTCTCTTCAAAGTCATAGGCTTTGATTATAAGATCAGAACCCATTTCTAATATTGGGTTGTTGATGTGTGACATGATCTTGACATGTCCTAGATTATTAGCTGTGGTCATCCAGTGACCAGTACTTTGTAATCTGTAGACTGCCATTCTGGCTTCACCTTCCAAGAAGATGTGCAGAGGTGGCAGATTTAAAATAGCATTCAGTGCTTGTCCTGAGGTGCCTTTAAAGGCTCCAGTGATGCACCGATTAGCTAGATATTGTATTCTGCTGATTTTGTGGATCGCAGTTGCTTGTTTTATTTTGGGCCACCAGGCGATTATTCCAAATTATTGGTCGAACCATGGTTTTGTACAGCCAGAGGGTCAGTTCCGGTTTGAGCCCCCACGTATTACCTATGGCTCTTTTCCCAATAACTAATGTTTGTATGCACCTGGTGATTGTTTTGTCTAAGTGGGAGTTCCAAGTTAGTTTGGAATCGATGGTTAGACCTGAGTACTTAACCTCGTTCTCCCAGTTGACATTTGTCTCAAACAGTTTTATGTTCATTCTGTTTGTGATGTTCTTTCTACGAGTGAAAGCGACGAGAGTGGCTTTGCTGGGATTAATTCTAAGATTATTCTCTAGACACCACTCTTCGGTTATCTTTAGTGCTGATTTCATTACATTGTCTACGGTTCTTTGGTATTTACTTTGAATCAGTATGACAATGTCATCAGCGTATCCTTGAGTGTAGTAGCCTTTGTTATTTAGTTGGATCAGCAGTTCATCAACTGTGAGGCACCACAGGAGTGGAGAAAAAACTCCTCCCTGTGGACATCCCCTTGTCGCCTGCACTGTCTTTTCCTTGTCAAATAACTTGACTTTTACAACTCTAGTGTTGAGCATTGCCATAGTCCATCTTATCGTGGTGTTATCGATCTGATGATTTGTCATTGCTCTTTCAATAGAATGGTAGGAGGTGTTGTCGAAGGCACCTTCTATGTCTAGAAATGCTCCGACTGCGTACTCCTTGTACTCCAAGGTTCTCTCAATTTTCCCCACTAGTTGGTGTAGGGCCGTTTCACATGACTTCCCTGTTTGGTAAGCATGTTGATATTTGTGAATCGGGAGTGAAATTAGGGCTTCCTCCCTCCAGTATCTGTCTACTAATCTTTCCAACGTTTTAAGGAGGAATGACGTTAGGCTGATAGGTCTGTAAGATTTAGCTTCTGCATAGCTGCTCTTACCAGGCTTAGGGATAAATACTACTTTAGTCACTCTCCAGGCTTGGGGAATGTAGCCTAAGGCAAGACTTGCTTGGAACATGTCTTTGAGTGGGTTCAGCAGTATATCTATCCCTTTCTGCAGCATTACGGGTTGTATGCCGTCGTTTCCAGCAGATTTGAAAGGACTGAAGAGGCTAGTTGCCCATCTAATCCTTTTTTTGCTGACTATTCTCTTAGCTGTTTCCCAGTCTTCCCTCCTAGGGGTATGATTGGGTTCAGCCAGAGTAGGTTGTTCCACTGCTCCGGGTAGGTGAGTTTTTATCAAAAGAGATAAAGTCTCCTCTTCCGTTGTAGTGTATTCTCCGCTTTCTTTTTTAAGAGTGCCCACTGGGTTCATGGCTTGCTTTGAGATGATTTTGTGGAGTCTAGCTGTGGATCGCGTGGTCTCCACCTCCTGGCAAAACTTTTTCCAGGCTGCTATCTTAGCTGCCTTGATCTTTTTGTCATAGTGTGTGAGAGCCCTGTGATAGTTCGCCCAGTTATTTGTGGCTTTAGACCTGTTAAACAGACGTCTGACTTCTTGTCTGGTCTTTTTTAGGTCTTTATTCCACTCATTTGTGTGTTTTTTTGCTCTTTGCTGACTTGGATCTATTAAAGGACAGCTACTCTGAAATGAGTCAATTATGGCCTCTTTTAACCGGTCAGTATTTGAGTCTAAAAATACTTTATTGGGAGATCTGAACTTTAGGTGTTCTGTCTTCTCTTATAGTTTTTGTTTATATAGGTCCCAGTCTGTCTTTCTTGGGTTGTAGTAAACTCTTTGGCTTACTTTCCGTTGAGACAGTTCAATATACAGTTGTGGTCAGAGAGTAATGGTTCGTCTGAAACTTGCCATTTATTCACTGATTGACTAATTCTCATAGTGGTTATGGTAATATCTATAACTTCATGTCTATTAGTGTTATAAAAGGTTGGAGTGTTACCTTTATTGACTACTACTAGATTGTTAGTTTTAGTTAAGATAAATTCTAAAAGTGACTCACCTCTTATGTAGCAGTTGGTGCTGCCCCAAATGGTGTAAGAATTTGCGTCGCAGCCTAGGATGAGGTCTAGATCGTCTTGGGAAGCAGATGATACTAGGTTCTCTAGTTCCTCGCTAGGCGGTGGGTCTCTGGAATCAGATGGAAGGTAGATGGAGCTTATAATGGCTTGGTCACAACCTTCATCGTTATTCCATTTTATTTTAATTGTGGTTATGTCTCTAGAACAGAATTCCATTAGTGGTAAACAGTCTAGATTATTTCTTATAAGTATGCATGTTCTAGGACTTGCCGGATTATAAATAAGCTTACCTTTAGCACCCCCTAATCCACGGACTTGTCCCTTAACTATCCATGGTTCTTGGATCAGTGCTAAATCAATGTCATCTGCTAGCAGCTTTCTGCTTAGATTTGCAGGGGCTGCTTTGCAGTGGTGGAGGTTAATTTGGACTACTTTCAGGTGCTTCTTTCCTGTCCTTGGAGCGGATAAGGAAAGTGACCTTGTTGAGGCCTAGGTGCGCTACACAGTTGATGGATGTTAGTGCTTGTTTTGCCCTGTCATCTATCATTGCTGCGAACCTTCTACCGACATCTTCTAGTGGAGTGACGTTGAGTATTCTACAGGTATCGGTCTGGAGGTCTGCCTTCCGTTTGTTCTGTTTTCCGATCAGACGGAGAATAACCTCGGGTTTCTGTTTGTCGTGCCACTTGGGGACGTTGAACACTACCCGGACGGAATTAATTACTTTTGCCCGCTTTTTTACCTCCAGCTTGGCATTGGTCCACGGGTGCAGCTTAGGTACTTGCTCACTTAACCAGTGTTTTGTGAGTTCGACCTTGCACGCAACCACGTATGTACCAGCTTCGAGATAGTGGCTGGTAAAGAGAGGTATGTTCTCTTCTTCTTCCATCTGGAAGATGAGATTTATCAGACTGTCGCTGACTAGGTCACGAGTATACTATACCGAGTGCAAGATTAAATTTATTTAAAGAATGTAATAACTACGAGCATAATAAAATTGTTCTAAATTGGTTTCAGGAAACAAAATTTGAAAATGTAGATTTCATAATGTAATAGAAAATAAAACACTTCCATCACGGACTAATCGACCACACGGAACAAATGTTGAAGTAATAATTGTAGTGATATTAGTTTTTATTATTAGCTCTACTTAGAATACATTTATTTAAGTAATTACTTATGTTTGAGCTTTTATAATAATTAGTTCCACATTATTGCCAAATTTCTTTTATAATGATAAATGCAATTGACTCTTTCATCAAGTAGAGTCATGCATAAGTTAGAATTTTTAAATATTAGTTACTTCCACCCGAAGTGTACGAAGTATTGAAATTCCCTCATATCGAAAACAACTCTGAGTCAAATATTTCTAAAATTAGTGCTAACCGACTAATGAACCCACTATACCAAATCTCAGTCTCGGTTATGTGGATCTTTTGGTGAAGACCCCAGCCCACTAGATTTCTCCCTCGTATTGGGGGGTGCCTAAACGTGCTGTACGGTGTACGTATGTTCGTATGTGTACACGATTCCGGTCGCCAGGAGCCTTCCTGAAGTTTTGGATCGTTTTCATACGATAGGTTCTCCGAAAATGAAGGCAACAACAACTTTTGAGGTATGGTCGTCGGCAATTTTTGTTTGTTTGATAAATAACTGGTTCGTAACATTTCATTGTACTAGCGAAACGGAGTGGTGCTGAGTGTCGAAGTATTCTTAGAAACCATCGAAGGCCGCTTTTCTTGGGTGGGGAGTACCGTATATTTTCAAATTTAAATTTGACATTTAAGTATGACGTGGCGCTAATGTAGATCTCCACTTTATCCTGAAACTATTTTTCGCGCTGTTTAATTGTTTTCTCCATTTACCCAATTATTTCCGGTTTAACTTGTATATTTAACTCAAGTAGTAATCAGTTCGCATTTCGAATTGTTAATTTCCCAGTTTTGTCCATTTGTATACCTGCCTGAATCCCCGCTCACTATCTGCCGAGTACAGCTTTTTTGTTATCTTCTCTTTCCTAGCGTCTTGCAATTTGGTCTAATCGCATTCTTCTTTTGGAGTTTCGGCCTAGCGGCTCGCTGAACGAGAAATCGTGTGCTTAATTAAGCATTGTATTTTGAGAGCTAAGAATAAATCAGATATAATGAATTTCAAGTTTTATAATTCCCATATTGATTAGTCGCTTTTAGCTATCTTATGGTAGCCTTTGGAACAGGCGTTATTTTTCTCGACGATTACCGTACGAGGGATTATCTCGCCATTATTCACCTGTGCTCCTGCGGTGGGCGAACGGAAGCAGGCTGTTCTCCACATGCCAATTCCGGCAGCTTAATTGAAGGTACCACGTGCAGCTAGTCGTCGACGTCGGAATTCCCGTAAATGGCAGCTCGCAGCTCACGCTGCTTTTCGATTATTCACCGAGCGCAGAGGTTAGTGTGGTGAACTTTATTTCCATACGACGCTAATTCGTGAAAAGCTACGCTCGCTATTAATATGTTAATATTTCCTTAAAATTCTTAATTACTATCATAACATTACATGTTCAAATTTATTGTAAAAAGCGCACTCACGCTTGGGTTATCGGTGACCTGGGATTAAGGTTTTTTTTACTGACAGCAATGTGCACATCTCTCGATTAATCCGATGAGTTTAAATGTTTTAAAAAACCCACAAAGGTGTTCTTAAAATTATGCGTGTGGAAATCTTCCATAAAACTTTGAGACATTATTGAGTAATCTAGATAATTCGATAAATTATCTACTTAAACCGTTTTGAGGTTCAACCAACCTTTTTATGTTCAATAAATTCTAGTCAACCGTTGTTGGTTTATTTATTACGGAATCACTCTGATTCCTGGCGCCCTATTGCGTTTTGTAGCTACTTGCAGGTTGTACCGCTGAGCTCCAATTTCTCGACCTAAAAAGTGCCGAATAGAGCTAGCTCGGCCCACGCGGTAAGTGTGGTTAGCTCACAAAATCAGTCGATCTGCGTTCTGGCGGTTTCAGATTTTTTACCCTAGCTAAACCGCAGGTTGGCTCTTTTTTTGTGACAATCCATTCTAAATTACGTAGATGCATTTTTAACCTCACTTCAGCAAAACATTTTTTGTAGTTTAGCAATACTTTACAGGTAAATGATATATTTACTTAACTTCCTATAAATACTAACTTTCATTGTTTCTCCAACAAAGTTGACCACTTTTGTGTAAGCTCTTTCTCGTTCACATGGTCCCCCATAGTAAGTTGCCGGTGGCCCCTGGCGATGCTTACACAGCTGGAACGGAGTTTGATGGTTGTCTTCGTTAAAACGGCACTTCCTTCAGACTCAACACAACCCGATAACCTCGTTGTCTATGGACCTCTTTTAGTCGGCAAACTCGCAGCTCCCGGCATCTAAACGTAATGCCAGCTTCTTCTGCATGGTATCCTCAAGGTCTTATCTTTGAGGGTGCCTCATATCGATGCACCCGTGCTTAGAAACTGCCTTTGCGTGACCTCTGTGCGTCGGGCGATTTTATTGTGTATCGCGGAGATGATTTTTCTGGACTTCTGTTCAGTATTCACTCAACAAAACGGTAAATTAACATTTTTACTGGAAAAATTTTCTGGATTTTTTCAATCCTGCTCTTTCCAACAAGCAATTATTATATTTTTTAAATATCTCCAAGCAAGCAACTGAATTATTTCATACACAATCACGATAATTAACATTACTTAATTTAAATACTCCATCAATGTTGTACATAAAATTCACTCTATTGTCAACACTTAAATGTTTATTTTTAATTATTATTTAATTATTTTTGTTCACCTTATTATTTAATTTATATTTAATAACGATCAATATGTACTGAGTTGGTTAACATAAATTTCTAATTAAAAAATTTTACAGGTCATAATTTAGTCTTCAATGTTATTAAACAACAATACTTGAGAAAATATCTAACCATTCAAAATGACTTTCTAACATATATTTTTAATCATGACAAAAGTTTAACAAGCGAACACGTTTAAGTTTGCGTTATTATTAACTTTGTGCTTTTACGCATTTTCTTTTGTGAAGTAAGCTGTCTACAACGATAACACACAAATGTCGGTAATATTGCTCAATTTTTCTTGCTGTTAATTGTGGCAATAGTCGAATGGTATCGGTGGCTTCATTCTTTAACTCCGGAGACGTGATTAATATCTATAGTATTGTGAAAATTAATGTAAATACAAAAACTTCTCTTACACGCTTATACAGGGTGTTTCAAAACAAATGCGAAAAACTTAAGGGGCTGATTCCTTGTTCAAAATAAAGGATAGTTTATTATATAAACATTGGGTCAAAAGTCAACCATTAGGGAGATATCGCACTGCACTCTTATTACTGAATAATTAAATAATCAGATAATAAATTTTTGATTAAATTAGTCGTATTTTGTATTCAAACTAAGTGAGCAATGTCAAATAAAACAACAATAAGAAACGTCTTAAAAAGTGATAACAGCCAACTAGATTATTTTTCTAAAATAAATTTCTTTTTCTCGACATCCAATGCTTTACGTTTTATTTTTTTATTTGGAAACGGTAAGTTTTATGGAAAAATTGCAAGAGACAAAAAAGTTTCTAAATAAACCAGGATATCAATTGATATTTTTCCATGTCATTGCTTAAGTTTTTCTTACATTTAGTTAAGAAGAATGATAGTGGTAGTCTAATTCAATCCCCTCTACTCTTTTTAAAGAAGTTGAGAAATATGCAAAAAGTGTGTTTTTATAATAGTAATAATTCCATAAAATTTTATTGTTCTACCTCTTTTAATTTTTAAGATAACAAATAAAAACATTATTTTTCCGCCATATTTGCAGTGCGATATCTCCCTAATGGTTGACTTTTGACCCAATGTTTATATAATAAACTATCCTTTATTTTGAACAAGGAATCAGCCCCTTAAGTTTTTCGCATTTGTTTTGAAACACCCTGTATATGGCAACATTGTTGTGTTGTCTAGAATACTTAAAAACATAACCTCCACTTCATCTTTATAAGTCAGTGTTGATACAGTTTTAGTTAGTAAACCTATAGTATAACAATTACAATTATAAACCTCTTCCATGCCATTAAAGATATTTTACAGTCTCAGAACAATAGACTTTAAATATTAATATCAGATCAAGAAAATAAGAAGAGTGTTTTAACAGCTCAAAACGACTTTTACAACCTTAAAGCACTTCGAGGATAGTTTAAATGGGTCGTTAGAACACATTTATATTCAGAAAGGCAAAGCTCGCTCTAATCACGCCTCAACTTGCTGTAGTAGACGGTTGACCGGCTATTTGCTCAGAGAGAAGGAATGGGGTTGGATCAACACGACTATTTTAGAGCGATATGTTGTCACAATAGAGGTTGATTGTTATCAAAATAAGGGGAGAAAATGAGCGCCACGAATTTCATTGATTCAATGGGGGAGAAACTTTTCGGCCGGCCCTCGTAGTAATTCGAAGTCAGGAAACCGACACTTCACTTCGACGGTTTTGTGCGACGTTCCGGCTGGTTGTAGACCTACCTTTGGTAGTCTGTTAGCATCGGCGGTTACCTTACAATTAATAAATCTAAAAAAGCATAACACAAGTACATGAGCACCTATAAGTATCGTAAATAAGGGTCCAGGAAGTTAAAAACAAATGCAAATCTATTAACATTTAAGTATGCCTGTAAATATTTGGCATGAATAGTTGTAAAGAGAATTAGGAGCTATAAAATCTACTTAAGAATGATAGATATGACACAAAAAGTACATTGGTTACATTGAAATAACACTGGTAAACAAGCCGCACAAAAATTCTGTGTGATGTGACTCAACAATGATAACAATTTACTATAAAAGTAGGTGACGCCAATCAGTTCGAAATATGGTGGTTGCCACGCATAAAATTACGTCACTTTAATATCAACACAAGTGCATCGCACAGACGCTTTAAACATAAAGTACACAGGCAAGAAAACAGTATATCGCAGTACCTGAATGATGTCCGGCGATGTTGCAGATTTATGCAGTTGCAACATCTCACCGTCTCGTCGCATTCTCTGCAGATGGTTAAAGAGCAGAATGCTGGCCATCGGCACGACGTTATAAAAGAAACACCCAAACGGCTGGGCTTTGCGTGAAGATAATTGTAGCGGCAAGTATTGTGAAGAGGGCAAAACAACACCTAATTACAACAATACTCCAGATTTGGCACGTCGGAAAAAAACTTTTTCGTAGATATCCGCCAAAGCGTTAATTGCTCATCCAGTGCTACAATACAACGGGGAAAATTGGTTCGGCAATAACACACACTCTCCAAGAGAGTTCAACCACACACAACTATACGGTAATAGCTTCAGACCACAAGACTCTTACTATGAAACGCACCACAAAAAGCATAAAAATAACGGCTTCATATTAATTTTGAAGAAATCCCAGGGCGATCGAAGCCCTTGTGGGCAGCTCAACCACTTCGTAGCGTTGCCGCTGGGTTAATCCTCGAGACGAGGTCAGAAGAAGAAAGGATATGAGGCTGCTTTCTCTGTCGCACGCATGCAACCAATTAGCTCTAACACAAAATGACAACAGCTTCTTTAAGCCAAAAAGTGGTAGAGCGCACGTATTTAGAGAAATATATGTACGTCAGAGGTGCGCAACGACCGATTTGTGTTCGGACGAGTTTATTATAAGTATCAAATGGCTAAAGCGTGCTTTAGTTGTGGTTGTTTTCATTTAGTTGACCGATTACGGTACGCCACTGGTAAATTCCCGGCGCGCAGGTTGTTGGATGACGTATGTGTATTTCTCTATTCACGGGCACTCTACGCTGTGATGAACATGTGGCGACGTGTTTGCTGTAGGGGAGTTCCAGGCAAGATGACATACTTTTTAATTGAAGCGAAATTAAAAAAAAAACTAAAGGTGCTAAGAAATAAAACAAAGTATGTACATAAACGCTTGTTTATTACAATCATACAAAAATGTATTTAAAACATCTGAAAGTAAGCATAAAAAAATAACATATTAAACAAGCAAGTAAAAGTTGGGTAAGATGACACAAGTTCGTCGAAGATGACATAGTCAATGTAAGACTTCTTATTCATGCACAACTCACGTTAATTGCTTTATTTTATATGGTACACCTGCACACAATGTGTGGCACCAATTCAAGCAAGACTGGCACCTTACCCAATGCTCTTTTGGCCTGGAATGTTTGTACAAGTCATTACAATAAATGCAGGCGGCATCGTCATTCTCCGAGTGGTAATCTTGCCCATAGAGTTAATTCTAGTCTTCTTCGTTGTCATAGTAACAAACTCTACATACTGAAATAAAAAGAAAACATATTATTTAAACATTTACCATTATGCACTCACATTAGGCTAAGATGATATAGTATGTTGTTACGATACTTTTGGAGTGTCCCCCGTAGTATTGAACTTCTGCTAGCTGAATTTCTGAACTTGAATATTTATGGTTGGCTTTTGCCAATTTTTGCATGCTTTAAACTAGGTATAATTAGCTGTATCTTATTTTTAATTATTTTCCTATAATTATCAAGCAGTTTGGTAAGCAACTCTTCGAATAATTAAACATATTCTACTAATTAAATTTATTTTGGTCATATTCCTACAGATATTTGTATATGGCGCTTAGGCAACCCCTGTTGCAAATTATTCTGCACTATTCTATTTGTTGCTAGATAAAGGATATCATTTCTTGCAGTCACACTTTTCAGGCTGTTTTTTTTTCATCTTCTGGCCCAAAAATTTTGGAAAGTTTTGATAACTGGTAGCTGGTGGATTTTTGAGCTCTTTCCCATTTTAAACTTGGTGCAGGCTGCTAGTGCCTCGGCCGTGTGCTTAAATTTGTGAGCTAATTAGTATAGCTCAGCTCCGTTTTGATTTTTCGGAGGATCTGAAAAAGCACATGTGCCCTTAAGACGTTCGTATTTGATTTGGTTATACTTACGTCCTTCGCAACTGCGGATTCGTTTAAGGCCGGCATTGTTTCTGCCCTTTCCTCTGGCTCAATTTCAGCGTGAGGTAAGATAAGGCCAGTTTCTTTTTATTTGGGACTTATTTGGGCGTTGTGCGTTATAGCCATTTACTGTGGGATGCCATTTCCTGTCGGCTACGATCTTGGGAGAGTTTGGACGCTTCCTGCGAGAGGTTGGACTCCTATCTGAAGAGGCTTAGCATTCCTCGTTCGGCTGCTCTCCGCGGGCACCCAAACCGTCGATTCGGGCTCCTGAAATTAGCGAGTAGTCAAGGAATTCTGCAATTCCCTGGGAGCTACGCTAGAGGGTGTAGCACTGCACTCACCTGCGACACAATCACCGCTTCCTCGGTCCGCTGGGCCTCCCGCTGTGTCTGCCGAAACCCCCGTTGCTTCTGCCGTCGTCGGCCCCCTCGCAGGCCAAAGGTTAGGAGCCGACATGTTTTTTTCTACAGGCAAGAAACTGATTTAGTTATCACTCCTTGTGCTTGGTGTAATCTTATAGTTAGTTATTAGAATCTCGTCTCGTTAACAGATAAGGCATGTATGATATTTTTGGCATAGCAATGCTTCGTCTAGTTAGATGTTAGTGCATGTTTTTGTATAATTTTAATGCGTTATTATGATAGGGCTATTGCAAATTTCGAGCGCCCATTTTGTGCAGGCTACTGATCTTTATTGAATCTTTATTCGAGCTTACCCGAATTGGTAAAGACAGCTCTGCGGCTCAACCCTGTAGGAGCCTTCGGTTTTGAATTGGCCCCGAACCACGGCGTCTCCGTGGAACCTACGAATTTACAGTTTAAATTAGCCCTCATGTTGCAGCCTTATTTGCATTCATGGGCAGCCTGGCGAATTAACGTCAGAACGCTTACTAGAATCCTGTTTAGGTGGTTCCGCTGCTGAGGACTGGGGGTTTGTCGGCCGCCGCGCCCCATTGAGCTCCCCTACAAATTGTATGTTAGGTCATCCGCGCTAGTATTTCAGTTTTAAGGCAGTACTTACCGCATGTTGCTTACGGTTTGCTCGATATCTTCGGGTTTATTTCGACGCCATTTGCATGTCGGTCGCTGAGGTCTGACGTCATATTTAGCGTATAGTGGCTAAAAAACCGATTACGGTAGCCGATTGTCTTACTTTGGAGTCGCGTGAACCCGTTAATTATTTTTTCGGAACTCTGTTTGCGGCGTTCGCGATTTTTCCGCGTTATTGTAATTTATTTGCGAGCCTCTACGTAGGTACAAGTTTGCCGAAGGTTTATTCAAGCGATTGCTTTAGCGTTCATTTATGTACCTGATGTGTTTCCACTGAGAAAACTGCTCTGTCACTATATGAACATATACCCTGGTAGTTTTGACATTAGAAATTTTGGGATAATTACTTTAGAATCTTTCTGAGCTGATATCGGGGTTTTGCATCAGCTGAGCGCTTGCATAACCTGGCCCTGCTATATCCTGACTCACAGGGACTAATCTTTTTTTTTGTTTTGTAATTTAATACTCGCTACGCTCCGTTTTTAACCGCGCAATGTTTTAATGTGTTAGCCCATTCACAGGTCATAGTTATTACTGCTCGTGGGCTACTGTTTGCTCGATATTTATATTTATATTTATATTTATTATTGCATGTCGCATACTGTGTGTTTTCTTTGTTGTTGCTAGAAATATACAAAGGTTCATACTTATTGCCAAGTATCGCCTTTGCTACTTGTAACTAATTTTGCCTACTGCCTGCTGTGATTTATATATATATATATATATATATATATATATATATATATATATATATATATATATATGTTAGCCATGCACTATAGTACCCACCAATATTTAAAATAAAGCTGTAATCTATTCATTGGTTGTTGATTTGCTTATTTTTGACTTGCTGGTTTTTATCTTCGACCTTGTGTAAGGTCCGGCACAAGGAATTGGATCTGAGTTTAGGACCTGGCGCCCACTCCTTTTTTTTGTATTCTCTTTCAGCATAGCTGGAACCCTGCGGCCCTCGCGGCGAGCTAGCCCAACTAGGCCGATAGTTACCAGCCGGCAAAGTAACCAATATAACTTTCGCCAAAAGGTAAGGCCGACCGTCTATCTTCCCTTACATCTTAGACTGACGGCAGGTATGCCGTTTTACCCGGAATCGACAAAACTTCAACAAATGGATTATTTGTAAACATGTTTTGAAGTTACTTGTACTTTTCTTTAAATATAAAACAAACAATAACTGCTATTAGCATCACCATACTTAAAAACATTTGAATACGTACCTGTCTGTAGATATTACCACTACCATATTGAAGAACAATAATTTTTCAACTGCCAAAAATGTTTGCGATAATTTTTTCTGAAAACTTCGTTGAACTGACAGCTGTAAACAATTTCTGATGAAAAGTCATCTATGAGACCATGCGTAAACTCGTTGTTGCTCAACTGGCGCGAATATTTAATTGGCAATGGGCACTGTGTCATCTTACCTTACTATGTCATCTTGCCCGGAACTCCCCTAAATCACCAGACTAGTTTTTACTACGTGACCTCAGAGAATATCTGTGCCGTGTCTCACACGTGTAAGCGATCAACACTGCTCTATACTAAAACGAGCGGGAAGTGTGGGTATTTGAATTTGAAAAGGAAGCACGGAATTGCCAATATTTGAAATAAAAGATGCGGGAAAGCGCGGATATTTGAAATGCAACTGCTGGTGTTGTGTCCAGCACAATACAACTACCCGTTGTAAAGTGGTAGACGGCTCGGATTAGAAATCAAACACACACACTATTGTAACGTATTTAATTCCCACGCGGGTGAGTACAGTAAACGATTGCATACAAAAAACAAGACAACACGCGCTGCACTGAACAGCTCGCGTCACACCTCGTGGCCAACAACCTCGCACATCGAGCTCTCTCTTATAACTAACTAACAGTTGTGGTTCTAAACCAGACGCGCTGTTGCCACGTTGTGCAACTAACTCGTCAGCCAGTGGTTTCCGACAGCTGGATTTTAAAGTGGCCTTAACAGACTGTAACTTCGATGAAGATAATTTGATGATACATAGCGATATTGAGAAATATACCATGAATTAGAGACAGTAAATAATATGGAGAGATCAGAATAATAAGGTTGTGGAGATAGATAGCCAAAAAGTTTATTGTAGTAGGTATAAAAAATCTGATTGTCCCTTAAGGTCCAAGCGTCATACATGTGAAGGTTGATAAAATATTTTACGTTTCGCCACTTTAGATGGCTTCTTCAAAACAAGATGTCCTTTACTTTCTATTAAAAGTTTATTGTTCAATTACATTATCTATAATATAGTTAATGTTTAACCTCAATCAATAATGATTGTTTAATATTTCACCTTTATCCATTTAAACGCCGTATACATGCAATGTGGCTTTAATTAGTCATTTGCAAATTTTGTTATCAATTATTATAAACTTTATGGAAGCCATCTTGGTAAGCCTTGAAAATTTTTTCTATGTGTTCACTTAATCTAATTTTCTAACTTTTGTATTTTAGTTATATCACTTGTCAATAATTTCTGATGAAGCCATCTAAAGTGGCGAAACGTAAAATATTTTATCAACCTTCACATGTATGACGCTTGGACCTTAAGGGACAATCAGATTTTTTATACCTACTACAATAAACTTTTTGGCTATCTATCTCCACAACCTTATTATTTCATCGAAGCAGCCAAATTTTCATTCACCTATTATACAATGGAGAGATCAGTGGAACTAAAGGGAACAGAAAACTGCGGTACACAACAAAAGACAATCAGCTTAGAAGAAGCTTGTTTAATGAGAAAATTCAAACTAAGCCATAAAATAGTAGTTTTTGCCTTCAAGAGTATTTACACAAGTTCCAATTCATAACTCTATATAATATGGAGGAATTGTGGTGCATAGAAGTCTTCTGTAATATGGAAAAAACCTGTGCGGCCACAGAAATCAACCCTGACTGACTCAGTGAGCCAAAAATAGGTTGGGTCGATTATGAAACACTGAATGATCTGATGAAACGCACTTCTTATTGCAAGGGTAGCAATAAAATTTGGCAAGAAAAGTGAAAACGAAATACCGACTACTGCTTACTATGCGGCAAAATGTCATCTAAAGAAAATGCTTGGTTTCTATTTCTCGTACATGAGACACGAAGCGCTTGTGTCAATTGAAAGGGGGATAAAAGTCCAAGAGGACAATCAAATGCTGAACCAATATTTATCCCAATAGAAAACTATTTTTTCAACAGAACTCAGATCCATGCCGCATATTGATCGAAATTTATATAGCAATATTTTGAACAAAAGGCAAGCTGTTGCCATGACTGACATGGGTATTCACTAGGTTTACATCCCATCGAAAATCTATGGGCTATTTGTAAGTTCTGAATACTTAAAACAGATGCGCAACCAAGAGAAAAATGATCGAAGCAGTAATTTAGGTGTGGTTTCGAAACAAGAAGATTGTAAAAGACTAATTGATTGTACGTTGGAATGAGTGCAGAAAATTATTGAAGGCAACAGAAGACACCTTGATTATAAATACATTATATCGCAAATGCATTTCCACGACACCACAACAAGTGATACAAGAGGACGGCTTAAGTGCATATCTTTCATCGTAAAACACTCATTTTCTCAAAATAACACGTTTTTTAATGAAATAACTAATTCATCAGTATTATCAACCTATTTCGTACTTTTTATGGAGACTACTAAATTTACCTCGCATTCACAAATTTTTCCCGAAACGCCGTAAAATCCTTTAACCCTTTCATACCCAAATTTCAAAAAAGTAAAAACAAAAAATTTTTCGAACAATTTTATGAGAAATATTGATTACACAATGCTTGTAAAGTAATAAAAATTTTTAAATTATTTCTCTGTAGTGTTTTTTGATATGTTGCTTTAGAGCAACATCGGGAAGCTAAGGCTCTTTTTTCATGAATAAATGTTTATCGAAATACCAAAATAAAACTCAAAAATAAAATGCCATTATTTAATTTTTGGTATGAAATAAGTTCAAACAGTCTTTGTTCATAGTTAAGCACAAATTTAAATTACATTTGGTACATATTAATTGTGTATATCCTTTTGGACAATATTTTCAGCGTCCTTTCTTTTTAGTATTGTTACGATTTATCTTCTGGGCTATTAAAAATTATACGCCGCTTCTTGTTTTAAGCATTTATTTACAGCAATTTAATTTGGCGATTTACAAAAACACAAGAGCTATTAATGCGGAAGACAAATTATTTATACACTAACAGGAACTATTTCTAACAACAAATACAGTTTATTTATTTATATACAACTTAAACACGAATGATTTATATAGCAAGCTTCGCGCACTTCAAAGCTAGATACCGACTGCCCGTTTTTTCCTGCTGCGCTTATTTATATATCGCGGAATGATTCCTTCTGGAAGTTTCGCGATATCACCTGATTATTTCAGCAATGCTGACTTGTCGCGCGCATTAATCACCGAGGTCGTTTTTGAATGATCCGGAAGGCTGACTCATCTGTCTGCACGCGATCCGCCTCGAAGGTCGTTACAGTATATTGTGGCCAATGATTGATTTGGTCGTAACGGACATCGTCTACTGGTCTAGGAATAAACTGCCTTCTTTTCTTTGGAATCGGTTCATTTGGTGTACTATTTGGACGTCCACGTTTTTTTGTCACTGGTTTTCCGGCATTTAACAAGGCTTCCGATATGTGAGCTTGAAATTTCACCATTGGAAAATCACATCGTTCTCCACGGAGTTGCTTGTGCTGTAGGTATACTAACCAGGCATTTACAACTGACACACCTAAGCACCAGTAAATTATTCTTGTGTACCATTTGTTAGATCTAATGTTAATTCGATATAGTTCTGTGTTCTGACTGGTTTACTTTTTTTTGCTAGAAGTTGAAGTTGTAGGTATATTTGGGTTAACGATAGCTGAAATAGTTTCATATTCGCTGAAACAATAAATTGCGTATTTATAACAGAAGTCGAAGTTTTGATGTCTTTACTTACACATCATCTACAATCTCATAGTTATCTTTGCCTGTAACAAGTTCTATCTCATCGTCTCCATCCGATAGGTTATTTTCCTGTTCGACATCAGATACATTTGTATCAAAAAACTCATCTACTAATTCTTCCAGTTCTGCATCAGTCAAAGTATTTTTATCTTTTAAATAAGGCCTCATTTTAAAAAATAAATAAGCTGTAAATAAAAACTCAAGTTCAACTTTCATTATAACCTTAACAACCCAATGTTGCTTTGAAGCAACACCACTTTCAAAGTACTAGATATCTTATAATTTACTCCGTCTTTTCCAATCTCATAGCACAACTTGTACCTACCACCCATATTATATGAACTATTTCAAATAATGGTCAGATATACGTAACACTTACCCAAAATCAATTATTCAATACTGTAATTGCACAGCTGTTGCCATGACCGCTCAGCTGCACAAAAGTGAAGACTCACGCAACCTATTATAATATTTTTATAATAAAGAAAATGTATACAAGGATATACCATCATGTATTTTAGATTGTCTAAGCTGCCAAATTTTAATTAGCCGTTTGAAATACCCGTTGCTTGAAAGCAACAGTGGGAGTGAAAGTGTTAATAATGGTATTAAGTTTATCGAGTTCACTATTGAATTCATCAACTCTCCCTTAAATACTCACTTATAATACTATAGGTACTCAAAGTTGTTATGCCGATTATTTTTGAGGTAGTATGTATCACGAAGGTACATTGCGTGTGGGTACAAATAGGACGAGTTGCGGAGCAAGTTGTGAGTTGCACACGCAATGGACATGAGTGCTAACTACTACCAAAAAAATAGTCTACCTAACTTTGTGTACGAATAGTAGTCGGAGGACTATTGAACTAGTGAACGAAACCCATTTTCCAAATTGAAAAGACACTTAGTTACATATGTTAAAATACAATTTGTTTTCAACAAATATTGTAATTTGTTCAAAGTAGTCACTTGAGTACTAGTACAATAGTCGCTGCAATTCGCTACTAGTACAATAGTCACTACAATTTATTTTGGTTGGCTATGAAATGCAAAATCTGACGTTTTCATCAGTCAACTTTCGACAGATAGTCCCTAAAATTGAAGCTGTAAGTTTCTTCATTAAACCGTTACCGTTAGATTGTGTGATTGTGATCTAGTAGATACACCGACATTATTTTTATTGCTTATAAATGCAAAAATTTTCACTATTACTGAGAATAAGTTGGAAAACAATTTTGTAATTTTCAAAACAGGCAAAATGCATGCAAATATTCAATGCATAACATAAACGACGACATTTTAAATGTTATCCTCAGATACATCACGGTTCTTTGGTAATTTTAATTCGCAAAATATCAAACTTTAGTCAGCAGACACTCCACACTTTTTATGGAAACGTCTTTATATGTTCAGAAAATTGAGGTATGGGTTGAGTTAATTTGAAGTTTCTCTGAGGCCATCTGGTTTCTTGCACCATCATTATTAAGAATGATCACATAACTTATAACAATGTTCAGAATCCCTTAGCTCACGATTCCGATTAACCCTTTACAAACCAGTTGTGCGTTTAGTTACTTTGACGCCATCTTATCTTTTTGCCTTATTTACTAATGTTAGCCCTAACTCATTTTAGTTTTCCCTAAAAGCTACTTAATGGCTGTGCTGATTTACAATATATGTGATTTTATCTGCTATGGTTAACATTAAAGTTGGAGGCAGTGGAGCGTTTAGTTTGGATTTCTCGCATTATCGCATCACAAGTATTGTGATATTTCCTGATTTTGTTAGGTCCCTCTGAAGGTGTTATTTCGTTTACTTAGCTCTGGTAATAGACAAAGTTGGCTGTTTTAAACGAAATGTCCGTTTTGACATTTTGAAGGTGACTGCAGTTAGTGATTCTTTATTTCCTTTTACAATAAAGGCAGTATTGGATTCACTCCAAAAATGCAAAATTGATCTTCACGTTTTAGAGTCCCATATAAACAAAAACATGTTTTTGTTTATTGGTCTGTTTGTCTGTGTTCCTGAATGTGTACAGAATATCTCAAAAACGAATAGAGATATATGACATTGGAATTTCATATACGAGGGGAACTAGGAAAGTTATCTACCTAACTATGAAACGAATTACATGCGGTTTTTTAAATAATTTTATTTTTCAGTAATAATGTATTAAGGGCAAATGCTTTTGCCGGTAAAAATGTTTTACGAAAGTATTTTGTTTTGGCAATGTCACAAGACAAACTAACTTGATCAAATTCCCGAGCCGAAGGCGAGGGAATTTGTCAAAGTTAGTTTGTCGAGGGGCATTGCCAAAAAAACAACAAATCGTGAGTAAAACATTTTCCGAGCAAAATCATGAGCCCGTAATACATTTTGTGGACTATTTCCCAAATATCGGTTCATTTTAACATTATACTGATGCGCAATGACAGTTTAAATGACGTTTCTTAAATACCACCTTGATTAAAGCAACATATTTGGTGGTTGCCTTGGATGCAAGTGGCAAAAGAAACTGACAAAATCCCAAGGGACAATTTCGATTTTTTGCCACTAGAAAAACACACGATTGGTTGAATTTTGAAAAAGCATAGCTTTTCATTGGATAATAAGAGATGTGGGAAATAGTCAATATAATCTCCCCCAACTTCAACGCGCTTATGCCATTTATCCTTCAAAGAGTTAATGCCCGTTAAAAAAAAAGATTCTTCTTGGGTCTCAAAATAGTCCTTGACTGCCTCCTTCAAATGCTCGTCTGTTTCAAAACGACGCCCTCTGAGATTCTTTTTTAAGTTTTTGAATAGATAGAAGTTGGACGGTGCCAGATCCGGACTATAAGGTGGATGGTTTAGCTCAATAAAGCTGCATTCCTGCAGAATTGGTTTGATTTTGGCCGCCTTATGCACGGTCGCGTTGTCATGAAGAATGAGCGATTCCCCTTGTGATAAATTTGGACGTTCTTTGACAATAGCTGTACGCAGCTTTTTAAGTGTGTTGCCATAAACCTCTGCAGTGATTGTAGAGCCCTTAGGCATATATTCAATCAAAAGAATACCTTCCATGTCCCAAAAGATAGTTGCCATGAGTTTTCCAGCTGAAGATTGCGTGTGGGCTTTCTTTGGGGGAGGAGACCTCTTACGAACCCATTGCATAGACTCTAATTTCGTCTCAGGGTCCCAGTGATGTACCCAAGTCTCATCACCAGTCACTATCCGCATTAAAAAGTCGGGGTCCGCTTCCAAAGATTATAAATTGTTTCTACAAATTTGCTGTCTACGCAGTTTTTGCTCAGGAGACAGTAATCTGGGAACCCACCTTGCTGAAACTTTACTCATGCCCAGTTTGTCGTGCAATATTGTCAAAACGCTAGGTTCGGATATTTCCAATGCTGTAGCAATGGTGAAGACTTCTATACGGCGATCCTCAAGAACCATGGCTTTCACTTTCTTGCACATTTCAACATTTGTTGCTTCTGCAGGTCTTCCACTTCTGGGATCATCTTCTATAGATTCCCGTCCGCACCGAAATTGTTTTGACCAAAATTTAATTGTGAAATATGACGGAGCATCGTCTCCCGACACCGCAATCATTCGTTCGCGAATCTTTTTCGGATTGTTGCCTTCCTTTGTAAGGAATTTTATTACACTTCGATGCTCTAATTTCAAAAGACAAATTTTTAGACACAAAACACTCCACAAAATATAAAATTACTGGCGGATATGAATCAAATTTTTCATGCAACAATGAAAGACTTGTCGCTGTTTGACATTACAAGCGGAAACTTATCAATTGTTTCTATCATGGCTAGGTAGATAATTTTTCTAGTTCCCCTCGTATAAGTTTTGTAAACTATCTAGATGCGACAGCAAGCTTTTGAAGAAAATCGCATAACCGGAAGTATGGTGTTTGCTCTTGTGATTTTTTAGTTTTCTTCGATTTTCTCAAAAGCGGTTATTTTTTGGAAAACCTTACATTTTTATTACATTTTTAATATGTATTGATGTGGGCTAGATTTTTCAGTTGAATACCCTTACAAAACCTTTTTTTTGTTTTTTTATATGATGTAGTAGAGAAGCTAAAAACAAATTTTTGACTAATGATAAAATCACTCACAAGTTGTGTGCCTGCATACCACGTTTTTTTAATTTTTGAGACTGAAGCCTGCAGCATATGTAGGAAGCAGTGTCTCTTGTTCCATTTATTGGCAAGGTTATTTCTATTCCCAGTTAGATTATTTGGTCGTATTTGCGCGTGATATATCGTGCAGCCATGACTTATTAGAAGTGTTTCGTTGTGTTTTGGGGTATAACCTATTTTACTTTGCGAAGTTATGCGTTCCACAGCCGTAACTTTTAGCGCGGTCGCTTAGTAACTTTCTTTTGCGGTCAAGTGTTTTAGGATTATTTTATCCGACGGTGATGGCCAAATTGCTAATCTATTTTCTTTTGTTTTTCAATTAAACAACTTCCGGCAGAATCGCAAAAACAAACCATTTTGAAATCTTCAGAGACTCGCGGCTTGCCTTACAAGTGATTTGAGATTTGGTGGTTGCTACATCTTGGTTTTGTTTGTTCGTATGGCATATTTTGTACGAGAGACTCGAGTCTGCGATCCGAGCAGATCGGCCTCTAACTTTATGAAACATTGAAGTTATCAGATCAGTGTACATTGTGCGTATAGCATGTGTTGACTGTGGTCAGGCTACCCTTTCCCATAGACCAGTCTTCCGAGAAGAGCACCGTTAATTTTATCTCAACGGTAAATTGTTACTGGGCCCGATAGTGATCCAATAGACTGCCCAAAAATTTCGCCTGCCCATAGATTCGAAGCTAGCACCTACTTAATGCAAGCCTGACACTCTACCGTTGTACCACAAGGTCGTTTTACATCTTGATTATATTTACCTAGTATAGTCAAATTGAATTTGGGAAAAACTGGATACGGTGGATTTACTGGATGTAGCAGTTTTTTATGGTAAGATCTGCTTCTAAGCATTTGTTGGCAATTTGTCCTTACCCATTTTGCTCTAAATGGTTTTGTATAAGCCGCACCTCTTCTGGAGATTGGACCCATAAACCCACTCTTAAAAAAGAAAACGGAGAATACCTGTAACGGAAGAGGAGACATTATTTCTTTTGGTAAAAACTCACTTACCTGGAGCAGTGGAACAACCTTCTCTGGCTGAACCCAATCATACTCCTAGGAGGGAAAACTGGGAAACAGCTAAGAGAATAGTCAGCAAAGAAAGGATTAGATGGGGAACTAGCCTCTTCAGTCCTTTCAAATATGCTGGAAACGACGACGTACAACCCGTAATGCTGCAAAAAGGGATAGATATACTGTTGAACCCACTCAAAGACATGTTCCAAGCAAGTCTTGTCCAAGCCTGGTGATATGTATTTAAATAAAATTAGTAGTCGTTGATTTCTTCTGTCAATTTATTATACTGATTACTGTCAAAGTCCTTAGTTAAATAAAGCCAAGTTCTCTAGTGGTTTTGTCTCATAACACCTGGATAGTGGCTAAAGTAGTATTTATCTCCAAGCCTGGTAAGAACGGCTATGCAGAAGCTAAATCTTACAGACCTATCGGTTTAACTTAATTCTTCCTTAAAACGCTGGAAAGATTAGTAGACAGATACTGGAGGGAGAAAACCTTAACTTCACTCCCGATTCACCAATATCAACATGATTAACAAACAGGGAAGTCATGTAAAACCGTACTACACCAACTAGTGGAAAAAATTGAGAGCACCTTGAAGTACAAGGAGTTCGCAGTCGGAGCATTTCTAGACATAGAAGGTGTCTTCGACAACACCTGCTACCACTCCATTGAAAGAGCAATGGCAAACCATCAGATCAATAACACCACGATAAGATGGACTATAGCAATGCTCAACACTAGAGTTGTAAAGGTCAAGTTAACCCTTTAACGCGCAAAATTACTGTACGAGGGAAAAATGTAAATTTTATGTCGTATGCATTCTTTGAGATGCCAGGAAACCGAAAAACAACTTTTTTTTCAAAAATCCATTTTCACTTTCCCAAAATATGCTGGTAAACCGTTCTACCAGTGAGCATTCAGGACAAAAGATGCTGGTAAACCGTTCTACCAGTGAACATTCAGGACAAAATATGTTGTGAATGTTCACTGGTATAACAGGTGGTAAAATAGTTTTTGAAATTTGAACTGAATAATATAAACTCTTGCCAGTGGAACACTAACGTTCTGTTTAAAATTTATGACTACCCCATCTTAAACAATCAAAAATTTCAGCTAAAATGCCACCGCGATCGGTTTGACCGTAAATATTTGCCTAGCGCAACATAGCAGCAAAACCAATTCGATTATATCTTCAGTAGATATGTTTATAAATACTCAAAACACAAAAACAAATTGTATAAAACGTACGTTATTACTAAAAAATTGGGCATAAATATAGACTATTTTTGCGACGCAAATGAAAGGTTTCCAAATATCAATTTATTTTTCAAAATCAGGACAAAATTATTTCTACTACTTATCAATATTATAATCCTTACATATTATACTAAAACACTTACCAGCTGAAAAATTGAAAGTTGCTCCCTCAAACTAATAACAAACACAAAACTTCACCAATGCGCGTACACATTTCAAAGTCGTGACGCGGAATGCACGCTGGTAATACTGTCATACCAGCTACACATTTATACCAAGGTTTATTGGGGTAGTTTTATAACTACAATAATTGTAGAAAATATAAAATTAGACAAAGGAACTGCAATGTCTGTAGAACGGACACAAGACGTTTCAGAGCAGTATTAAGTTTCAAAACAAATGTTATTGATTGTTATGCGTAGTGGTATAACTGTCTACCAGAGAGCGTTAAAGGGTTAACAGAAGAGACATTGTTTTTCCAGAAGAGTATAAATTAACAAAAATGGAGAACAATTTTTACTATTTGATTCAGGCCCACACAATGATCGGTTGTTAATTTTTTCAACCAGACAAAATTTGTTTCTTCTGGCAAGGTCACAACACTGGTTTGCCGACGGAACTTTCAAAACTGTACCTCACGTTTTTTATCAACTATACAGTGTGTCCAAGATAAGGAGGGCCAGTATGGGGATCTCGGTAATGGTAAGAGATACAAATTTGGTTAAATGGGAAGAAAGTTGCGCAATTAAAGGACTAAAAAAACGACATCTAGAAATCCTTGATATGATTGTTCGTTTTTGAATTATCTAAAAAAAACCGAATTTTTGGATTTTCTTTTTTATTTTTTTCTGGCATTAATATTAAAGTTAGAGCAAAACTGATTAAACGTTTTTACAACAACTTTTAGTGGACTTAATGATGACGTTATCAATTTTTTTATCCGACGTTTCGTCTTCGAGAAACCATCATCAACTTCATTTTTTTAAATACGGTCCTGGTTTTTTGATGTTAAATTTGCAAAGCCCTTGTTACTCTAAATTCAACAATGTACCACATATTATGGTTTAATTACGTTTCAAGCTTTTTTCTGATCATCATCAGAAATTTTTTTAGATACGGACCTGCATTTCTCATGATTTTGTAAAAATAAGTTCATACAGTAAGTTAGGCCTTTTTACATGCCGTTAAAATATTAAAATGCACATGATAATGTCATAATTCTGATACATTAATTTAATAAGCAACCAATAACTATTAACAATAAACAACCAATAAATGAACAAAAGATAGACAGAAAGAATAACAAAACGAACATCGAAACCATTTAATAGGTATTAAATTTACAGAAGGTATTCAAAAAGGTTGCCATCATTCTCTATGCATAAATAACATCTAACTGTAGAATTTAAAACATTATTCAGCAATACTGGCGTTATACTTTGAAAGGCTTCAAGAACCAATCTTCTAAGTTTTTCTTCTATTTCAAAACGTTAAATACCTATTACATTGTTTCAAGGCTCGTTCTCTCATTCTTTCTGCCTATCTTTTGTTCATTTATTGGTTGTTTATTGTTAATAGTTATTGGTTGCTTATTAAATTAATGTATCAGAATTATGACATTATGATGTGCATTTTAATATTTTAACGGCATGTAAAAAGGCCTAACTTACTGTATGAACTTATTTTTACAAAATTATGAGAAATGCAGGTCCGTATCTAAAAAATTTTCTGATGATCAGAAAAAAGCTCGAAACATAATTAAACCATAATATGTGGTACGTTGTTGAATTTAGAGTAACAAGGGCTTTGCAAATTTGGCATCAAAAAACCAGGACCGTATTTAAAAAAATGAAGTTGATGATGGTTTCTCGAAGACGAAACGTCGGATAAAAAAATTGATAACGTAATCAGTAAGTCCACTAAAAGTTGCTGTAAAGAAATTTAATCAGTTTTGCTCTAACTTTAATATTAATGCCAGAAAAAAATAAAAAAGAAAATCCAAAAATTCGGTTTTTTTGAGATAATTCAAAAACGAACAATCATATCAAGGATTTCTAGATGTCATTTTTTTAGTCCTGTAATTGCGCAACTTTCTTCCCATTTAACCAAATTTGTATCTCTTACCATTAACGAGATCCCCATACTGGCCCTCCTTATCTTGGACACACTGTATACAATCCACGGATTAGATAAGAATACTGCGATTCCTTTAGTATACGCACTACTACCTAACAAACCAGAAGAAACTTATATTCGGTTACTTTCAAAAGTAAAAGAACTTTTGCCTGAAGCTTCGCCTGCAACCATATTAACAGATTTTGAAAGCGGTATGATAAGTGCTATAAGACAACAATATCCCGACTCAAGACATCGTGGGTGCTTTTTCCATTTCAGTCAATGTATCTTTAGAAGAATCCAGTCAGACGGTTTAAAAAGAAGGTACGAAACTGATGTAGATTTTGCTTTAAAGCTCCGATTTTATTGTCGGTCTTAGCATTCGTTCTTACTGCAGACGTAGTGGAGGCATTTGAAACCATTTGCGAGCAAGATGTGTTACCTGCAGAAGCCCAGTCAGTAATTGATTATTTTGAAGATAGCTGGATCGGGCGTCCACAAGAGGTAGATAACGTCGTTTGCCCTTATTTTCACATGATCTGTGGAATTGTTATGATGGGGTCATATATCTAATACTTACTATATTGCTAGCGGCTATGAGTGGGAAACTTGCCAAGGAAGTGAGACAGACAACCAACTCTTCAATGTATAATGGTGAGCTGTGTGCAAGCGCGGCGGCGTCGTCCGGCCAATGGGGAAGTGGTCAAGTTTAAAATTCGCTTCTAAAGGCGGAGTTCGAATTCTCACGCATGCGCACGAGACGCGTTATACTCTAAGTGAGACTATGTCGGCGCCGTAATGTTTTCTGAAGTTTCCAGGCCCTACCAGCAATATATGTGTATTATATATATGGATGGGGTACAAGAAAGTTTGCCAAAAACAAACAATTCCATAGAAGGATGGCATCGAGAGTTTGAACAACATATTTCCGCAGATCATCCAAACATTTGGAGATTTATTAAAGGCATTCAGCTGGAGCAGAGCTTAGATGAACTTCAAATTGAACAGTATGTAGGAGGCTTGGAAGGCCCTCCTACAAGTAAAAAATACAGAGATTGTGCAGAGCGGATTGCAAGTCTGGTAATTTTTTTTTACAATGATTTTACAATCTGTCATTTAATGACAATAAGTAAATTGTATGACTTAGGGCCGGTTCTACAATCCAAGGATAAAGTTATCCCAGGAATAAATACCCTAGAAACGATTGTTGTAACAAAGAAAACTATGACAATTATACCTCGGATAGCTTATTCTAAGTATATACTTGCATTGTAGAATCGGCCCTTATCCTAACATGCATGTCATGAAGGAAATAGTTCAATAACAAATTCCTTATTTAATATGATTATTTTGGTCTAGGATTGGTTAACACGTCACTAACTCAACTCACGCACAATCACTCAAATCGATTTGGAAGATCTGCTGGCCTGAATCTTTTAAGTCTGGGCTCTTCTTCTTCGTTATCTAGGAGGCCTTCAACTAGGTTGTTGGGGTGGGCACTTATTCTATCATGATATCTCACGCTGGAACGCTGTATTTCTTCATTAATCGTTGGTATGCCTAGGTCTCGGCGTATGATTTCATCTGGGACGTACCAAGGAGCATTCACCATGGTTCTAAGCGTCTTATTTTGAAAGCGTCTCAAAATTTCAATGTTTGAATTACTTGCTGTCCCCCACAGCTGGATGCCGTAGGTCGATATTGGTTTGAGCACGGCTGTGTAAAGCAGTATTTTATTATCCAGGCACAGTTGGGAGTTACTTCCTAAAAGCCAATACATTTTTCAATAGTTTTCGCCTAGTTGTTTACGTTTCGTCCAGATGTGTTTTTTCCATGTCAATCTTCTGTCAAGGTGAATTCCTAAGTATTTGACACTGCCTGCTTGTGGGACTATCTGATTGTTGAGCAATATCGTTGGACAAGTTTCTCGTCTTGTTGTGAAAGTTACGTGTACGCATTTTGATTCACCAATCTTGATACGCCACTTTTTTTACCATTGTTGTATAGTATCTAGATGGGTTTGCAAGTTGTTTGATGCGATAAGGGGTTCAGAGTGTGATGCTAGTACAGCGGTGTCATCTGTAAATGTTGCTGTCAATGTTGTTGAAGAGGTTGGAAGGTCAGCTGTAAATATAATATACATTATCGGTCCCAGCACACTTCCCTGCGGAACTCCAGAGCTGATGAGAAATAGAGTTGTTTCTTAACTAGAAAGTGCCTGTCTCCAAGGTACGATTTGATAAGTTGGTAGTAGTCTGGATCAAATTTGCTCTTGATTTTAAATAGTAGGCCGTCGTGCCAAACCTTATCAATCGCCTGGGCCACGTCAATGAATACAGCAGAGCAGTACCGTTTTTCCTCAAAGTCCTTGACAATTTTATGTACAACTCGATGAACTTGTTCGGTGGTAGCATGCTGCTGCCGAAAACCGAATTGCTGGTCTGGAATTCGACTGTTTTTCAATAGGATTTGAGTAATTCTGTTTAACAACAATTTCTCGAAAACCTTGGACAAGATTGGTAACAAACTAATTGGCCGGTATGATGCTAGTTCTTGTTTGGGTTTTCCAGGTTTCGAAATTACGATAATCGTGGCTACTTTCCATTGCGGTGGGATGTATCACAATCTTAGTACTGCATTAAATAAGTACGTTGTAAATCTGTAGCCTTTATCTGGAAGCTCCTTCAGAATTTTCGCGGTGATCAGGTCATATCCTGGTGCTTTGGGTGAGTTCAAGTTCTTGAGAATTTGAAATTCTGTCTCTTTTAAAGTTATTTGCTTTATTGGTAAGCTCATTTGGAACGGTGCTTAAAGTAGCTGTTTAATTTCATTTTCCTCTTCGGCAGTGATTTCAGATGGATATGGTTGGAATACCTCTGTTAAGTGGTTTGCAAATGCTAGAGCCTTTTCTTGATCAGATTTAGCCCAGTTTCCATTAACTGTACGAAGAGGTGGTATATGTTGTTGTGGTATTTTTAACTTCTTCGTCGCTTTCCAAAGCGAGTACTCGGTGGCTTCCGTTGGCGACAAGGATTTCAAGTAATTTTGTATGGATTGGTTTTTGATGTCTAAAAGAAGCCTTTTGAGTTCAGCAGTTGCTTGATTTAATCTTTGCTTATCTGCTGGGTGTCTTGTTGTTTGCCACCGTTTACGAAGTCTGCGCTTTTCGGCAATTTTTTGTTTTATTAGTATAGGGCATTCAACGCAAAAAAATAAACAAAAATCTAAAAAAAATTACGCATTGGATGTTTTATTCTAAGTTCTAAACACCCCAGCGGTACGCTTCCAGTCCTAAGCCTGGGAAAAGTGTGAAGGGAACATGGAATAAAATATATATTTTTTATAATAATAAATTAATTAGTGAGTCTGACTTTAATTCTAAATAAGATTTAAAATTTTTAGGTAGCTAGGTCGAACACAATATTAGCAGCAATAAGTATTTAAATAAATTTTATCTACGACCACTACTAAAAGTAGGCCTTTTAGCGCTAGCTTGTTTCACTAAAAGTGACGTTTTATAGTTTACCGTGGTTAAAGAAATCAGCTGTTTACTTTTAGCATATGGGCTAGAAGTAAAGTGAGGTTATAAAACTACAATTTCGAACTGGAAGTAAAGTTGTAAAGTTATTCTAGTTGCTTCTTGCGTTACAGGTAGTGTTTTTGAAATAATTGAAGCATTATGTAATGAATACAGTCAGATGTGGAGTATCAATAATTACATTTCGTAACTCACCTTGACAGCACTGGCGTGGCAAACAATCGCCCGCGCGGCGTGGGCTACTGTTTATTATGACATAAATTAAAAGTGTCGCAGATGCAAACCTTTGTTAAATCGATATTTATGGATTAATAACGTTAAAATCACGGTCGTAGATAAAATATTGTATGCAAAGCGTGCTAAAAGTCGTTTATGCACGAGACATGTTATGAAACTCAGCCTTCGGCTTCGTTTCATGATTTTCATGTCTCGTGCATAAACGTCGACTTTTAGCACTTGTTGCATAAATAGCTATTTCGGTCAATTCTCCTTTCGGGCAATTGTTCTTCGAGCAATTGTCTATTCGGGCAATTGTCCATTCGATCAATTATGTTTCGGGAAATTGTCCATTCGGGCAATTGACCATTCGGGCAACTGTTTTTGGGGGAATTGTCTTTCGGGAAATTGTTTTCGGGCATTGTCCGGAACCCCACTTAGATATCTGGCTGTCTCGAGTGTCCATTAAATAACTTTTGCTACTATTTCTTACAATATTGGTTCGGTGAGCAGCGTGAAAAGTTTAAATTCATACTTAGTTTGACAAATGACGAACTTTCATTGGTTAAACCACTCAACCACTTGATTTACTGGCATGTGAAGTTGGTTTATAGCACTATCTAGCATTAAGTCTTCCGAACATTGCGCTATATATGGTTAAATTTGAGTAATATTTCAAGTATAAGCATGCAACCATTCTATAGACCCAGCAGGATGTTACACAAAATCACCTTGGAATTATAAAATTCCGCTTTTACAATATAAATCTATCGTCAGATCGGAGTTATTGAAATGACGGGATAATGAATGATAATATCCCTAACTAATCAATTTCCCATACAATAAACATGACTGCAGGCATCGGAGATGAAATGAAAAGCAAACAGCAATAACAAAACGAGCCATAGCCTTTCCAATAACATTATCCTTCTGTTTCGCATCGCACAGATTAATACCATTCGCAAGGATATCGGAATATCATCAGTTAGCCGCTCTGTAATTACACTGAATTACGGTTGCGGTAAGTGAAGTAGCTGAAGGCAGACATAATTTTAAAGCCCGCAGAGGCTTGACTTCTTCAGCTCCATCGTTGATTAAAATATGTGACGGGCTTTGCTTCCTGTTGTAAATTTGGCGTGAAGATGCATTGCCTAGGAACTGGTACGATTTTTACACGTCCAAACATGTTGGAATGTTTTACCTGATTATGCATAAGTGTGTTTTTGTGGCTTCTCGATATTTAATATCGTATTAATTAAGCGCAACTTGCTGACTGTTCTAGCAAATTTACATCCAATAAATAACAAGCTAACGCCTGAGCATTTAATTTACCATGCTACAATTTTTCCCATGTTTTATTATACACGTATCTGGAAACGGAGAGGTTTTTTAAATTTTAATCCACACTTTGTTGTGTACCAATTAATTTAAAGTCAAATATTTTTAATTTATCATGCTGCGTGTTAGATATTATTTTAGTTATATTTTGTACCCTAATTACACCATTGTTGAGCAACCAGAAAATTATCAATATACTCCACATCTCTGGTTCTGTACAAATTATTCCATTTTTTAGGGATATACAGCGCTATACAATGCGCTGTATGGTGGATACGTAGCACTATTACCTGGAAAGCAAGAAGTGCTGCTAAAACGATTAAGTAATAAAACAATTTCCTTATTAGCAACACAAGTTCAAATTGTGATAAAGGTTCTTATTTTTATCAAAAACTCAAAAGAGCCCCTGCAGAAAGAAATAGCTTTCGAAATAATAGAATATTACCAGCGAAAAATGACAATCAATCGCCACATGTTTTTTCATAGAGCTATGACATAAACACGTTATTATGGAAAGTATGGCGCCGTAAACAAATTAAATATAAATACTAGTATCGTATTGAAATAGTAACAGAAAATTTACATAACAAATTAGATTCTTGAATTACAAGGTACACAATATAATCATATAAACTAAACGATAATAAATTACAATTACTTAGATGTGACGTAACATTTAAGATGCAAGTGTAAAAAGTATGAGGCGTGAAGCTTCACACTCCAATTTTTATAAGACCGTATATCTTTTAATAAAAAATTCAAAATAATTAAAAAAATATACCAGTGACCCCATGGAGCACTTACAAACAAGCTGGGAAAGTTGATATAACTGGATATTGCTTTGAAGTTAATATATAGAGCTTGTATTGGTAATAGCAACGAGATGTGGCTTAAACCAGTTAGAAAAAAAGTAGCTGAAAATAATACCAAAACCACTACGAATATGTAACACTGAAGTCTTGCCAGATACAGGCACGAACTGAAAGGTGTTACAGTTTTGTTTTCACTAACAATGACAATGGAAATAAATCAAAATCGGTGTTGAATCATTCTGTGCACCAGTAATACGGACTCTCCGTTGACTAATATTATTACAAAAGGAGTACAAGCTCGCAACAACTCAAGTCGTAGTTGGGGGTGTGTTCCGACAAAATAAATAAGATTGCTTTTTAAGTTATAACCTGTAAAGGTCGTCAAACCGTTTAACAACGTCCGAACTATAACTTCCAGAAGAAATCTATAACGGCAAACCTAGGTAAAATTAGAAACAACAGATATGCCACGTAGGACGGTACATGCCACATAGAAGTAATTAAAACATCAAAGAATATTATTATGAATATAGTTGGTTAAATAAGAAAAATAATTGGCCTAACAGTTCTTCCAATGCGAAGAGAAGCCGCAGAACAAATGAATAGGTTAAGTGTGATTTGTGCATTGAAATCTAAATATTTGCAAGTATTTCAGTAAGTATTGGAATAATAAATAATATGAATAAGTTAAATATAATATATTGCGTTTAAACTAAATAATACTAAATATTAGAACAAAAAATTATTTACATTCGAAGTTGGTTAAAAGCATTTAAAACACAGAATAAAACTTGGATCTTAAAACGCTGGATACATTTATAAAAGCAATGCACTTGAACGTTGTCTTATAGAACACGGATGATCAAATAAAAGAGCAGTCTTATTTGCTACTTCATAAAACGCCAACAATATCGGAAAACCGTATTATACAGATCTATGTAATTGGGCCACGGTCTATGTAGAAAGGTTCAAAGTGTGTTCAAACTTCTGTTTGCCCATGAAATAGACAATTCGGTGAAATTGTGCGGAAACAAATTAGACTGCAAAACTAGTTCACATTGTATAACCATTACGGTAGACGTGTGCCGCGCACAGCATTAATATGGTATCATTAGTTTAAGTTTCAATACACATTGTTTACAAGCGGGGAATTTTATGCAAGCGTTGTGTTTTGTACTTATGCAAATAGTAGGTTATCAGATCGAATAGCAAAACACGACACAATTTATTAGTAATGGTATATAAAGCTCTGAATTTTATTTTCTATTTGAATATACTTTTAAACTCTGAAGTGTATTCATTTGTGAACAGGCAAAGGCTAAAAATGTCTTAAGGGGTAGTTTGGCTTTGCTACTCCATTCACATCTTATCCTACAACTCTTCATGCCTTCACCAAGTGTAAACCTATTCAGTAAACTAACCTGGTCATATAACTATACAACCGTGTGTGCCAACTTGAAAACCGTTCATGTTCACAACCAATATAACACATTTTAATAATATGTTAAGTCATTTTGCTATTTCAGATGCTTAATTGCATTTCACGCCGTTACTTAGGTCATTTTGGTATTTTGAATAGCCGCCTAAGCTTAGAGCAGCGCGCCCGTATGCTAAGCCCTTTTAGCTCTTTATTTGGCTCCATCGCCTAATTCCAGAATCACGATTTCGCACATAGTTAGCCTAAAAAGCAGTATTTGTCGTCGGTTGGAGCTCTCCTCTGATGGCGTTTTTCCGAATTTCGAATAGCACGCTGTCGTGGCGTGATACCAGCGTGGCCCGCATTGGTTTGTTTCATTTAGCACGCGGTGGCGGCGTGATACCAGCGTGGCCCGCATTGGTTGGTTTCATTTCATCGCCTTGCGATTCGCTGTGGTTTAGTCACGTGGGGACGCGCGCCAAGGTGACCTTTTGCCAACGCTTCCCTCGGGGATTGAGCCGAGAGCCGTCGAACGAGTAAGTGGTCCGATAGTGTGTGAGTTCGTGCGACGCTTCCGCCCTTGGCGGGGGCGTCAGCCCTTTCCCGTCGAGTGCTGTTTCAGCGACTAGGTGATATACGTTTTCGCCTTGAGTGGGAGTCTTCCAGAGCCCGTGGCAGAGAGCGCTTGTGTGTGGTGGTGGTGATTCGAAATTTGTCGAGTGATCTTCGGCGTAACGTGGGTGTTTTGGAGCCCAGTTCCTGCTACTATTAGTGAGGGGTCGTGCCCCCTTCATCTCGACCTACGAGGATTTGGTTCAGCAGAACGAGTGAGGCCCCCATCATTTTCGTCGTCCCGTTGTACGCGTCTTGACGCGTCTCCCGTCGCCATTGAGGCGGTTATGCATTCACCCCCTTTCGCCGTTGTAACACCGAAGGTACCTACCACCTACGATTGCAGCTCGTCGCAACTCAGCTGTACCAGGCTCCCTCGCCGCCCACGCATTAAGGTATGTGCCTTTAACCTGATTACCGCTGTGAACGCGAGTGTTACTCATTACTACTCATTACTACGCTAGTGTATTCATTCAGACTGCAGACAGTTCAGGCCGTGAAGGCTAATGTAAATCGTCGCTGCCCTTGCATAAGGCAATGTGTATCTTTGTACCTATTCATTACTACGCTAGTGTATTCATTCAGACTGCAGACAGTTCAGGCCGTGAAGGCTAATGTAAATCGTCGCTGCCCTTGCATAAGGCAATGTGTATCTTTGTACCTATTATTGCTGTTCACTAATGTTCAACATCTGTCGTTAAGCTTAGAGCGCGCGTGCCAGCTGGTGCCCTTAATTATAGAGTAAGGTTAGATACAGGGCGACGCATTCTGCTACCCCATTGTAACTCGAAGTGAAATATATGATTGGTTAGTTAAGGGAACTATTGTTTGTTTCGGTTTGTGCATGTTCTGTTACAGATAGACGCCCCTTTATTGTACGAATTATTGTACGACGGAACGAGGAAGCTGTGAGCGTGCAGGTGAGTGGGACAGCTGCGTAGTCGTGGTCGGATGGACACCTAATCACAATCCTTGCTTAAGGCAATCCCGAAGTTGTTGTTTGACCTTGCAACTCTTGAATAATCTTATTGGCGGAGTATTTTTGCATGCTTCGCTCCCGTCTAACCGTCCAGGCCCGGTTAGCCGGGTTACGACAGGCTTGGTGGCGCCCTCATAATTTCGACATACGCTGTATATATTATGCCACAGCGCGCTTGCCCAGAACGTATCGTGTGACTCACGCCCGACTCCCTGAGCGTTCCAGCCGTGGCCTATTAGCCTATTTCGAACCGATCTCAGGGCAAGTGTGTCATGTTTTCAGGACTGATTCCGTGGTGCGATGCTCACCTTGGGTGGGTGTCGTAAAGTCCTTTTCATACCGTAACAAATAATATTAAAGATCCAAAATTTACGCAAGAGTGACACTTTGAGTCACATCTTGGCTTTATAATGGTATTTAACTAGACACCTTAAGATGAACTAAGGTAACTACAAACGCACATATGTTTAAAATAATAATTATAGCTCACATTAATTAATCGAACCAATGAAGGTGTGTGAAATAACAGGCGAATCTTACAATAAATATTAAAAACTTTCGTAGCTATGGAAATCCTTCCCAAAAAAACGAGTTCTTGATTCTTCTATCTAACTTTAAAGATTGCAGAATTTTGAATCAGTGATACAGGATTAGTCTGAAGAAAAGTACCAAAACTCCTGGAGTGCATATTACACATAAATAAATAACTAGAAAACCCAAAATGTTTTTATCGGATCTTCAGTGTTTAAAAAGTTTAAGTTTAACCAAGTAAGTTAGCACAATTATGAAACAATAGCCTGTCAGTGGTAAAACAATATCCTGTTATTTGTGATTGGGTGATCATAACTTGCTGAAATTTTGTAATTCGTTTTGCTGTTGCAGATCAACGGGTGATGTTCGCAGATGAGCCAGAAGATTTTTCGAGGTCCAGAGAAATATCTTTGAAAATCGTACGACAATCATTAATGACCAATAGAAAAATTAGTTCACGAGTCGTAACCAAGACAACAACAAAAATTTCTTGGAAATTTTTTGTAGGTAGACATTGCTTCTTTTTAGGGTTTGTGTCGTTGCGATTTTCTTTCCGAATCTGCATTCGAGCATTAATTCATATCCGGAAATTATTATTCGTGCATTCCAACAACGTCCTAATTTGCCCTCGCGTCCCGCTCGGGCAAATTAATACGACGTTGTTGGAACGCACTCAAAAAAATTTCCGGAAAGAATTAATGCTCTTATGATATTATATGTGAAAATGTATCGTATTTAAATTTCAACATTTAAGACGCCGTAATTTTAAAACAAATGAAAATCGGATTACAACTTTTGGGTTTTTAGTCATAGATTTATATATTGTATAAACAAACTTCAACAAAAAGAAAGCACCAGGGTATAACTTCATCACGGCCAAAACGCTTAAAGAGCTTCCACGCGAAGGTATTAAAATTATCACAATCAAGCTTAATACTATTCTTCGACTAGGGTAATTTTCATTGCAATGGAAGGTTGCTCAAATAATTCTCATACTGAAACCCGACAAAGATCTAGCAACAACAGCTTCTTAGCATCCGAAAACTCTCCTTCGTAATTTAACCAGTATTCGAAAAACTCTCCTTAGCTAATATTTAGGTCTTGCTAAGAGAAACACACTTAACTTCAGATCATCCATTGAGTTTAAGGATACACCAAGGAACCAAAGGGTTGTAAATAATATCTTCAACCACTTTTCCATCTCCTCTATACGTTTGAATTGCCATCCACCCTAAACACTGTTGAACGAGTAGCTACTTTTGGCGAATACTCTATAGTAATGGCTTAGCATCAAGAGTCACACTTTACATCTATATATCTACAAGAACACCTTAAGAAAGCTGAGCGATGGTTGAAAACATAATTCATTAAAACCAATAGCACAAAATCCACCGTGTCACATTTGCCCTTGGGAGAGAAACATAGTCCAAGATGTTATTAAATAACATCCAGTCCTTTAATAAGAAGATGTCATTCACCTCAGATATCATCCAGACGCTTGACGTGAGTAAAGCATATTTGGAACAACCGATTACAAGTCGACCATATCTACCGCAAAATGTATTGGCACCTGAATAGAAGTTCTCACCAACTTCTATTTACATATCCATCATAAAGCCAGTAAAGTAAGTACTGTTTGCTGTCGACTAGTTTGCGGTTGATGATACTAATTATGATGACAAAATTACAAAAAACTATAAAAATGGTACCTGAAAATTAACTACAACAAAACAAGTATTTGATGGTAGTGGACCTAGTTCTAGAAATTGGAAAAATAAAAGGGGATTATAAATATCTGTGTCTAACTATATCAGACGCAGCAAATAGGCATAACGAAATAGACCTAAGAATAAAACAGGACAAACAAGCCATACAAAAATTAAACTCAGTGTTTTGGCCACATACAATAAAAACACACATAAGAAGAATTTACAAGTCAGTCGTAGAAAGTATTTTGCAATGAGATAAAGATGCAGAATTTCACGTAGTGAGCATGTGAGAAATGATGACATAAGTGCAAGAATGACAGCGAAGATAACTGTGACACCATTGAATCTAGATAACTATTATGGTATGGCCACATGATGAGGCTGTGCCTTGAGAGGTGGCCTAGACGAATTTGGGAATGGGTTCCAAGAAAGAGAACAATCACCTAGACAGTGAAAACGTTGGATACTAGCAGCAATGGACGGGCTTAATTTACAACCAAATAATTGGCAAAACTGACAACAATGACGTGTAGGATGCAATTTACAACCAAAAATATCGAGTAAATGAGAATATATCCTGCGCTCCCAGGTGAAATCCGATTGATAGCTAGACGCTTTACCCGCTCGGTTAAATTACGCCATCTGACGTGTTTCCTTATCGTTGCATTATTAAAGATGCGGTGACGACATAACCGATCGCGGACGTAACGTGACACGCGCAGGCACTCAGTCAGTTAGAACAGACGTTTATTATATTAGGATGTAAATAGTGTTAATTAGTTTAAGGGCAGTTTCAGCTATGTTAATGTGTTAATGTTAATGGTATTGCTTGAGCATAAGCGCTAATAAAAAAAATATGAGCTTTATACATTTCCTTTAAGAGTGTTTTGGGATTTTCTCTTATTTTGATGCCTTCTTTCTGTTAATTAGTTTATTGGCTCGGTTATACAAATGTAATACAATCTCAGTTTATTATACTTTCACTTAATTTTTTAAAACTCCACAACACAGTGCCACATATAGTAATCAAAATATTATACTATCTGAAACTGCTTATTGTGTTACCTTTTTATGTATCAAATAGTTTTATCACTATTTTTGACATTTTGTTTCTTCGACAAGTTACAATATAATAGCTTATTTTATGTGAGTTGTTATAGTTCGTTTATTTTTACGTTTTATAAACTTTTCCACGTTTTCTCTTTCCTCTTTACACGATTCAAAACAGATAGATTGCTGTTGTAGCTATTTATAATCTGTGTTACTGTACACTTATTCTATTACAAAATTTGGTTCTTCAATATTCGAACTACACGCATATGTAACACTTCTTTATCATTATTAAATTCATTTTCATATCCACAAATTAAAACGTGTGCCAGAATGTCATTCGAAGAATTCAATACTATAAGTGAAAACATGGGTTTGCTTCAAATCTGAATGATTTTCTAGCGATATTTCCTTTCCTTCCTGCGTAGTTGTATTTAGTAATCATCCTACTGGTAATTACTAAAACTAAATAAAATAAAATGATTGCTTATTTTCTATTAGGTTCGACTAAAGCTGTGCGGTTGCTAATTAACTCCCAATACTATAGTTTCACCTGGCTATCTTTAAAATAACCCAAAACAACTTACTAATGCTAGTTTTGTAACAACAATTGCATGTTGCATGTACGGTTGTAGGGCGCTGCTAATTAAAATTAAATTTTGTACATATATCATAGTCATATGTGTACCAGAAGTGTCAACCGGGCCGATTTATGACCCGCCTAAAGTCTTCTGTTTTTGTTCCATTTTGTCACAGCCAATAAGATAAACTGCGTATGCTAATCAAGTGATCAGAGAAAATAATTGTAAAAAAATTGGCACCAGCCAAAAGCGATCATTATTTTATATATTAATTTAGAGCTGACAGTGATGTATTGTTACCAGATATGCAGCAACAGACTTCGGCACACTTATATAGTTTTTGTATCACAGGATACATTTTTGCTATGTTTACATAATAAAAAATGAAATCATTTGGATTGGTCTGTTTAACTAGTAATTACAAAATGTATGTTCTCATAGTTATTATCTAAAAGCTGCAATTAGTGCTCTCAAAAACACTTTAACTTCATCTACTTAAAAAGTTTAGTAATCAGATCAGCCAAACAACTATTACAAAATATGAAATTGTTAAACATTTTATTTCATTTAGATGTTTAACAGCAATCAACTATTATTTTAAAATGAGAACTTCTGTTCGCTATTAAGCCAAATATGATCGATTTAAGTATATTTTGTAACATTTTTGGTCAAACTGGAATAGTGTCTAAAGTTATTTTTATTTCTTATTAAATAATTAGTAGTTTGAAGCAGAATCGCCAGTAGTATTTATTTAATAGAAACAACCCATTAGAGCATTACACGGTTGAACGATCACGATTGTTTTACCTTCAACTGACTTTTCTTTTTCCTTATATTTATAGAATTTAATTCCACGTTGGAATAATAATAGCAAAAGGTCAACCTCTGAACATTTTGAAAGATATAAGGGCTAGCATCAGTTATAAGCAAATTTCAAGAATTATTTTTTTATTGTTTAACACTTTTTTCTTTGCCGCGCTGCCATTATGACTTTGAAAATAAGAACGTTTTTCCTGGTGATCCTATAACAAATTTATTTCTCAATTTTTATTTTTATTGTCATTGTACGGGCCAATATTTGGAAATCGGACAATCTTTATTGAAGTTTTTCCACCCGATTAAGCTATGGGTATTCAATTACAGAGCACCATGTAGATAGGCATGTCAATTTCTACACTACTCTGGTAATAGAAAGAGGAAGGATGAAGGTAAACCTAAATTTTTATTCAAAAATTTTGAAAAAATGTCTTCGAAAATGAAACCTAAAGAGATGCGAAGTTGCTTGCAGAGGAATGTGAATTCATAACTTTATACTTTATTTTTTTTTGTGAAAGTACCAGCGCAAGATATAATCTGACTGTTGTTTCTTCTGACACGAGAGTAATCGTAAATAATGCTGCAAGTACATCTCGTTGTTGATGACTAGAGTCCGTCAAAATATTCCCGTATTTTTTCAAAATATAGCATAGCAAAATGGCATTTATTTTTTCAAAATATGGCATATAAAATGGCACTTATTTCAAAATAAAGCATAAAAAATGGTAAGTATTTATTTTAAAAAGTTGAAATTTTAGAAAAATGTCACCAGTATTATTAAAAATCCCACAACACAAATAGAAAAGACAAAGTAATCTGATAAAAACGACGGGCACAAGGCAAATAAGTGGAACGTAGGTATCCGAGGTGCATTGAAGGGAAGGGGGGAGAGCGCGGGGTTGTTGTTGACGAGTGGACGTAACGGGATACTTACCTGAGCGTTGAGGCGCGCGATGAGCGGACCTGGCACTTACCAAAACTTCTGCATGTCTATTTTGAAATTTGTAAGCCCTTTTGCTGCGAATTAGCCAAATAATTTTGATTTTGATTGAAATATAGCATGAAAATAAGGCATTTATTCAAAATATAGCATTAATCACGAAAAAGGGCATTTTATAGCATTTATGGCACCAACATATGTGGTTCATTCCACCCCTTACTATGTGAAACGCCTAAATACGAAATCTCGCCCTAAAGAGGCCTACAGTAAGAAACATGGCAAAATGGCATTTGACGGACTCTATTGATGACGCAGCGCTAGCTGAATACCAAATAGATAATCCGACAATATGTGCCAATTGACATTTGTTTCTGATATTCTGTAACAAGAATTTATGTTAAAGGCAAGGATTATTTACACTTTGTTTTCATGCTTATAGGGTAAGTTATGTAAAAAATTGTTGCTAAGGTATGATTGCTCAATGCTGATTTCAGTAAAGGCCGGAATGTTGGAAAATTCCTAAAACGGCTGAAAATGTCTATTAAGGTAGCTTTGCTATTTAAATATCATTTTAGCTATATACGCCTGTTTGGTTGCATTTTTACAGCAATGTATCTTAAAACGTTTCCAACGACTGCCTGAAAGTACTTATTTCGATCAGTTTTTTCCTATAAATTTCTTTCCAAAAATCCCTGTCTTGTATTATAGTACAAGCTTAACAAGAGCTGAACCCATCCTTCAAGCTCGCAGAGCCTACCTACAGTGAAGCAATAAACCATTCACTTCATGGGTTAAATCATACATTAGAATTATTATTCCTCACAGTTGAAAAAACCCACAATTTACAACGTATTTTTACACATAATATTGGAGTTTATTTTCAGTTTGGTTCTTTAAAAAAATGACTATTCCTACTACCTGTTTTGTATTTTTGTAGTGCTTGAATGCTTTCCTATTTTAAAACTTGGTAGTGTCTGAACTACCGGCCTTTGTTTGATGTGTAATGATGATGTAACTAAGTTGCCATGCTAAAGTACTTCGCTATTTACACGTGTTCTATCCCGGGGTTACTGTTGGTTGAGAGATATTATTTGTTTCCTACAGAATTATAAATGCCATTGTTTCCATAACAATTGTTGCATAGTTTACCACGTTAGAAACATTCCTGATCGGAGTTGACATGCTAAACTCAAAGATGATACTATTTTGGAACCGTCACCTGGACAACATGCAGACGTGTTTAATTGTTTTTGTGCATGATTGCCACTAGGAAACACAACGTTAGCATCATTTTAAGTTGTTTTTAATTCAAACGATTTTGGCAGATTTTTAAAAAGGTTTCTAACATATTGTGCCCATATGGAACCATACTGCAGAGACCGATTTTGACTTAACTGCCAGTCTGAGGTTTATGTCGCAAAGGTATACATTATACGAATGTGTAAAATATTTCCAGTGCATTAATTTGGTATCTAAAATAATACATGTCACTATATATTTCTCTTCTTCATCAGCCGCTGCCATCCACTCCCAGATATAGGCATTTTCCATTTCAATCCTCTCCTGTCGTACGCTGTTTGTTGACATTTGCAGCCAGCTATTAGGTTTATCTCCCCAATTCATCGCTGTGGGCATCCCATGCTTCTTTTTTTTCACGCGATCTCCTCTGTGTGGATTCTAGTGCCCATCGATTCCTGTTTTGTGGTGTTACGTAACCAATTTTTCCACCCGTTTATTTATGTCAATCACATTAATTCTTGCCCTGATTTGCGGTATTTTATATTTTACCCATTGTCTCTAAGCTATAGCTAATGGTGGAACAGATATGCCCAATGTAATTATTATGATGATTTATTCTTTCAAATACATAAATTTTTTGTTACAATAATAAAACGCCGACGTTTCAATATTTTGGGACAGGCCAATTCTAACGGACAGGACTGTAAAGGCCGCGAACGAATATAGAACTGCAATGCCAGGGCAGTCTCAATCTTATCTATTTTCTTTCAGAGTCTAGAACTTAAAAACACCAGAGGGCGCCCTTAAGCCCCGGAGAGATTAAGGCCTACCACAGCCAGCCTTCAGCCTCGCTTAATCTTATTAAAAGCGAGGAACCGCCCGTCCAGAATCCGGAATTATCAGCTTCCAGATACTAGCTGGGGCGATCACGTGAGTTGTTTCATCCTCAGAAATAACCTCACGCGTGTAAATTCTGTCACTAAATTTTTCTTAGAAGTCAAACTGCCAGAAACCTGTGACCTGACCTGAACCTTCCTTTATTTGTATTATTAGATCTGCCCTCAGTAAACCCCTTTATATCTTCAAATTTAAGTCGCAGAGCGCATGGAAAATCATGTCGACAGGTTCAAAGATTTACTCTTATTATCTTTACGTTGAAGTCCCATAACACATAGAAAACCATATCGACCGACATGAAAATGTTCCTCAATCTTCAAGTCGCGGAACGTATGGAAAATGAGGTAACATTTCCTAGACCGTTTTCCGGATTTATATGGATTTAGGTCGATAACAGCTTCGGGCTGCCAAACCAAGTTTCTTTAGAGCATCCAGTCGCTACGAGAACGCCGTTAAAATTCATAGCCCCCTCCCCCCCCCCCCCCACTCCCCAGGTGCTAGTCTCAAGTCTGTCGAAAAAGACGAAAAAGCCGCTGCAAAATCAAGCAGCGCCTGACGCGACGCCCGCAACACGTAATCATAATTTTTTTCGGAGGTAAGTGGAGGACGGAAGTCTTTTATTCCAGTCCATATTAGTGTGAAGAGATTCAATTCTCGTTTCCGAGACCTGCGCCCCCAAAACACTAAAATTCGAACACATTAAGGTAAAATCCAGCGGCTATTAAACCTATTTTATCATTCTGTCGTGTTTACATGCGAGTGAGACTAGCTAGTTTTGACAGCCATTCCAAGAACCTCAAGAGTTGCACGTTGTTTTGCAACGAAGCTGAACGTTACCCAAGCTTGCAAATTTAGACCCAAGAACGACAATTTTCATTTATTTTAATTGTAAGTATACTTGTATTGTCAACTGAAACCAGAATAATCGTTTTAGATCGAGAATTACTGGGGAAATGTGAATGCGGTTTTCAATATTTTACATTTTATAGGTACATTTTTAACACCAGTAGTTATAGAGGAACTTATGTAAAGTTTAAGTACTTGTGGAGCCGATAATTTCAATCTTGTTATATACATTTTCTGAATAGATATTTCCAAGTATACATAAATTCTGCGAAATGTAACTCTGCAATTCCTTACACTTAAATTTTTAAGTTTACAGTTTCTACAGAATATTAAGATTAAGAAAATATATCAATATCACATTAAGAATTATTAGTACCAGTTCCCTCCCCATGAAAATGGAGGTATGGAATGCTTTCTTCAGTTTTAATGCATAATAGTCGCCGCTACTGGTTGCAGTACTAAATAGAACTACCGGTTTTCTAACGACATCATAAAACAACCTGTGTGGTGTCCCTAGGATTGACTTTGATATAGTTGTACTTCCTGTATATAATATGTATGTCAACAGCATTATTTTAATATGTAACAAGCAGTACTTATTCACGTATCAGTGATTATAAGTTATTGCATTTTTGCTAACATATTTAAGCATCCTGTATAACGTTACTATGATTGGCTTTGATGTACTTGTGCTTCCTGTAAATAACATGCATGGTTGCACCATGGGCTTTTAAATTATTCTAATAAGGTGTTCGTGCTCTGCTTATTATCGATTATCTGTATTGACGACAGTGAACACATCAGAAGTTACAATTTATATATCGTATGAGCAAAAATGAAGTTCATCGAGGGAGCCTTTGGAATTTCGAAGTCATGTGTACAACATCAGAAAATTTGAAGCTGTCATTTGCCATTTATTAAAAGGTGAGGTTATGATCTTCTTCTCCTACTTCTTCTACAAACTTTGGAAATATTTCCGTGGCGTTTTTTATTGAAAGTCTTGATCACGGTTATGCGTTGCGATATTACACACTGTCTAGAACATGCCAGTGACAAGGTTTAGCAAGGTTTTGGTATAACTTTTTAGTATTTTAATACACATGATCAAAATTCTAAAGGCATCTTTGATTAAATTTATGTTTGATCATATATGCCGTTCACGATCTTTTTCGGCCAGGTAAGGCTATGACCATGTAGTAATTTTGTTGGCAGTACCTCTGTGGCAACTAAACTCCCTAATGAAAATTGACACTTTTGTGTTAGGTTAGGTTGTTTTCAGTTTAAGGTTATATTTTCTGAATAGATACATAGTTGCCGGATTTCTGTTTAAATTAAGGATAAAAAATTTAAATGATTTGACAATTGACGACATAAACAAAAATTAGAACTAATGCATACGAAAATCATTCAATATTAATGTTTATCCGCAAGCGTTATAAAAGTGACAACTTATGTGTCTTTATTGACAATGTAAAAGTGTCACTTTATCGAATTAAGCAGATAAAATAGCAACTTTTTCGTACTTTATGTGCCTAATCACACAAAATACAAAACTCAAACATTTCAGCGAAATGTTTACATCGTAACCACGGACACATTGTATTAGGTGTTAGATTATTTTATTCACTTACTTGCTAATAATTAGTGTTACTCTTTATCAATTTTTCATTTATCTGAATACGTTTGCGGATAAAATAGTATATATTATTCGGAGTAAAAGTGACTTTATCTGGCGTAGCTGAATTATTTGCCTTGCTAACGTTGGTCTAAATAAACTTCAGCTTCGTCACATAAAATATCACTTTTACGTACTCCGAATAACATAATCTACTATTATTGCAATTTGGAAGGATAAAGACGCCACAAACTGATGCCAAATAAATTTAGTAGAGCAATTGAGCGATATTGGTCTTATAGAAATTAACATGTGAAAAATGTAAATATCTTGTCAAATGGGTGGCTTGCTGATTTTACTGCATGTGGATTTTTACATCTGCCACATAACATTTCAACACTAAAATAGTAATAAGTAGGTAGGTAATTATTATACATTATTACATTATTGTTTCTCCTTTCCAAAATTTAATTTTTAAAGTACAGCAAATATATTCTCTAGTCTCCACATCAACTCGTGTTCTTTTAAATCTGGTCTGTCTTTTTTACATTGGATTGGCAGTAGCATCGTTTAATGGAAATTTTTTGTTGTAACAAAATTATTTTGGGCATTTTGACTTTTCCTTTGACGGAAATTAAAATAATTCTTACACACTTGATAAATTATTTATTTTCTTACGAATATTAAAATAATAAATCTGGCAATGTGGTGGCAAGAAAATGTCGAACTGACACTAACAGAAAAAAAGCTACATCACCGAATCAGTCCAACATGAAAAAAAAATCATAGCCAACTCTATCCCAAAAAGGTCGTGAACAGATTATACTATATACCAATAACACTTTGACTGCAAACATGTCACTCTTATCATTTAATTTTATGTGCGTTGATTCCATTTTTAAGTATTGTGTACTTTGGTACAGTCACTGTATTTCACGTCAATAATAAAATATCGAAGCTGTATCGGTTCTGTTATGTAATAGCCACTCCTGGTTGCTTATCAATATCCAGAATCAAAATTTATATTTATGAATCTTTAATATATTGCCCATAATACAACTTGCTACTAAATACCCACAAGACTAATCGCTACAAATAACAAATTGTTTTATAGAGTGGGTTGCCGTTTTACGCGATTTATATGCAATAAATTCAATCGATTGCCGAGCAGACGCTGCAGGGATGCCGCACATAAAAATTAAATTATGAAGCTAGTAATTTTTGATTTGCTTAGAGCCTTTTGTGCTGCTGTAGGCGTTACCGGAACTTCACCCAAGCAAATGTGTTTCGCCGCCTCAAGCGCAATACACAGAAATGCAACTGCAGAAGCTTAATTAAAACCAAAATTCGCATTAAACCAGTTCCATGTTGTTAGCAACCTCGTTTCCTTTATCAGCTATGGGAATCTCGCTATACCAATACCACGTCACTCCTGCAAACCGAATTACTTGTCAATTACTGTCAGCAAAACTAAAAATTAAAAAGAAATTCGTGTCTGGGAGTACAGGGTGTGCCACTTTCGATGGGATTAAATGGGAACCTTTGTTAAAATTAGAGCTAGAAGAAAATGGGTCATGCCAATATCTTTTCCCGTTCGGGTATCGTCGAAACAATAGGCCCAGTAGTAAAAGAATATAACAAAATTCATAACGAAATAATAAGAAAAATAATATAATAATATGCTAAAGAAGAGTGGCTGAATGATAGATATAAGGAAATAGAAGACCTAGAAAAACTTCATGATCATTTCAATTTAAATAAAAAAGTGAAAGTCTACACCAGGTGACAATGCGACCAGGGCCATGCTTATATATTCTTTATTTGTGAATCCATTTAGATAAAATTTTATATAAAGTTACTAGATATAATTTCTGATTGACCGATAGATATTGTCAAAATGGCCGACTCCTGGTTTCACCGAAAATGACACCAACTTTGATTTTTTAAATAGATCACCTTGTCTATTTTATGTCAAATTACATACAATAGTTCCGCTAAATTTTCATTTTTTTTTACAATTTTTTTTTCAAGTCACAGCCCTGACTTGGAAAGATCTGTTCTAATTCACTCTAGCATAACTATTTTATCAATAAGGTCAATAACAAACCTTTAATAAACGAATAACATTTGCTAAACACGTTTTTTAAATGGCCCATCTTGCCATTAAATAGAAAATTTAATTACCAATCTAAGGCTATATATCATGCACTACTTTATCTTCATCTAAAATTGAAACATAATAATTAATTACTCTTTTAAATATTCTTGTGTAATACCTAAGCTAATTCAGCAACACTGTTGTATGTAATTTGAATCGTAGATTCTGTAAAACATAAAATATTGAACTGGCTCCAAGTTGCGGGGCCATAAATATGAACTGACCCTTACAACATGTTGTCTTTATTTACTTTTTAAAAAGCTTTTAATTTTTATTATAAATTTTTAACACATTGGGCCGTCATAAATTTGTTAAGATACTCGTTGCAGTGCCTTTAATATACTATGAACATTCAATTCAAGTTACTTTAATCTATTTTTAAATTAAAAGTTTGTCCTATTTTGTATTAGAATGTCAATAATTCTTATTAGAGATAGCTCCTAAAAATCAGGGGTGGATTCCTTTATCTAGTTATCTGATTTCTGAAAAATTATGTTCTTATATTCCCAATATCATTCGCACAAGTCACAATAACTTATGTCAACCAAATGTCAAAACAGATTTGAAAATCAAATGACAAATACCCGATTATTACAATGGTAGGTACACAACAATATTAAATCAGTAAGTAATTCATTCATAAATAGTTATGACTTTAATAAGAAATAACCCACTATGCACTTGATCCGTACAAATCTCCAAGTGCCAACCAAACCGCTCCTCTCTGCCGACTAATCGACTCTCTCCAGCACCTTCCTGCAATGAATGGTCCACGGACAGACAAGACGTTCTAATCGTCCCACATCAGCAACTCAACTCTTTTTTACAGCACGCAGTCAACAGACCAAACTTGCAGGCAGCTACCTGCACTACTACATTCACCAACCTCCTGGAATGTGCCTCTTTTACCCTGGTGATTTTCCTCTGAAAGTGTCCTTTAGCACCAAACGGTAATCCAATTTGATTAATGTATTCTGTCAAATGGACTTTTCCAATAAAATTGACCCATTATTATTTTCCAATGATTTACTTTTGTAGAGTACTTCTGCTATCCATTAGTTTTTACCACATACTTGCAATCTTCATTAGTTTACGTCTTTACCCATTCTTGTTTATTTTCCATTTTATTTCACCTCATAGATTTTAATTACTCCTCTTTTTATTATTCAAAACATTTTTATAATAAAAACTGGGTTATTTTAAATATTTTTAATTACAACAAAATATTTTGCAACATTTTTTAAATTTGTTATTTTCAATAATCCAAACAAATTGGATCACCATATCAAATCCCTTTTTATGCACTCTAGTTTTAATATATTTGATTTAAACCTACTAAATTTCTATTTTATTACATTAAATATTTGTCATTCGCTTCGAGCTGCAATTTTTAAATGATTATATTATTTTCGAATCCATATGTTTTTCAAATAGCTATTTTCTATTCAACTATAAATTTTCTTTCACTTTGTAATTACATAATATCCATTCACATTCCCACCTTATACCTGAATAGATCCAAATTATTTTCAATCATTTTAATCCCTTAATCTTTTCTAAATTTGATTCTAACACTCATATAGAGGTGTATATCATTACAATATACAACAGGGTGTAAATAATGTCTGGAATATAGCAAATATTTCAAAAACTACCGGAGATGAATTTTTCAAAATTGCCAGACTTATATAGGTAAAAACGGTGCATCTAGGAAGGACAAAATCGTTTCTGTAACTGTACAGGGTTAGTCAGAAAACATACCAACTTTTGTATTTTAAATTGTACACCCTACATATTACAGAGGAATTAAATAATCCTTCAAAAGACATTTTCAACGATACATGGTTTGACGGATTTATCTGTCAAAATGACAGATGTGGGGTGACTTAAAGAATAAGGTTTACAACAATAGACCGGTTAATATTGAAGCTTTAAAGGATCATATTAGAAATGAGATACTTCAAATTCGATGGGATACTTTTGACAACGTCTTACGAGAATTTAAAGACAGTATCCCATCGAATTTGACCTATCTCATTTCTAATATGATCCTTTAAAGCAGTGATTCCCAAAGTGGGCGATATCGCCCCCTGGGGGGCGGTGGAAACGATCCAGGGGGGCGATAGTAGCCTCGGGTGCATTTGGGGGGCGGTGAATAAAAATAGGGGGCGATGAAAGCTTAAAGAAGGAAGAAAAGATCGTACATATTTCATCTGTTTTATAACATAGTGTAACATTATTTTCCAAATAAATACACAAAATGCAAGTTACAGATTTATTTATTCCATGAAGACTATTTACCATTATGAAATGTTCTTATTCTTCTTCATGCCATTTGTTACTTTATTTATTCAGTTTATTTATTAAAATTTGTTTATTCTCCTTTTCTTTAATTTTACTTTACCACACCCTTTAATACACCATCCAGGAAGTAAATACTATTATAATCAAGGGTTTTTATTATTCCAATTTGCTTTTACTCAAAATATAGGTTACAAATTCAGAAAAATTTGGTTATTTTAAAAATATCATTTTCTCTAGCAATAATAATTTATACCAAATTTATATGATATATTTTATTGTAACAGTTCATAATTGACTTTTTTGGATAATCATTTGAGTTTGGCTTTCATTTTAGTTATTCCGATTGTCAGTTAATACAAATTAAAATCTAAGCTCTGATGTTACCAAACAACTATCCCAACTAAATAAATCAACTTATATGCTCGAACCTTTTTACTTCATTTTACGATAAAGGAAGTATTGAATTCACCCCAAAAATTCGAAATTGAGTTGTCAACAGATCTTCACGTTTTAGAGTCCCCTGATCCCAAAAAACATATTTTTTTCATTGGTCTGTCTGTCTGTCTGTCTGTGTGTGTGCCTGTGAACAGAATATCTCAAAAACGAAAAGAGGTATGGCGTTGAAACTTCATATAGGTACCGTGTGTCCACAGGAGGACGCACCATAGGGATAACCAAATAGAATAGAAAGATCGGCTAATGATGTGCTCGCCGGCACGCTAAACCGTTGTTTTCTGGCTTCTGACTCGCCACTGTATGAAACAATATTGTTATAAATGGTACAAGAAAAGGATCGGTGGTCATAGCACTGGTTGATATTTATATTCTATTAGCATTATCTTATCTCTATGGTGCGTACTCCTGTGGACACACGGTATAAGTTTTGTGTACTATGTAGATGAGAAAGCAAGCTTTTGAAGAAAATCGCTTAACCGGAAGTAGACGTTTACTCTTGTAATTTTTCAAAAACGGCTGCAACGATTTTTTTTCAAACTTTATATTTTTATTAAATTTTTAATGTGTATTATTGTGGCATAGGTGATTTTCCAGTTGAATACTTCTAAAATGGGTGTCTTTTGTTTTTTTCAACTTTTTTGTATTAACTCCTATTTTAAATAGAACACCCGGTATATTATTACATTTTTGAATTCAGCTTGATATTCTAGAAAAAATGTGTCGCTTCAACTAACTCTATTTTGTACCGTTTTTATAGAATTTGCAATTTTTGAAAATTTTTGACAAATGCTTAGAAATTAAAAATCAAATTTCTGGCTAATTATAAGATCACTGTAAAAGAAAGTTGTGTGAGTGTATCACACCAGTTTTTTAATAAAGTATTGACAATTTAACAGTAACTGTATCTAATGTATCATTTATTAAACAATTCTCAAATATTTATGTTGTACTTTTAATGTATAAATCCCTCCTTGTTTGTACTTTTTAATTGTTAATAAATTTATGCTTTCAAAATAATTTCTTACCTAGAAATACTCTTATAGAAAATTATCAGTCTCAAGAAGCTACCACTACAACATCTTTCCGTTTGTTCGCTTAAAGAATGTGGATTTCCAGGGGACGCTGAGAATTTTTTTTTTCTGAAAAGGGGGCGGTAGGCCAAATAAGTTTGGGAACCACTGCTTTAAAGCTTCAATATTAACCGGTCTATTGTTGTAAACCTTATTCTTTAAGTCACCCCACATCTGTCATTTTGACAGATAAATTCGTCAAACCCAATATCGTTTAATTTGTCTTTTGAAGCACTATTTCATTCCTCGCTAATATACAGGGTGTCCAATTTAAAATACAAAAGTTGGTATTTATTCTGACTAACCCTGTACATTTACAGAAACGGTTTTGTCTTTTCTAGATGCGCCGTTTTTACCTATATAAGTCTGGCAATTTTGAAAAATTCATATCCGGTAATTTTTGAAATATTTGCTATATTCCAGACTTTTTTTACACCCTGTATAGGGTGATCCGTTTAAAAAAATCATAGTGTTATTTCCGGCAAAACGGAAAGTTTGATTATATTTGTATCACAACCGAAAATTATGTCTAGTATCCTTGTATCAAATTGCAACCAAATTTATTTATAAGTAACGGAGATAGAGGCATGGCCCGGGTCTCATTGTCACGCGATATAAACCAAGACCACCTGTTAATTTGATTGATGAACACGGCATATGGATAACAGACAAACAGAAAACAATCGAAAAGTGGCAAGACTATATAAAAGAGCTATTTAAACATGACCGAACCAACATAGATACACCTGAATGCATTACTGGTCCATCAATCACAACAGATGAGATAAAAAAGCACAGTCTTAGTCTTACATGAAAGAGGAAAAAGCGCCTGGCTCTCCTAGACGACGAAAACATCAAAAGGCTGACTGCTTTATACAATAAAATTTACGATTCAGGCGCTATTCCCACTGAATGGCTTAACTCTACGTTCATTGGCATCCCCAAAAAAGCAAATTCCAAAAATCTGTAAATGAGTTTACACCGAACTTCCCTCGTGCGAATTAGATCAATTTGCATCTGCATAGCGATCGTAACCGCACCTGCGTAGCGATCGTAACTGCATCGATCGGTGGAACTGAGCCATCGAGCCTAATTGAAATGATTGCGGCGCGCGCCTCTATTTAAGAGAACGGTCTTATGTTGAAACGTTTTGACTCTTTTGTGACATTATCCTGTATCTATTAAGTGGCAAGTGTAAGCCTGACTTATGTGAAAATGATTACTTCCTTCTATTTCAAAATTAACGCAAAAATAAACAAAATTATATTTTTTAAAGTGCTCACCCTGTATATATTTGTCTGAAATTTTCCCGGTTTCATTCCAGATATATGTATATTGTATATGCAAAATATTATCTTCGTCCGACAAATAGTTTTTGAGTTATACCGCCAACAGGCAGACAGACACACAGACAGACACACGGAATTCAGAAACCTGTTTTTCGTCATCTAAGGTCCTGAAACGTGAAGATCTGAAGAATAACGGAAGATGATTTTTTCGTGATTACAATACTTCCTTCGAATCACAAAGGAATTCATATGAAAATGTGTACTACAATGATTATGCCAAAACAGTAATGAATTTCTGACAGAGGATGGATGCTTTTATTGAAAAAACGAGAGGTAAGCCAAATATTGTTATAATAACCGACAATGTATTTTCTATACCCCAGGGAATAAAGGAAATGGCAGCCAGTTATATTCATTTTAGATATTTACTGCAATATTAAGTCTTCCTAACAACAAATTAGGTAATAACGACTACACGGTATTGGGTACATAATTATTAATTTATTTGGACTTGAGAATCAGATGTACTGGCGAATGAAATTAGGCTAAAGTCTTTCCCTAACTAATTGATATACGAGGAGCGTTCAATACCTAACTTCATTCCGTCGTTAAGTCGTCACAATTCATTCAGAGAGACAGACAGACAGACAGACACTGAAAACGGGACCCTGAAACGTGAAGATCTGAAGAAATCTCGGAAGGTGATTTTTTCGTGATTACAATACTTCCTTCGTCTTTCAGACGAGGGAAGTAAAAATGCAACGACTATCGAATAATAAGCTTAATGAGTCATCTACTAAAAGCATTTTTGAAAATATTACACCAACGCCTATATGCACGTTGTGAGCAGCATATGGTCCTACACAGTTTGGTTTCAGAAGAGCAACATCATCCAACGATGTAGGGATGTGAATTGCGATGTCCACATATGCTTCATACATTACACAAAATCATTCGATAAGAGTGCAACACCATAAACTTATCGAAATACTAAAAGCAATTGGAATAGACGATAAAGAACTTCACATTATAAAAAATTTCTACTGGAATCAAACTGGTCAAGTCAAATGTAACAGAAAATTATTCAAGGCCATTGAAATCCAACGACAGGGCTGCATATTATCACAGAATTTACTCAACATCTATTATGAAGAAATATTCAGTAGAGCCCTACAAGAACTGCGTTCATTAGAATGTCGAAATTATTAAAATGCAGGGAGTTAAGTCTGAAAACTAGGATTAGATTACTCCGCTGCTACACCTTTTCCGTCCCTTTATATTGCGTGGAATCCTGGACGGTGACAGAGGCATCAAACAAAAAATTGGATGCCTTCGAGATGTGGCTGTATTGACGCATTTTGCAAATATCGTGGACCCAGCATGTCACCAACAAAAGGGTATTAGAACATCTAGATAAATCTATGGAAATTATGAAAGTAGTTAAACAAAGAAAACCGGAATACCTAGGACACGTTATGAGAAATGAACACAGATATAGATTACTACAGTTAGTTCTGCAGAGGAAAATGGAAGGGAAGAGGGGCCCGGGTAGGAGGCCCATATCCTGGCTCAAAAACCCAAGAACATGGTTCTCGACAAAAACAACAGGCTTTTTCCGAGCAGCTATGAATAAAGTCATGACAGCTACAATGATCGCCAATATCCGGTAACGGATTGGCACGTGAAGAAGAAGAAGTTAGTGCCGCCCGCTCATAACCGCCCATCCAATAACTTCTGAATATGTTTGTGATTCCCATTATTATTCGGGGGAGTTATTTTACATAAGACTAGTTTGGTTGTAACAGGAAGGTTACTATGTACTGCCACTGAATGCGATCTCAACCCGTATTTTTACTAGACGGCAAAGGCTACAATAGACGAAAACGCTTATAAACGGTTGAATGACTTGGTTAGCAGAACTCAAATCTAAAATGAAGTTTAAATTACTCTTTAAAAAGTGTCTTAATAATTTCTAATTAGGTTCTTTCAAACCAAATTAATACTGAACTTATAGGGGAGGTGGGGGGAATTATGGCCACCGGGGTAATACTGGCCACCGTTTATTTAAATTTTGGCGCTTCCCAACGTGATTCAATATATCTATGCGTGATTCTAACATGTGCTGCCCTCTACTGGTCATGTGTTGGATCTTCAGTTAAACTTTAGCGGCCATTGTATGTAACATGTGTGAAATATTTACAATTATAAAATTTTGGTGCAGTGCTTATAACGATCGCATTTTTTGTGAGAGGTAAATATAATTTTATATAATAATTGAAAATTATATTTCTGAGTTTAATATTACCTGAACCATGTGTAGTTCACAATCACATATTAAAACACATGTTTTAACCTTAAAACATACATGCAAATTAAAATAAAGATAATTTGCTATATGAGGTAATAGTAGCCACTTTACTTAGAGTAATGGTGGCCGGCTATCATTACCCCAACTAAAGCTCTGTAACTGTTTCAGATGCCTAGGCACTACAAACGGCAAACGAAGAAAGCAGCTTGGACCACTGAGCAGCTAATTGCTGCTCTGAGTGCAATTAGAAATGGAAGAGCCATTAGAGAAGTCTCTAGATCGTTTGAAATACCAAGAAGTACTTTACAGTTAAGGTTAAAAGGTAATGACGTTTCAGGCCCTTCTTTGGGTCGCAAACCAGTTTTTACGGTGAAGAAGAGCGGGAACTTGCTGAGCATGTAATTCAGCTATTTAAACTATTTTATGGAATTACTCGAAATGAAATAAAAAAAGCTGCATACACTTATGCAGATAAAAATAACAAAAAATTTCCTTTTAATACAAATCTTAAAACTGCTGGAGATGATTGGTTAAGTGGTTTCATTTCGAGAAATCCTACAGTTGCATTGAGAAAGTCTAAAGCCGCAAGTATCAATAGGATAACCGCTTTCAATAAAGAGGAAGTCGCACTATTTTTTTCTAATGTAGAAAAGCTACAATAGAAATTTAATTTTGATGCAACGAGAGTGTTCAATTGCGATGAAACTGGAATTTCAACTGTGCAAGCACCAAACAAAATTGTAGCCCAAAAGGGCCAAAAGCAAGTGGGTTTTGCCACTAGCTGGGACAGGGGGAAAAATATAACAGTAATGTGTGCATTTAGCTCTTCTAGCATTTATGTGCCACTTATGTTTATTTTTGCCCGCAATCGAATGAACCCTCGGCTACAAAAGGAAGGTCCGCTAAGTTCTCTGTATTGTTGTTCTGATAAAGGCTGGATAACAGAAGAATTGTTTTTGCAATGGTTGCAACATTTTCAGAAATTTGTGAAATCAACTATTGATGATCCAGTTCTTTTAGTTATGGATAACCATACAACTGATTCTACTTTGGAGGTTTACAATTTTTGCAAAGCAAATGGAATACTGCTATTAACTGTTCCTCCGCATACCTCGCATCGACTAAAACCCCCAGATGTAGCTTTTTATTCCTCTCTAAAAATTGCAATTTACGTTGAATGCGACAAATATTTGAAGATGCATGCCCATCAGAAAATTACACCATTTGAAATAAGCGAGTTATTCAATAAAGCATACAGCAGAGTTGCCACTCCTGAAAAAGCGGTCAAAGGTTTCTAGATCACCGGCATTTATCCTTTGAATCCAGATGTATTCACCGACGAAGATTTCGCTCCAGCGGAATTATACAATAACCAAACCTTAATTGAAGAACCCATCATATCCAGGACAACAATCGACGTACAGCATTAGATAATTATTCGAGAAAAAACTCCAGAACCCGCGAATGAAATGGAAAGGGGAGAACGTTTATTTTCCAAAATCTGTTACAACTCGAAAACGTTCACAAATTGTCACATCAATAAAAGCATTTTAGAATAAAAAGAAAATAATAAAAAAGAAAGACTTAGTATTAAGCTGAATTCGATAAAAGGTACCAAAAAAGAATTGCCGAAAAAAACAATGCCACAGAAAACGATAAAAAGGCAAATCACACAGAAATAAACGAAAATTATTACTTACAAGATATTCCAAAACACAGACTTATAAAGAAGTGAGTTCAGATGAAGAAGATGCTGATGAAGTAAGCGACACAGAAATGAATGAAGACATATGTTTGGTGTGTGGGGAATTCGGAAAGAATAATGAATTATGGTTAATGTGTGCAGTGTGTCGCAACTGGGCACATGCGGCCTGTGCCGATACAGAAAAAAAACATTTATTTGCGATTTTTGTACATAATTGGGTGGCCAACGTGACTCCATATACCATAGGGTAATGGTGGCCGACTGGCTAACATTACCCCCAGATACGTGGGGTAATGATGGCCAACCAAACTTTTTTTGTATTTATTCATATTTTTAAATGTTTGTTTCTCAATAATTTTAATAATAAAATATATCTTCATATTAATTGTATTATTCAAAAATAGTTTTTAAAAAGAAATATTACCAATACCTAACATGTTATTGAATAAAATGCTAAGGGGACCACAATTCCCCCTGTTTCCCATAATATTCTAAAAGCGGAAAAACGCCAAGTCCCAATAACGTAGAAGGTCTACATGAGCAGCCAACCGTAACGACTCCTCGGTAACCAGGAGCAAAAGGCACCAACATCGGTCTTTAGAAATCGTCTGAAGAAGCTGACAGCATGAGCAGCGAAACGTCAAGTTCAAATCGACGACCACGGCATAACCCGGAAGAACCTACCTCGACTAAAAATTACTCTGTTTTTAGTATTTTTATTTTAGTATCGCTTTTTGTTTATTACGATACGCAAACGAGTATCGTAATAGCTTCAGTACGAACGGAAAATAGATAAATATATTGTTAAGGCGATTAGCTCCACTTTGTGTGCCCAATTTATGTTATGTTATATTATAATTGAATTTTAATTAATATAATTGCCCTATTTATTCATTTTGTATATTCAAAATTATTTTCTGTTATCCCCAGTAGATTCACTTGACTGAAAATCAGATCGGATTCTTTTTAATCTAGATTGCTTATATTCTGAAATTTGAGGTTGCTATATTATTATGACAACTCAAAACTTCTGTCAACTGACACTTCAAACTAATTTTGAAAATTCAATTACAAATACTTCATTGTTCCATTTGTCATACGACAATCACAAATAGTAAGTACTTCCTTAATTAAAATTATCTCACTTTACTCTTTATTTCCTTTCAGTTCTTATTTTAAATTACCTGGATTCTGTTACCTTTTATTAAACTTAACACTCTCCTCTGCTAAACCCAATACGTCCAACTCTGCAACTGACCATGCTAAAAAACTGTTCCACTCAAATCCACGGCGAAGGCCTCAACTGACAATAAACTGCCAAGATGTCCAGAATCCGGATCCAAATCGACACAGGAACCTAGTTTGCCACAGGAATCAGCATCTACAGCTTCACCATAGTATGCATACAAATAGACCTCAGCCGCAGATGCGTTACTTTAAATGTTCAACCAAATCACACGTATGAAGCCTGCTACAACCCAGCACCACGAATCTTGACCATAGGCAAGCCACCAGATATCACTCTACGAGCCCCACAAGTCTGCCCACTCTGCCAATGATGTCGATGTAATCTTCTTCCCTTGTAGAGCATTCCTTGTTATCCAATTCAATCGATGAAAATGTAATTCCACAATAAACTCAATTCACATTCCCTTACTTTTATTTGCTTTTGTAGATTATAATTGTATTAAATTGCTTTTCTCAGCACATTCTAGCATTCATCCATCAAGTTTTCTAATATTCTTCTTTTAATATTTTAGTTTCCAATCTTCTTCATCACGCCAATTTGTATATAACTTTAACCCTTATATTATGCCAAATATTTATTTTAAAAATTCCTATAAAAAGGTTTATTTCTTAATTTCAAATTTTACAAAATTGTATTACATCATTTTGGTTTCGAAATGTTTTTTCTTATCAATAACAACTATCTCCTTAGCGATCTAGCTTATTTTTTGCCGTCCAACACACTAATAAAACTTTATTATTCGATTAATGCCTACTATGTTAAATAGTATATTTCGAAAATTATTTGTCATAAACTTCCAATTTCATTTTAGATATTAAATTAAGTTAAAATCTTACTGTTTTTCAATTAGCTTCATTTAATTAAATTATAAATTCTATTTCCTTTCTTTTCTGAATGCATCTTAATAATTTTGATACCCATTTCACATCTAAATTCATCTTATAATTTTTAATACTGTATTCTTTTAATCTTATTAAATCTGATTTTTTAGACTCCTGTACCAATATCATAACAATATTTTTAATATTTGTATAGGAACGTAGTTTATTAACTCACTACTGAAAGACGTTTGATTACCCGTTTCTATATGCCTCATCTGACCAACGTTTCTTGCTCCTACTGCATTTTCACCTAATGGTTCTCTAGGTGTTCGTTGGGTACTTTCATTTTCATGTTGCTGTGTTCTTTATGTTAGCATCTTGTAAAGTGATGAGATTATATTTTTGATCTGGTTTTGTTGATTTTACTCAATTGTCATTATCAGTGCATAATACATTTCCCATTTAACCAATCGATAATGGGACACTCTGTACTCGTGCGGATTTCGACACAGTTGCGGAATTCTTCCCGGCTGTCGCTAATGAACCCGTTGTGATCTGATTGAGACGAATTTAGTAATGAGAGCAGTTACATCAAAACGGGTCCGCATTTACATAATTACCCTTACATAACGCATTAAAAATCAATTCGGACAAGTAAATATAGCGGCGTTTGCTCTCGATTCTGCTTTTGTCGGCCCGATTCTACTTCGCCACTCAGAGCCGAATTAATTGATCGGCAATTAGGACGAAATTGAGGCAAGGCCGCTTTTTCAGCTGCATTCGTTGCATAACTACAGTTTTTTTCCGGGCCATAATTGGTAGGTGTCTGATAATTTACGCTCAAGGGCGGTGTTGAACTTGCAGGATGCATGCGTGTTCCAATTGGGGTTTGTTGTTGACTACCTAATTAGCTAAATGTGTGTGCTCTCGTAGCGAATAAGTTATCAGAGTGGTGTCACGCTATTGACATTAATCAGAAATTGCAGTCCTGCTCTCTAACTATAAATCAGTTTAATAATGTACGCTTTATAGTCTGTCGATTATGTTTTAATTTCACATGCCCTTGGTGCATGCACTTACTTACACAACGAGCTCCTCAAACAACTGTTTCACATGCAACAATAAATTTATTGCAAAACCGAAACACATTTTAATTAAAATTCTGAAATAAATCTCGAAAAGCTGATTAAAATTTAAAGCTGTTGTCGGTAGTTGTTAAGGTTGAGATAATTATTCTTACCGCTGTTAAAGTTTATCATTGTTTGAATTTGACATCAACACTTTTAATTTTAATGTGACTAGAAGATTATCTACGAGTATTACAGCGTTATGGCCAGAATTGATTTCGGTTTCTGAATAGGTTTTTACTCCATGGATGCCGTTCTGGTATCTATGATTTATTTAAAGAAATTTTCATAGTTCCGGAAAATACTCGTTTTATTCTGTTGAGCTGACTGCCAAGTGTAAAAACGGCGAAGGAGTAATTGCAACCCATTATTAGTAATTACAATGTTTTCTTCTTTGCAAAATTGCATCAGAGTATCCCCCTTGCATTACATTATTCTAACCCATATTTTCCAACACCCTCTATTAGTTTCTTTCCAACCTTGAAGTTGAAATCGCCTATAATTAGGTTAACTTTATTACGATTGGTGTAAATTAGCACCTCCTTAAGTTCACCGTTAATTTCTACGTCAGATTTATTAATGTTGGAGTGTAAACCAGTATTAAAGTGATGTCTACTTCATGAGCGTTATCATATCAGAGCATTGAATGAACTCTATTACCGATTTTTCGGCTTTCTGTGATAATATACTATAGCAACACCATCTGGATGATAGTATCACACTTCAAGGAAACAATTTTAATAGATTTCATGTCATCAAAGGGTATCATAGGTGATTTGACTAAATAAAATTGAAATTACGTCAGCACATGTGAAAATAAATATTCAGTACATATTCGATTTCGTGTGGCCTACAGGTTGTCGCGAATTCATCTAAAGTCGGGGTAACTGGAAATCCTTTTAGTCAAAATATACTTGTACACGCAGACTAAAGCTACTGTTGAGAGATTAATAAGAACACTTAAGTACAAATACTTGCATTTATTTTCTGCCGTTTACAGAACAACTTAAGTTTAACAACGTTACTTATTAACTAACTAAATTCTAAGTCCAGTTTTTTTCAAGAAAACTCGGTAGGCGTTTTCAAAATTTCAAATAAGCCTATCAGAGCAGTTTGTCAAGCGGTCGACACCTCGCCAATTATCGCGAATAACGTTTTACAATTCTACTAAAATCAATTTGCTCCAGTCGGCACGTAGTTGTGCCTAATTTTTCGGCTTACGAAGTAAACCTTGTATAAATTTACCTTTAATCATTCCGTGGGCTTGAAATAAATCCATCTCTCCAAAGAAAGGCTCGCCTGTTGTAACTTTAATATGACCATTTTTCCTACGAAATTCTACCTTAAACAATTTACGATACAAATTGCTTATGGCTAACTAAAGTACAGTATATTCGTACGACCGCGTATAGTTCATTTTCGCTGAAGAACGCAAATCGTAATAAGGTGTTTCGTCCAAATTCTAATTTAAACAGACCGGTGCAATACTCAAACATACTAATAGATCCAAATCGACGCCAGACTAAGAAAAACGTTTCGAGATAATAACAGTTTCAACAAGTCCCCAAAAGGAGTAATGACAAATGCACTTATAAATATTGTAAGAAAATTTCCAAACCTCGAAACCCGAAAATAGCACTACACTGAAGTTGCTTTCGTAACATTACGAATCCCAAGAATTACTGGAAACTACATAGGTAACCTGATACACACAACTACGTTTAAAGTAGCCAAAGGTAAAAAAAAAATTTATCGAACTCCACAACGACGTTTAAAGTTATCGGATGTACTATTATAATGTTAGCTGGGGCTTTACAATTATTTTTGGTTTATATTTAATTTGGAAAAGTAAGCCTGTAGCATTATTAATTGTGTCCTTTTTGAATGGTAGCTTTTACTTGGGTCAGGGTCCTGATTGCTTACACTTTGACTGATTTAAAGAACAAGACTTAGCAGAAAACACGTTTATTACATAATATATACAAAATAAAATAAAATATATCATATGCAGAATTATGTACAAGTTAGAATCGTATCTGGTTTTAAATCCTGCGGTTGGTCCCTGGACGGGTAAGCTGCCTTTCTTGCATCGGTGTGTGCCAGCGATGTTTCCAACGTTTGGCTGCTGGACAGGATAGTGCCTTCGCGTTTTGGTTGGCAGTACTGCAATACCAAAAATAACTTAAAAATGACAACTAGTGCAGATGTAAATAGACGGGAGATTCTAATTTATTTTAATTATAAAGTAACTTGATTGAAGCTATGAATTGATTACTTTATACACTAATCAGTGCAGGTGGTGATATTGTGATAACCCGGTAAGGTTTGACCTCGCACTTGGATTAAATTCCACACAGCTGTTATCTGACTTTCAGCGCATGACAAGGTTATTTTACCGCTTGGACAAAATGTGATTTTTAACAGGGTAAGTACGTCGTTTTATTTCCTTCGGAGAACACTCCGTTACATTGAGAAATACGTGCCGGGCTCTAATAACCAAAGATATACACTCAGCAGTCTTTAGAAAATATCGTACTCAACTGTACGTACGTTTAATTGAATTTTTAGTACTAGCCTTATTGCTTTACGTGAATCTGAATCTTTGCATTTCCCTATTCGAGTGTGCTTGATATTGAAACCCCGTACAATAAATTCAATTAACGAGTGCCGAAGCCCAGCAAAACGTTAATTAATCTTTAGAAGCTTCTACGGACCGCCAAACCAGCCAATGAATACAACCAACTTACTACGATAACCATTCATAAATTAGTTGTACACAATCTGTCGGACTGGACCCAAGAAGATTTGAATGCGGCTTATTCCGTCTCCAGATATAAGCCGATTCAAATTTGAATTTCGAACGGATTTTTGTATTTAAACGGTCAGGCGGGGTCTCGAGAAATCTGAATGTAGTTCAATCCGACTCCAGATATGAGCTGATTCAAATTTGTCTTTAAACGGATACCTGGTAATCTATTTCGAGTTAATCTCGAAATTTTCTGGTGTTCCTGGTCCGCGAATCGGCTGAAAACCCGGGTTAATTTCGGGTGGCTCAGTTGAGGTAAGCACGAGGCTTTCCTCAGCGGAGGCCGCGGAATCGGCCTGGAGAGGCGAGGTTTGCGCCGTCGGGATAATAATCTCCTCCAGTCCGCGACGCGATTGCTATTTATATGCCGCGGTCGGCTACTCGGAACTCGCCGCGTATAGGAGAAGAGATGCGCTAAAAACGGGTTTAGAATCGGCTAGCGCATCGCCGTGGTTTTACAGGTTCGAGCATAATGGGAACTTCCGATTGTTGTAACGTGCATTGTTGTAAAAATGCGAATATCAAGCACTTTTAATTTTAAATTAAATTTGGTAGCGCTTAATTTAGAGCGAAACGTTACACTATTATAAGCCGAATGTCAAAGTTAAGAGAATGCATCGGTCAAACACCCCAGTTGTGCTATTTCGGTGTTGGTTAATACCCATAATATTATTTTTAACCCGGCCCACTTCATTCTGACTGTTCTCATAATTTCGACTTCTTAGTTTTTTTCGTTTTTTTATTGCCTGTTCAGAATATAGTTATTCATCGAATATCTCTAAGTTATGATTGCCCAGAGTTATGTCCCTAAGATCATCTGATTTTGTCATTATCTTTGTTTTATTCGAGTTCATTCTAAGTTCTACTTTTTCGACAATTGCGTTTGCATAATTTTTAGTCATTTGCATATCGACAATGGTATTCTTTTTTCATTTGTATTTATATTTAGTTTGATTGTCTAAAGACATCGGCCATCGCCAATGTATATAATTTTGGAAAAATGGTATCACCCTGCCAAACGCCCTTTAATGGGTTTAAGTTCAGTGTTGCATTCTAGCTGTACCATTCTTTATACAAGGCGTTTCTAAAATAAGGGAACATACTTTGCAAAAGTATTCTATGATCAAAAATAAACAATTGTTTTAATAAACCAGTCACAAATGCATCATTTCTAAGATATTAGACTTTAAAGTTTCAATATCGGTCACTTTTAAAGTAATATGAAATCTGAACTATCATGATTGAATGGTTTACGTTGCTTGAAAACGTCGATAATGTTATCAAAATTACTTAGTGAAGTCGGTCAATCGAGTGTGTTGCGTTTAGATTGCTCTTCTACTATTTTCACAGCTCGGTATTTGCGCCGTCTGTATTTTTAAAGTATGTCGTTCGGGTTTTGTATTTTCCCGCACTCACGACTTTTCTTGACTCTTATCTGCGCGGCCAAGCGACTCGAATGTTGGGTTTTGTTTGAACGCGTCTCCCTTTCCTGTCGAACTTAGCGACTTCGTTTTAACGGCTTTGAAATTGCCCTGCGGCTTTACGGGCTTACAGAATATGGTTGTTTTAGTACGTGGCCCCGCAGAGGTTGAGGATTGTTGTAGCTCGGGTAGTTCTATGGAGAATTTGTTTCTCGCACCTAGTTGCCGGATTTTATATGCGCTTCACTTGTCATTCAGCGGCCGTGGCGAAAATTCATCTGGAGTAAGTCATTTCACAACTGTTTCCACCGATTCTTATCGAATGCACCCATGACTCTATTTTCGCCCTTTTCTTCAGCAACCAGTCCGAGGCTCGTGAAACTCATAGGTTTAGCATTGGCTGCAAAACGCCATCTTCGCGACCGAATCCGTCGCCATTTGCCTGGTTCAAGCTGTTATCACCTGCATTCTAACCTTCGGATGTGTGGGCTCGCTTATCTGGATCATCACATAACGTGTACAAAGAAGCTAAGATCGGCAGGTTTGGTCATCCTTTCTTTTAAGTGAAATTATACAAGATGCGATCAGTTATGCTAAAGTTATTTTAAATTCGTACTAATGATTACTTGCAATTTGTACCATTAATTATCTGATGTTTATTTTTGGTGTTATTATTTGTTATTGCTACCTGTGCGTAATTTGAGGTTTCCTGTGAGGATATTATGTGCTACTTGAGTTTACAAATTCGCATTTGAATGGCTTGCTACACTAGTCATTAATCGGAAAAGATTCGTTGGCGCCCTTTTGACTTTTAATCATTTGTTAGTACTTAAAGAGCTGCATGCCGTCTTCTTGTTATGGCCGGCCGGCAATTGTATGCAAGTAGTTATAAAGTTTGATTTATTTGAGAGAATTGGCCCACGAATCGATTTGGATGCTAACAAGTGTACTATCGAAATTTGGAGAAAATACGTCAATTTCAGTGTTAATAATGTAATGATAAATTTTTATTTTTCTAAAAAAGAGGATATAATTTTTATGTGCTGTCGTACCATTGCCGCAAGGCTAAAAGACAGAGTTTTTTCCAAATCGACATCATATAACGTTTGCTGCATACTCGTAAAATTCATATAGTGTCTTTTTTAATTATGTACATTAAAATTGTAAAGGTTAATATCTTAGAAAAGATTCGTTTGCGGATAACGGTTCTTTATAACTTTTCGATTTATTTTTGGTAGTAGAAGACTTTTGCAAACTATGTCCCCTTATTTTAGAAACACCCTGTATGGATTGTGCAGAGACGAGTTTAAAATAAATTTTCGACGTCTTGTTTAACTTACCCACGTGTTATTTTAATGTTACCTATCAATTTAATCAAATATTTGTTTTAAATTAAGCATAAATGTGTGTAGCCTATTAAACTGCGTTAAAGTCGCGTGAACTAATAAAACGGCTAATTGTCGTTCAAATACAGCTTTCTAAAGTGCAGTGATCATATGGGCTTCAGCGATTAATTTTATTTTTGATCGCCTTATATAAAATGTTTACACCAGGGATCAATCATGTAGTGATTCATATATTCTTCTACTACCAGCAGTTCAAGGTGTAAATCCAAATAATATTTATTTTTTTTGTCTGTCTCTTACCAAGAAGATGATCAGATCTGACATCGTCTTTACAGAATCTAGCTGTCTCCACCGGTCGGTAGGCATCCAGCGTGTAGATTTATATGTTTGCAACAGCAAAGAGATGTGTCGATATTTTTTGAGATCTTCGCTATCACCTTTTATGAATAGCAGCATGACCACACATTTTTTGATGTGTACAATTCTCTGTCAAATTACACTGTTGCTATCGATATCTTGTCGATGTCTCTATGTTGTCTTCTGTAAAAATTAATGCTGGTTTGTCTAAAATTAGTCTTAGGCACTTTTAGTTCACGATTTCTTTCTTTTGCCTTCTCTATTTCGCCTTCATTGTAGTTTCTTAGATCTCATTTTTTGTCCCTATAGTTCTGTTTAGTTCTGTATATTCTACGATGTTTCTTTTCCTTTGATGACTGTTCGTCTGTTGTCCACCTAATTCTATCTCTATGGCTAACAAGGAAAAAGAGCACAGCTAGCTCGAGTGGAACATAGGGGTAAGTCTATTTAGGAAACATAGGTGATTCTGTCTAATTTAATTAGCGACGGACGAAGAAACTCTATAATAATAAGATGGCGGGTGCCACTAGATATAAATTCTTGCGTAACTCAAATGAATTCCTCTGCGTGGATAATGTCGTTGAATTATGAAATCTGGCAGCTGTTTATCAATATTGCTGCCACTCCAATTTTCGCTTAATGTACTCATAAAATCACCAGCATGTCGTCTTACTAATTGATTTAAGCTCAGACTATACGAATTCAACGAATATGCATATTGAATTCACACGCTATAGAAAGAAGTATGTACGGAAATGGCCCTAACGGTAACGCCACGGAATTACAAGCCATTACTGACAAAACCTATTAGTCTGGCCACAATCCAATCTGTATTCAACATTCATGGCCTCCCCTTATTAACGAAGACGCCTAGCCACAATGGCATCAGCGCGTTCTTAAAGAATGTATAAAGTGCCATATTTACATTTCTGTAGAAGCTACTCAGAAAGTACAGTAAATAAACAGAACTTAACGTCATGCAGCGTCACAATACCGATTGTGTATATATGCGGTGGTGGTAGAGGATTTTGAAAGTAAGTCCGGATTTACTGCGAATTCTGATGGCGGCTTTGTGACATTTATTCCAAAGCCTGGACCACGAGAGACTATGGAGATGATTAAGAGCAGAACTGTGATAGTTTTTAGGCCACGGCGACGACTACGGTTGAAACATTGACAGTTTTTAGGCTACATAGACGATCGAGGGACCCGGACAGTTTTAAGGCGGAATTAAATCGGATGCAACCATCGAATGGTATTTTCCCCTCAAAAGGGGCTTAACTAACCGTAAGTCTCTTTTTACAAAAACGTACAGCTCTAGAATTATTTAAATTCCGTAATTTACCAATTTTGGCCAGACAATTTTCGGCTGCTTCTTACATTGCAACGTCTTACGCCGACTTGCTTTCTTGACTACCCGTACAGTTCCTCTTGAAAGTAATGCCAGCCTCCTCCAAGCAGGTAACCAAAACGAATCACCACCCCAACTGTGCCCCACGGCCACAGCAAAGCTAGAAGCGGCCACGCCGTCACGTAGGCTGATCCCGAAAGGTGTTATGCATGATCAAGACCAACACCGGCTGGGTCGTATGTTTGCAAAAAGCGACCGCAATCGAAACTAAAATATAAATCAGTACCAGAAACTAGCGGCATTTCTAAACATTTTAAATAACGTAACATTTTTTAATTTGTTATGTAGACATTTCTTATCTGTCAGCATACGATGGTCGTCGCCAGTTTTAAATCTGTTCAACACTGCGATGTGTTCGAAAATGTTTGATTTTTTGATAGCCAGTACTGATCAATTTCGGTTTTTGTTTCTTCTTTCTGCGAATTCCACGTTAATTTCCGGTTACTTTTCTTTTGTTTTAAATGTATTCATAGCATAAAGAATTTGCTGTTCTAAGTAATGTATTAGTCTATATCTTAACTTATTCTTTGTGCTATCTCCGTAGTTTTCGCGTTTGTCCTCTGATTTATCGATTTTCTCCCAAACTTCGCATTGATGTTGCCCACGATAATTGTTCGTTTTACAATGTCGTGTTCTGTAGCTGTTGTAATGTTTTATATAAATCTTCAACTTCTTCATCGCCGTGCTTTTTTTGGATTGGAATGATCTTTATTCTGTTTTTCTTTTTCATTTCTATTACGAACGTATTATACAACCTACTCTGTCCGAGATACTTGTGAATGTTTTTTATGTCTGACTGTCCTAGCTTTTCCCATTTTATCTTTGCTGCTTTTCCTTAGCTACGTATACTTTTTCATTTTTTACTACCCCCAGAATCTGAAAGGCTGACCGGTTGCCCGTGTGAGACCATGAACAGTGTGTTCTAACCACGTGAATTATTTTTCCTTGGGCCTTCCGTTCCACATTTTTCTTTGTGGGAGTATTGACAGTTGCAACATTACGTCTATTGGGCGAATTGGACAATTGGTCTAGAATCCAAGAGGGATATAAATATGGAGTAAATAGGATTAAGGTAACATTTGTAGGTATAATTTACCATAAAAGGTGTCTTTACTCTTATTAAGTTTTAGAAGTGTATGGTCCTCATTGGTATCAAAAGACCAAATTACAAAAATATCGCCAACATTCCACTAAATTGATTTTTTGCGCAAGAGCAGATTTCTTGTTCAAAATCTCTCATCAAAATGAGGCGGTTCAGAGTTACATAGTGTTTAATATTTTTGCAGTGTTCTTTAGTTTTTGTTTTACTAGAAAGTTTGTCAAATAGCTAATTCCATCAAAGACAATTCTGGGAGGATAGAATACGCAACAAAAATAATAAATTGCATTGCTATACGATAGTATTGTGCCATCGAACGATTGAATTGTTTACTTCAAAAAATAGCCGCCGTCGAATAATTTCAAAAAAATGCCATACAGTATTCTTTGAATGTAGTGATAATCAAATCCACGAGCCGTTAATGATGTCAGCTACTGCTACGCCCAAATTCCGAATGCTATTATTTAATACTAATAATTAAAATTCTAATCGCGTGGCTCTAAGAGCTGCACAGTTATCAAAACAGCGAGATTACGACTAAACGGAAACCAGCCGTGCAATTTAAACCACCTGCCTAGTTATTAAAAACAGTGCGCTAACATTAGTTCCATATTTTATATTCCCGTAACCGGCTGTCTATTGCTAATTTATGATATGTCACTTTGGTAGCTGCAGGAACACATTTTTAAGATAATCAAGGTTGCACTCGATTATTTATACTTCCGCCGAAAGGCGAAAGCCATTTATCTGGCAGACCGTTTAATAGGTTCTCTTCAATTTACTATGCTCTGGAAGCAGCTATGCCTGATCCATATTAGTGGCTGATTACATCAGAGGAAGCTCCGCATGATCCTTTCGTAAATTTACTACCTATATAACTTGTTTGTATAATGGAGTATTAGTTTTCTATTATAGTTTCTATTAAAGCAGAACGAAATAATTCTAGTATATTCGTTACTACCGCTTCAAAGGGATACTTTCAACGTCGAACATTAATTATAATAGATATCAATGTGGTTAAGAACCGGATATTATTTTGATTGAAACTGATTAGTAGAGTCCGTCAAATGCCATTTTGCCATGTTTCTTACTGTAGGCCCCTTTCACGTTTCACGTAGTAAGGGGTGGAATGAACCACATTTGTTGGTGCCATAAATGCTCTAAAATGCTCTTTTTCGTGATAAATCCTATATTTTGAATAAATGCCATATTTTAATGCTATATTTCAATCAAAATCAATGCTATGTGGCTAATTCACAACAAAAGGGCTTACAAATTTCAAAATAGACATGCAGATGTTTTGGTAAGTGCCAGGTACTCAGGTCGATGACCCGGGGCGGGGGTGACCACTCGTCGCGCGCCTCAACGCTCAGGTAAGTATCCCGTTACGTCCACTCGTCGAAGCTGCGTGGCGCAGACGGGTAAGTGCCAGGCTTGCATTAAGCAAGTCCTCGGTTGGAATTCCGCTGAGGTCGGAATTTTTCCGTATCCTTGGCGACTAGAATCGGGTTCAGTGAGACCATTCACAGTTGGGCACCAAATTAACTGTGCTCTACTCAGAACCACAGACCTAAGAGATTTCTGCGCAAGCATCAAAGGCGTGATCCAACTCTGTATCCCGAATCCGGGGCAAGTTGAGCATTGTACCGCCAGATGCCAGCGCATAAAGCACCAGCCTCTACACCGCAAGGTAAATGAGGTTACAGATTATACATACATATACATACGTCCAGTCGTCAACAACAACCCCGCACTCTCCCCCTTCCCTTCAATGCACCCCTGATACTTACCTTCCACTTATTTACCTAGTGCCCGTCGTTTTTATCAGATTACTTTGTCTTTTGTATTTGTGTTGCGGGATTTTTAATATAACTGGTGAAATTTTTTCTAAAATTTAAACTTTTTAAAATAAATACTTACCATTTTTTATGCTTTATTTTGAAATAAATGCCATTTTATATGCTATCTTTTGAAAAAATAAATGCCATTTTGCTATACTATATTTTGAAAAAATACTGGAATATTTTGACGGACTCTACTGATTAGTTTACATTTCCTGTCATTATTGTTTAACAGCCATGTACGTAAAACCGAGCTTTCACAGGATCTTGCTGTGTATCAAATATTACAAATATTGGAAATGCTACTATTGGTATCTTGGTAACTAAGTAAAAGAGAAAGTAGGTTAAATGAGACAAAGTTGCCTAAATAAGGGAGAAACTTGATGATGCAAAGTGTTTCAAAAAAACAATCATGGCACACTAGATAAATGCAGAAATATTTTTTAAAAATCACTCCTCTATGCTTTTGTCATTATCAGAAGTACAGAAAACGGGTAGGATTAATGTGTAGTAACTTAGAAATGCAGCAGAACTCTGATATTTACATTTTGATTTTATATCTTTCTTCTAAGATATAAGAGCAATTTACGTTTTTGAAGAGAAACCATAGCAGGCTTTACAACTATTTTAAAACTTATCATTTTCTCTTTACAACGATGTAAAGGTTGATTACGTACACCTAAAATGAACAACACTATTGTAATATGCTTTCATCTAGTTGGTGAGGAAGAACGAAAACGCTTCGGGTTCTCGTGAATAACAACAACTCACATTGAATTTCATTCTGTTTAGTTAAAGACACATCTGATATAGAATGTGTAACTATCGTACTGTATGAACTTGTGATAAACATGATCCGCACACGCGACTGTGGACCTGTCGAGCTGTCAGAGTGAAAACTGTCCTATATATCCCACCTATGAAATTGTAACGTAAGGCTAGCATAGTTACAAACAATGCGAAAGGTGCATTGTTCCACATAGGACATAGGAAGATTGTGTCAAATAACACATAATAATAATAATAAATGAACGTATCATACACGCTGTAATATGAAACTAATGAATGTAGAAACAGTGACTTGCATTTACAAAAAACAATTAATACTAGCCCAATATAATCTCACTTGAATGAGAACTAGGCAACGTAAACAGTGCAAAAGATAGTTAAATCAGTCAGCCATATTAGCTCAAAATAGTTCACACTATTGCAGATGACAGTTTACTCTTATAATACTCTATAATGTACACTTACGATCATTGACAATGAACAAGGTTATGCAAAACGATCCCTTGCTAGGGTTGGAACTCCTTAGTCTCGGCAAAATTTTAAGTAGGACTTTCACCATATGACCAACGCCGTCGGTGTCTCAGGTACCTGGTACTCCACATGCCTAGACCTTGTCCATTACAAACAAACAAACACACAGCCCTGTTCATTTTCAATGATTCTTTATGTACGTCTGTACCGTTACAATATTTTGAGTACGCTGCAAGAACAAAAACCCTTAGCTTAGGTTACGGAAGTTTAGGCGCCGGCTCCAACTTGGTAAGGACGATTTGTACATTTAGCACTTTTGAAGCCTTTTCTCCCATTTTTAGTCGCTTTTCCCGGTTCATTTACGCCCAAATTAAAAGTTTAAGTATGTTTCAAAACCCAATCTCGTTCGCTAGCGATTCTCGGCCCATTGCATTTTATATCGATTCAGCGTTTTACATCGAAATTGAGCTTTGTTCCCTTCTTGATGACGCCATCTGTCTTATCGCGTTTTTAATTGTTCCTTGGCCCCAGCAAGTCGGCTTCTGGGGCTTCTGGCTTGCCTGTGGTTTTCCTTCATAAGCGAAAATATATTTCATCATAACGACATATTACATAATAACCCCATAAGTTGAAGAGAGCACGAATCTTAACTAACTTCTGCCCGTTTTCATTTGGTTTTGGGATCTTAGCCCGGAAGTGCATTCAACGTCCGGCATTAAGATCGTTCACAAGTGGTGGTCGTTGGTTCCCGTCGAGGCCTTTGCCTCGCCACGTAGTCGAAATTGTAGAAAGTTGTGAAGCGGTATGTTTGCTATCGTCAGGCTCCTGTGTTACGTGACGTGCTGGTGAATGTTTAGCAGAGGGTTTTTTCTGTATCGTGGAACAAAGCATCTCCCATCACGCTTGAACTGGATTTTAAGTGAAAATCTCGTCTGTGTGCTAAATTATCATTGGAATGAAGTTACGAATTCTGTACCGTAACATGCCTGTCGTACGTGCTTCATTCTTGACTCTCGTCCTGGGGATATAATGCCGTTCGCGCCTGTTTGAGTATCACCCCAATGCAGTATCCAGTACTTTTTCCCGTATTTCGTGGCAGTAGCTGAGACGCGACCTGCAGTTCGAGTTGGACAACGTAACTAGAGCAGCTGAATCTCTTCTCAACAGGTATTGTATAATCTTATAGTAATTGTAACGCGTATATGTGCACAGTGAAGTGATTTCGAAGTGTCGCAAACGGATGCAGTGCCATCGTTCATTTAAATGTTAAGATGTTGAACAGGAATTACCGCCTTGAACTGAATTTTGAATCTTGTTGTCAATTTTGATTATTGTCACGTAGTTCCTTTGTGTAAATTTAAAGTTCTCACCGTTTTTGAGATATTTATATCGTTTCTTGTCAATCGTACCGCCTGTGTTTACTTTAAACGTTGAGCAATTAACCTCACTAACCTTTTTTGAGTATTTTTAACAGTAACGAGTAAATCTTGTAATGTTCATTGTCACTTACATATTTTGCTACGTAAATATAGTGCATTGCTAATTATTTGTGTTTTTCATTAATGGATTGATGATATTTGCATGTGTATTTTGGCGCATTTTTCCGATGTACAGGGATTCAGACGGCTGTAAGTTCAAGTCAAGGTAAGTCGACTCAGCTGTTGTGTTCAACGCTAAAGCATTGCCCAGGTACAAGTAGAAAGGCGGGCCACTTTCTTCCACTTTCCGAGTGAGCTCACCTGTGTTGTTTTTCTGATTTACACAAAAAGTGGTGGCGCTCAGCAAGTAACATTTGCATTTCGTTTACCGGATCGTAGCCCTAATTTCGGGTCGTAAAGAACTCCACCTTCTCACTGAGCATTTTCGCCGGAACCCCTTGTTACAGCCCATCGTAACGGGATTGGGGTAATCGATCCTAGAATTTCCCGATTGTGTAAGATAACAATTTGACGCCTGGTCGTAATGACGTCTTTAACAAACTGCCGTTTTGTTGCAAAGGAGCATTTTCATGCTAAAACAAACTGGCATCCCAACGTGGTGCCATGTTTTTTATGGTAAAGTCGATTTTGGGCTACAACACGTATAAGAGGAGATTGTTACAGTCTTGATGACTCACGTTAATGTCAATACTTTGAAACAAATAAGAATAAGTGACGGTCATAAAAAATGGGCTAAGAGGATGTTCTCATATTAGACGGTAATGATGAATTTCTAAGCATTGTTTACTAAAAGAAGGTTTTTAGCCTTGTAACGTTTCGCCCAACGCAAACGCGATTTAGAAATTAAAAATTAATTTGCGCTTTCTCCATGGCGTAATTCACGTTATAAAACGGAGCGCTATATCTTTAGTCCGCACGGAAGACGATAAACGACGTCATGGCAGACAGGGGCATGGATTCCCCCGCGTACCTAGAGTAAGGATTCCCTCCTCCAGCGAACGGGCTTGAACTGCTGATTACACCAGCCCAGGCTATATAAAGCAGATCCGAAGCCAGTACAAGTCAGAATTTCCAGAGAATTTTCCTAGAATTACCCTGCTCCTTCTCCCTCACCTAGTCCCACCAGGAGGGTTCCATTGTGAGCTATCCGGTGATAATCCTGCCAAAACTACCCCCTTGTTCATTCTCACCAGGAGGGTTCCGTTGTGAGCTATCCGGTGGGAAAACTGCCAAAATACTAACTGATTTTACTGATTAAACCACCTCGAATAATTTCCCAGGTCTCAGGCACTCAGCGAACACTTTAGATCCTAGAAACCAATGCGCTCGAGTCAGAACACCACATTAGCCGTTCTCGAAACTATTAAATACGACCAAGGGGACGTAACGCGAGAGCGGCCTAAAATTCACCTCAGAAAGTCCACCCTGTAGGTGGCCGCAATGAAAGCACGACATCCAGGGGAGGCCGCATTAATAATTTTGCAAATCCCATTTTCGGGTCATTTCACGCAGCACATTAGCGGCGAGCCGGGGCCAAAGATCACATTTTCCCGGCAAATCGCCGCCTACAATGCCCGAGCGTAAATTTAATTATAATACCACTCACATGGAATTCCAAGATCCTGAAGACGAAAAACTGAAATCGTTGGCAGGGCCGCCTACCAGCTCGACACATTGCACACACCTGCGGACTGCGATAACACCAGGTATGCCCGTTATTTAATATTATTTTACCTGAACTTTAGCCCGATTAAAAGTTCGGAGCCAAGATTCATGTTTGCATGCCGCTGTCAATGGCGGTTCCACTAATCAAATGACATTGCAGTTTTCAAGTTTGACGATCGGCCTACGAGTCAGATGACCCACTCGATACATAAACTGGTCCATATTTAACTGACAGGGCCGGAATTCCAGCAAGCGAAGCCTGCCGTTAGACGAGAACTATTTGAGTTATTAACGCTGTTATAATTTAATTTCCTGATTTCGAGTACAGTTTCAGTTGAAGTGTATATAGTTAAAACTTATTATATGTTTAGAAAAGCTATTCTGTTTTCCTTTCCTGGGTAACAAGCTTGAGACTAATAAGTGATACTTTGGCTTTTCTGAGCTGCCTGGGAGCCGGTTTCACTCCTGCGATTGTAGGACACATTTTAATTACACTAAATTAAATTAAGATAACCAGATCAGGTTACAGCCCTAATTGAATCACAAAGAATTGATTGCCAACTATAGAATGTACAACATGAAATTTATCATAAATAAACAATATCCTAAAAATTGCTGGAAGGAAGGTTAATATCCGTTTACTAGTATCTTCCCTATGCTTAACGATAAAAAATTTACATTTTTTAAATAGAACCCTCTCCTTTTTTCTAATGTTTTTCTATTTTATCCACGTTTGGCTCACATTTCACAAATTTTGTAAATACTCCACAAAATTGCTTGAAACGTACCATAAAGTTAGTCTCATGCATTTAAAAATTTCCTTGAGTTCTAAGTGATACAGAAGTCATATAATTTCTACTAGGATTAAAAACCTCATTTACAGGCATTACTGAAATTTCTGTTTGGGTTCATGAGCAAAGTATACAAAACCAACAGCAACAGTCACTTGCTGTTATAACCTAGACGTGATAGAAAAGAAATATGCAGAATTTTACTAATAATAACACACCAACTGTAGAATAAGAAGAGCCAAGTAAATACAATTTTAAGAAGTATATAAAAGAATACAATTTTTATTTATTAACAATGAGTATTTACAGTTATTTGTCACATAAATAACATTAAGTAAATTATGTGAATAGAACAAGAACATGTAAGAGAGCTTTCCAGCGAAAACGCTTATTAATTGACTTAACCTGAGTATTATATAACCGAAGACGACTGTATGAATATCTACAGAAGATACAGAGCGAAAACAGATTTTTCATTAAATACCAAAATGGCAAGTGCCATAGAAGTGTTGTTGGAATTCATAAATTAGCAGGGACGGCGCAAGAAATAGCTCAATATCTAAAATTACCAGATTCAAAATTGTACACGGAAATGCAGGTGCTGACTTAAGAGCATTGAAAAGGCATGGAGGATAGCAGTCGCCAACAACAGCTTAAAGCTAGCTATATGGATGAACAGTTGTCCAATAATTTGGAAACATCCAAGAAAATCTTCAATCTGAATGACGGCGATAATACGATGTCTTGCAATACAACGACCAACACATTAATAAAAAATAATATACCATACAGTTCACTAACTGTTCAAATGTACCGCAGCATTCAATGTTAATTAAAATTCAGAATGAAAAACAAGACAAAGCCTGTCTTATTTTATTTTCCAGTAGAAGAATTTTTCAGTTACTTTATTGGAATTTGGTTTTACTTTATTAATAGTTGTGAAATAACCGATTAGTTGTGTCAAAAGGGTTTACATATTACAAGAAAGTGAAAAAAATGTTTTAATGTCAAGTTTCTCTAATTTAATTTTGCTTCTTCAGACACTTTAAAATTGAAAACAAATACATCTAAAATGACATATGTATCGATTCATGTTTATTAAATTAAGTGAGTTTTTATATTATTTTAAATTTCTGGTTCTGATTTTGAGTCAGGAACGGTATAGTTGGGTTTCCCTTTCTTAGCTTTTTCTTTTCGAATTATAGTATACGGTTTTAATTGTGGAATGTCCTTGGTATCTTTATTCGCTTAAGTTGTTATTAATAACGTTGGTTTCTTTTGGAGTTTAGGTTATATAGCTGCAATCTTAAAACAGCTATCTATATTTTACAATAAATATACCATACACGCATCTTAACAAATATTTCCCGAGATGTCTCAACAGCAAAAATAAGAATCAAGGTTGCATTGTGAAGCCGCATGAAACCAAGATGGCTTAATATATCACCAAATATAAAAAAACCAATTGAACACCAAAAATTAGATTAAACAAAAATATTAACCTTGCACAGCAAACGAATCTAATCAAAATAAAGAGTATTAGAAACCATCGAGATTATTAAGAGACACAACAAATTAAATAAGAAAAAGGAATTATGGTGCGACTATACTAAAATAATGGGTTTTGGATTTTTATTGACAAAATAACACAAATAAGCTCAAAAACAGGGTGGTACAACACCAAAGCAAATGAGGCAGAAGAAAAATAAATCAAAAACCACTCATCCAAAAGAAATCATAACCTAAACTCCAAAAAATATGGTAAAATATGGTCAAGAACTGTCAGAGCTGAATCCAATTAAATCCGGAGTTCCACAAGGGAGCATACTCAGTCCAATTCTGTACCTACTCTTCACGGCAGATTTTCCTACAAGCAGTCATTCAATTACGGCCACGTTTGCCGACGACAAGGTGGTTCTAGTCAAACACAAGGATCCCACGGTAGCTGCTACACTACTACAACTGAACTTATATGAAGTGGAAAAATGGGCCAGAAAATGGAGAGTTAAGATCAACGAGGATAAATCAGCTAATATTACTTTCACCAAATGTAAAGGCAGCCCACCACCCGTCTTTTTAAACAACACTCCAATAGCTCAAGTCAACGAAATAAAATACTTAGGGATGCATTTAGACAAAGGACTGACATGGAGAACTCATGTCTGGAAAAAGAGGATACAATTGGGACTGAAACTACGGAAACACTATTGGCTACTCGGACGCAGATCCAAGCTATCCCTATCAAACAAGGTGTTAATATACAAGGTCGCGTTCAAACCAATCTGGACATACGGCCTTCAGCTTTGGGGCACTGCAGCAAACTCAACTCTTCAAATCATAGAAAGGTTCCAAAATAAAACACTCCGCGTTATGTGTGATGCGCCATACTACGTAAGAAACGCAGACATCATAAAGGACCTAAAAGTGAAAACAGTGAGAGAAGAAATAAGTGAAGGCAGTGTCAAATACTTAAACAAACTATCGTACCACACCAACGTTTATGCAGTTAACCTGCTTGACAATAGTGAGGACACACATAGACTGAAACGGTTTAAACCACTTGAACTACCATATAGATTCAGTTAATTAACTCATAATAGTGCGCAAACAGTAACAAAAGAGTGTCATTCAAAGGAATGCCGCTCCCACATTTTTAAACATGACATTTTACAAATTGTAACATATATTTTGCTTATTGTATCTTTTACAGATTGCAAACAGTTATTTTAATAAAAAAAAAAAAAAAAAAAAAAAACTCCAAAAGAAAAAAGCCTAGCTGGGGTCAAGGTCACGGGTCTAGCCGGGAGGCGGGGTCCTTGGCTTTGGCCAGTTCCGGTTCCCACGATGAATTTTTTGGCCTAAAAGTCTAATTTTGAAATTTTTACAAGATTCCCGCGATGCATTTTTGGGCTAAAATTCTAATTTTGAAATTTTAACAGATTCCCACGATGAATTTTAAGGCTAAATGTCTAATTTTATTTCTACGCTTATCAAAATTTTCCAGACTCAACAGGATGTGAGTCATCTTGTCCAAACTTGCAAATGTAGATGTCTAGCCGAATGTTATTGTCTACCAATTGAACAATAAAGACCATTGTTTTAAAATCTGCATGACTGCAAAGAAATAATTGAACAATGAAGTCATTGTTGTCTGAGAGAATTTTTGCTGATGTAGTTAATGGCCTCCATTATCAGATAAACTGGATGTTATTATCTAGAGCTTCAGACTTGTCCAGACTGGTACGAAAATGTGAAAGGCTGGTAAAAATTAAACAATGAGGTCATTGAAAAATCTGCACGACCGCTAAATTGAATCGAGCCTTTGTTTGGAAATTTTTGCAAGAAACCCATTGTTTGAGAAATGTGCAAGGTTGCTAAAAAATAAACCGGATTAATTGTATGAAGCCATTGTTTGAGGAATGTGCAAGGTTGCTAAGACATATAACGGATTAATAGTATGAAGTCATTGTGGCCTAACAGTATATATCGAAATTCAACCAAATATGTCTCAGTATCGTCATCATGGTGTCTATACAAGGTCTGATTTGTGATGTTATATCCCAAAAGTTCATAAGTGAAAATATGTACGGCGTGTGTTTACCGGCAAGTTTGATGTTATTCGAACAATTACTAAAATTCAAACATTTAAAACCATAATTGAAATGAGGCACAATGGCTTATGACTGTGCAAGACCTACCTTTCACGTATCGATTGAGGTCGATAACAAAATCTACGATTCATCACATAAAATTATGCAATCGCATGTTAGTGGTAAAATACATTTTAATAAATTCCGCTACGATTCCAACGTACTACTGTTTGATAATGATGACCAGAGGATGTGCATAGACGTAATGAAAACTAAAAGTGTTTGTGACTACTTTGAAGAGGCGCCTGCTATGCTAAAGACGGTTAGAAATAGGGTTAATTGTAGAGTGAACAAATATTTTAGAAATGCCATATGATGTGTATAATAAAGACATTTATGAAATATCCTGTGTTTTATTTGTTAAAAACTTGTCTGAGGCTCGAGGGTGAGACACGAGTGACTGCGATATGGTGGCTGATAGACTCTCGCATATTTTGATAGTTATTAACCGTCTTGGATATCAACTTAGCAATGTTTTCACATTCCATCTCAGAAGCTGTGTTTATCACGTATTGAATCTGCATTTTGCTTATATTTGCTTGCGACTGGATTGTAGCAGCGTTTTTGTGTTTTAGCCACAGCACTCAGAGAGATGAAAGAATCGTGGGATCATATTTTTAACCACCCAGCATTTTTCAGTTTATCTGATTCAGCAACTTCCGCATGCGAATCTCGCAAAACAGACACCTTCTTTGTTCTTGTGTTAGCACCTTGGCTTTAAGAATGTTATGGTAGTATATTTAAGAAATATGTGAGATTATTTTCCAGCTAAAAGATGCCACACTAAAAATGTTTTGAAAAATGTAAATGAATAGTTTATAGAATTTGTAAAACCAAAGAAAATATTAGCAGGTAATGCAACTTATTTTAAAAACTCAAGGTTTATAAATACTTAAGGAAAAAACATTCAATAACTACAAAAAATAAAAGCAAGTTAAAATATTGCTGCTAAAAGGAGTGGTGGTTTTGTTTTATCATTGGAATTTCGATTTCTTACAATGGTATTTGTAAATCATTTGTAAATAGTTCCAGTTTTGGTTGCAACGAGCATACCTGTAGCAGAGATCTGACTAATAGAAGACTACAGAAGATAAAGAGCTTATGAAGCTTACAAAATGAGTCTATTAACCGTCAACTTAAAACAACACACATATTAAAGGAGAGTAATATAAAATATATCTGCTACTTACAGAGTTAATAAAAATGGAATCATAAATTAGATAATAATGAAATTTGTAAACAGACAGTGATATTACTCTAAAATTGAATTAACTAAAATTAAGTATTTATCAAATATTAATAACAAAGTTGATAAACGCAACAGTGTTGTGGATTTCCTAATGTCTGTAAATTTTTCAGTCAATTTTAAGCAAACTGACATCTGGCAACGCTCAAATATAGCCTCTATTAACACCTGCCAACTATTATGAGCAAAATTTAAATTTCCTTAGTATAATTTTATATTGTTGTCCTCAATGTTGTGTCATAGTAAAAATTCGCGAAAATGTTTCTATTAATCAGGTATCCGGACCAATTGATAGAGTCGATAATGGACTTGTAATTTGGCAAATAAATTTCCTATATATCTTAATTCGAGTTCGTCCATATGAGACAGTCAATCCTCCTCACCGTGCAATTTCTCAACCTCTGTCTGTCTATCTGCCTGTCTGTCTGCCTGCCTAGCTGCCTGTCTGTCTGTCTGTCTGCCTGTCAACCTGTCTAGCTGTCTACCTGTCTACCAGTCTACCTGTCTACCTGTCTAATTGTCTACCTGTCTACTTGTCTAGCTCTCTACCTGTCTAGCTGTCTACCTGTCTACCTCTCTACCTATCTAGCTGTCTACCTGTCTACCTGTCTAGCTGACTACCTGTCTACCTGTCTACCTGCCTACCTGCCTACCTGCCTACCTGTCTACCTGTCTAGCTGTCTACCTGTCTACCGGTCTGTCAGCAGTGCTTTCGAACCTATATTAAAACAAATAATATTTTTTAGGAACTTGTTTATTGCTAAAGTGGGGGAATGCTATCCATTTGTACATAGATCCAACAGCAAAGACAGAATAAATAACTATCGCCCAATTTCTAATCTTTGTGTGTATTTAATAAAGTACGGGAAAATACACGTAATATTTATATTCGCCGCTTACAAACAGTGTCGTGGATTTTTCATCATGTCTCTCAAGCTCCAACACTTTTGTATTATGTTAAATACTGCCTACCACTTAAACAGTCCTCCAGCGGGATCAAACAAATTACCTATCTTGTAATTCCGTGCTCCCTCTGACATCTGGCAACGCGCAAATGTAGCCCCCTGTCAAATCTAAATTGGTTCATTTTGTTTTGTGCAGAATTTGAATTTACCGCCAAAATGATAGACAGAATTTGAATTTACCGTCAAAAACCTGAATAGAATTTGAATTTACCACCAAAACCTGAGCAGAATTTAAATTTCCCGCCCAAAACCTGAGCAGAATTTTAATTTATCACCAAAATGTTGCGCAGAATTTCAATTTCCCGCCAAAACTGTGCAGAATACATTGCACAGACCCCCGCGCAGTCCTGTGGAGAAACCTCCACACAGACTCCCGCGCATACCTACGCAGAAACTCCAGACAATCACATCCGGTTTATTTTTAGAAACCTTGCACATTCCCAGACGCTCACATCCACAAGTCTCAGCAGGTCTCACATCTGGCAACACGCAAATATAGCTTCTATTAACACCTGCAACAAAGGAGATGAGAGGATAACTTATAAAAACTGAAAGATGCTGGGTGGCTAAAAATATGATCAACAGGCGACTCTTTCATCGCTCCGTTTTGTATTATAAACCTCTGCTATTTAAAACTACCAGTTTAGGATTGGCTTGCGGATGTCTTATACTGCAAACACCAACTTTTATGCCTTGCTCTATTATTGAATTTATAAATCTTGGGTTTTTAATAAGTTGTATTATCTACTAATATTTTCTTTGGTTTTACAAATTCTATAAAATATTCATTTACATTTTTTTCAAAAAAACATTTTGAGTGTTGCATCTTTTAGTTGCAATACCAGATATAGGACAATTGTATTTATTAAGTAATTAATAACTGCCTGTATCATGCGTTTAACAACTTTGTTGTTAATATTTGATAAATACTTAATTTTAGTTAATTCAATTTTAGATTAATACGAGTATCACTGTCTGTTTACAGATTTTATTATTATCTAATTTATGATTCGATTTTTATTAACTCTCTTGCATTATCTGCTAATATTTTCTTTGGTTTTACAAATTCTATAAAATATTCATTTACATTTTTTAAAACATTTTTAGTGTTGCATCTTTTAGCTGCAAAATAGTCTCACATATTTCGTAAATATACTACCATAACATTCTTAATGCCAAGGTGCTAACACAAGAACAAAGAAGGTGTCTGTTTTGCGAGATTTGCATGCGGAAGTTGCTGAATCAGATAAACTGAAAAATGCTGGGTGGTTAAAAATATGATCCCACGATTCTTTCATCGCCCTGAGTGCTGTCGCTAAAACTCAAAAACGCTGCTACAATCCTATAGCAAGAAAATATGAGCAAAATTCAGATTCAATACTTGATAAACACAGCTTCTGAGATGGCATGTGAAAAAAATTGCTAAGTTAATAACTATCAAAATATGCGATAGTCTATCAGCTACCATATCGCAGTCACTCGTGTCTCACCCTCGAGCCTGAGACAAGTTTTCAACAAATAAAACAAAGGATATTTTATAAATGTCTTTATTATGTACAGCATATGGTATTTCTAAAATATTGGTTCACTCTACAATTAACCCTATTTCTAATCGACTTTAGCATAGCAGGCGCTTCTTCAAAGTAGTCACAAACACTTTTAGTTTTCATTACCTCTATGCACATTTGTAACATCCTCTGGTCACCATTATCAAACAGTAGTACCTTGGAATCGTAGCGGAATTTATTAAAATTTATTTTACCACTAATATGCGATTGAATAATTTTATGTGATGGATCGTACATTTTTTTATCGACCTCAATCCATACGTGAAAGGTAGGTCTTGCACAGTCATAAGCCATAGTACCCCATTTCAATTCTGGTTTTAAAGGTTTGAATTATAGTAATTGTTCGAATAACATCAAACTTGCTGGTAAACACACCCCGTACATATTTTCACTCATGAACTCTTGGGATATACCATCACAAATCAGACCTTGTATAGACACCATGATGACGATACTGAGACATATTTGGTTGAATTTCGATATATACTATTAGGCCACAATGACTTCATACAATTAATCCGGTTTATTTTTTAGAAATCTTGCACATTCCTCAAACAATGGCTTCATACAGTTAATCCGGTTTATTTTTCTTTAGCAACCTTGCACATTTCTCAAACAATGGGTTTCTTGCAGACAGCCGAGTCGGTCTATTTATTCATCGCCGCAACTGATAATGGTGGTCATTAACTGCATCAGCAAAAATTTTCAAACAAAGGCTGCATTCAATTTAGCAGTCGTGCAGATTTTTAAACAATGACTTCATTGTTCAATTGTTACCAGCCTTGCACATTTTCATACCAGTCTGGACAAGTCTGAAGCTCTAGACAATAACATCCGGTTTATCTGATAATGGAAGCCATTAACTACATCAGCAAAAATTCCCCCAGACAACAATGACTTCATTGTTCAATTATTTTTTTGCAGTCGTGCAGATTTTAAAACAATGGTCTTCATTGTTCAATTGGTAGACAATAACATTCGGCTAGACATCTACATCTGCAAGTCTGGACAAGATGACTCACATCCTGTTAAGCCTGGAAAAATTTTGATAAGCGTAGAAATAAAATTAGACATTCAGCCTCAAAATTCATCGTGGGAATAATTTAAAATTTCAAAATTAGGCTTTTAGCCCAAGAATTTATCGTGGGAACCGGAAGTGGCCGAGCCCAATGACCCCGCCCCCCGGCTAAGCCCGTGACCTTGACCTCGGCTAGGCTTGTGACCTTGAAAAAGTTCAAGGTCAAAAGTGCGCCCGAACGCTCCTAGGTACACTACTCCTATACTATAATTCCAAAAGAAAAAGCAAAGAAAGGGGATAAAAAATGATTTCCAATAGGAAATAGAACAAGAAAAATAATTTGGTGAAACCCAACTATGCCGTTCCTGACTTAAAACCAGAACCACAAATATAAAATAAAATGAAAACACCTAATTTAAAAAACACGTGTCATTTTAGATGCATTTGTTTTCAATTTTAAAGTGTCTCAAGAAGCTAAATTGAATTAGCGAAACTTTACGTTTTAAAACAATTAGTTTACTTTCTTGTGATATGTAAACGCTTTTGACACAACTAGCCGGTTATCTCACAACTATTAGTAAAGTAAAACAAAATTCCACTAAATTAGCTGAAAAATCCTTCTACTGGAAAATACGACAAGGTTTGTTTTGTTTTTCATTCTAAATTTTAAATAATAATAATAATACAGCTGTTATTAAAATTAATATACAATTAAATGTTTAACCACTGCAAATAATTTGAGTGATGAGATATAAATGTACTTTTTGCTTTCTTTATTAAATAATTTAAAATTGCCTACAATTTTTATTCTAAATAATAAGTCATATTATTGAATTTATGAATAGTTGGAAAAAAATTGTAGGTTTCATTCGCACAAAAATGCGTTTTCGGGACGCGTAAGTCTGCTTTACTTTTCCCGAAATCACGCATTTTTTCTACCAATCAAACCAATAACTATTTCACTTCCAAGCCAAGTATATGTATTATTTTACTTGTCCCACATATAATCTATTTACATGAATATGAACGCAGCTGGGGGTCCCAACATCGGGTGTGGTCATTTTCCACGCACATGCCATCCAAGGCTTGGATAACGCAATCTAAGGCAATAGCAAGTCTTTGACTCAGCGTCCAGATAAATTTTTTGCAATTTAAAGCGATTACTAAGAAGTGCATGTGAGTAGACTAAGATATCTAGCACATAGGTTGTTGGAGGATTTAATTCTATTTTCTTTTATTTCCATTATGTCTTTAGATGTGTTTCCAAGTCAATATATTTATATAAGCTTTATGTGGCTTTTCTTGTGCATTGTTTGAAGTTAAATTCAGCCCGAGAACACTAGAGGAACGGGTCAATTTAAGAGGGCAAATCCAGAAAAATTAGCATATCACATATCGTAATGGAGGTCAAGAGCCACCAAACAAAGTGTCGGACGGCGCTCGATGGCGTAAAAAATGTAGTAGGCCAAAATTGGAACCTAAGAGCCCAATATAGAAACACATGGGAGGCATTAACAGGAGCTTACGTTTAGAAGTAAACAACTACGGAAAAATAACTCATACATCGTAATTCTTTTTTCTTTCTAAATTATGTTGCTTTATTAGCCTTCTGGCTGAAATACTCCAGAAATATTTATTTATTCAATCTTATACTACAGAAAAATCGTTTTAACGTGCAGAGAAGGTTGTTTTGAGATTTTCCTATCTGTAAACGAAAATAAAGCATCAAAAACTTGTCTAGAATTCGTGTAAATTCCGTATAATCTTATAAACTTGACAATTTATAGATTACATTCTTCTAAATTCTGAAATGTACTTCTTGAAGTTGATTAACTCTTTCTGTTGCATTTACCAAACAAGCAAGGCTACTTACTACATCCAATGGAATACTTAAGGCAGTCCTGATGATAAATTGTCCTATAAATTTTCTTACTCATAACAGTTTACTTAATGTTAGTTAATAGCGAACAAAGGCAGGGATCACGTGGACTTCCACCGATAGCCGCGATAAGCGGCGTTTCATAGGACGTTCAATAAATAACGGACACCCCAGCCGAGAAGACAAGCAATTGAATACAGGAATTATGAGTGTTCGGAATGCCACATTATAAAATATTCGATCATGAATTCGTGACAAAACGGACGCCACAATTGCGCAAAGGATTACCTCGCCATAACTTACATACTCCGCATCACACACCTTAAATAGTGAGTTATTGCAACTATCGCCGGTTTTTGCCGGGAGAGCCGTCCTTATCTGTCAGATCGAACTAAGTAAACGAGATATTAATCGCTGAAAAAATATATCGGGATTTAATTGGAATTCCCTATTAAGCTCGTTTACAGTTAATCCGCTAATTATGCGGCGCAACGAAATCTCGGCCTTGGCGAACAGGAAATTCGCAGATCGATTGCACATTATAATTCAAGATCACAAAAAGCGCCCAGCTGGGCAAAAAACTGGAACATTACCAGACGCGAGCTGCACAATTCAAGACTCCCGCGTAAAAAGTTGTTGCTGAACCTAGCAGGATCTCCGATACAAATGGTAACTCCACGCGTTGAACTTTTTGCTAATGAGTCGTACCGGGAAGCTCGAATTTGAATTAGGAGCCTGGAATTTATTAACAAGCAGCACGTCTGGCTAGTTGGGAGAATTGAAAAGCGTTTCAATGTCCAAAGTATGGATTGCAATTATTAAAACTTACATTAACAATATGCTTTTCTAATTTGTCACAGTTCACATTTAACAACTTCAAACCATCAAACACCTATAGTAAGAAAAACTATGAAACATAACATAGTCTTTATCCTGGAATGGCTGCACACATTTTAATATATTTGAGCTATTAATAAACATTGTCACATATATAAACAAAACAAAACAATAGATTTTGTATTTATAAAAAAAGTGTGCAAAAGTTGTATTTGCATAAGTCTAACGCTACGCCATAAACTTTGATTAAGTTAACCCTCTACTGCACCAATTTATTCTAATTTTTCAAAATACTTCAAGATGTTATTAATTGCTTACTTGTCTCCCTGACTATGTGTACAAAAATAATAAAACACATGTTGCACAAACGATAATTCCATAGAAGTAAGTAGTTCTAGGGGCAGTGGCGTTGATAATTCTGTCAAAGAAATTCATTATTATACATAAGCAATAATTAATTATACCTTAGAATTAATACGTTTTTTGTTTAAAGTAGTTTATAAAAACATGCATTGTAAACAATCTTTGCCTTGAATATAAATTCGTATGACAGCACATCAACAACAAATTTCTTTATTACAAGGTTGGTAAAACTGAAAGCGACACGCTTTCAGTTTTACCAACTTTATTAGACAGTTACCGCCATCTATTGCCAGATTATTGTAGCCCAAATTGCCAAACGATTCCCATACATGAACAATATGCATCTGATATTGATAGTTTGACGTTTATTGTATTTAGCATATTTATGACAAATGTATATATTTTAATTTAAAAATTATAGTTTTACATTCATCTAAGCCAGGCATTTTTATCATTTATAATTCAATTCATTGTTTGACAACTTTAAGAACCAATTAAAAATTCTAAATAAGAAACATCAACAGCCAAGAAGTTGCTATACCTTGAAGTGACTACGTAATAACCATTTCAGATTTACCAGAAGTAATATATCTGTTAAATTGGGTATATATTACAAATACGAGCGCATTTAAAGTATTGGCCAAACTCTTATACAGTGTGGAAATAAAGTATCGGTAAATTCATTAACTTTGTTAATATTAATTTTTATGAAAAAATGTTGAAGGGGTATAGCGATTTTAATTTTAAGACATACACTACAACCACCTTTATGTTGCAACGTCATTTGTTTTAAAAGTTATGGCGTCATCGACTTTTCTTTAAATGACAACCTTTATCTTTTATTATTGATTTCGGTAGTACTTTTATCGCGTTTCGAACGGTATAAAAGTTTCAATATGTTCCATTTGAAAAAATCAAGAAAAATGGTCTTAAAGTTTAAATATTAAAAACCAATGAAATGAGCAAAATAAATCTAGTTACCTACGTTTGACGGAAAGTCATTGACGGTACATTAGTTTTTATTGAAATTAAAAAAAAAAACAATTGAAACATACAACTACAACTCCATTCAAAGTTAATCCACCGGTAACTAGATTTATTTTGTTCATTTCATTGGTTTTTAATAATTAAACTTTAAGACCATACTTCTCGATTTTTTTCAAATGGAACATTTTATACCGTTCGAAATGGGATAAAAATACTAGCGAAATAAAAAATAAAAAATATAGTTTCAATTAAAAAAAAAGTCGATGACGTCATATCATGAAAAAACAAATTGCATAAGAAACTGAAAATCAGCTGAAAATATTTCCTATGGTCCAAATCGCTACACCCCTTCCAGATTTTTTCATAAAAATGAATATCTACGAAGTTAATGAATTTATCCTTTATTTTATTTCCGCACTGTATACAACTGTCAAATAATAAGTGCATTATGTATTCACTATAATATACTGTGATAACCAAAACCTTGGAATTAAATTGAAAACATATTTATTTGGCGTTTTATGGAAAATCAAACCCTGGTGGTCAAAGGTGGTTGAAAAAAGATTACAAATGGGCCAACCTGAAGTTATGTGACTTCCATTATGTAAAATTTTACATTTTTTTAAAATAGTGCATATTTCATTTACCAGCCGAGATAGCGACAATTTTTACTGAAAGAAGTTTTGCCTCAAATTTTGAAAAGAATCAAAAATGTAAACTGAGGAAGGAAAACTCTCTTCATCTAGGCAACTGTACAAATACGTTTACAGGATTTTTGTCAAAGTAATTGATTAACAGGAGTAAATTACAGTTCTTCGAAGCTATTTAAATAGATATGAATTATTATTTAAAAATATTTCTTCTAAAAAGCGCCTTGCATCGAAAACGTAAAAAGTCTGTAAAAATATTAGTTTTCGGCAAATAATCAAAAATCTAAAGAAACAATTATCATTTTCTATTGTTTTTTTTTCAAATATAAATTTTTATAGTTTCCACTTAAACAAAATTTAAATTTTTAAATTATTCCAAATATTGCAAGCATTTAAAAATTCAAGTTTTGCGACGGTTAAAAAAAGAGTTGTTTCATAGCCTTGAAATTGTTTAGTTAGCTAAAACTAGGGTGCATTGACGTCGATTTGACGTATCTGTCCTTACCAGGGTACGGACAAAGAGGACAACGGTTTGTCTCTTTATTATGACATAAATTATAACTGCCATAAATGCAAACCTTTATTAAATCGACAGTTATGGATTAATAACGGAACATTTAAGGTCGTAAAAAAATATTGTATGCAAACTTGTGCTAAAAGTGTTATTGCACTCGACATGGTATGAAACTCAGCCTTCGGGTTCGTTTCATAATTTTCATGTCTCGTGCATAAACATAAACTTTTAGCACTTGCTGCATAAATAGCTATTATATACGACCGAGTAGGATTGGTTATTTTATACCCAATGTTTGAGTCCGTAATGTGTCACTTTACCGCCCTCGGGCCTAAAAGTGCGATCTGCTAAAAGACACTAAGCGGTTATGTTTGTCAGCCTGGCAAGCAGTGACATCGTACGCTGTCAAAATTTATAGAAATTATAAAGTCAGTTTTAATTGCGAATATTTCAGTCTGTCATAGAATGTTGTATGCACGTCGTGCGTAACTAATGTTTATATCCCTGTCGGGTTAGAGCCCAAGGCTATGGTACAGTAAAGATAGTTAAAAAATTGTCAAAATAAAAACATCCAAAAAAGGAAGTTCTACCCTGCGGAAAACTGTTCAGTACTATCCGCTTAATATGTGGTAAAAAGTTGCAAGACCTTGCGCTTCTGGTTTAGGCGGGAGAGGAGTGGAAAGGTGGTAAAATGGTAGGTTTTAACAGTTTTTCGAAAATATCTCGTTAACTATGAAGTTTAGCGCAAACTTTATGTTATACAAAATTAATCTACATTTAATTGACAATAAAAATGATTTTATGCATTTTTACGCTCCAGTAAAGGATTACGGAGATATGGAGGGGGTTCAAATGTAAGTTTTTCTGTTTGGCCAAAAAATGCATGAGAGCCTATGAACTCGTAATATTCGCTCCAAGTGTATTATATAAAGGGTTCGGGGAAGTGAAGAGGCCAGATGGTTATGGTGAAGAACCCAGCACAAAAGACGAACAATATTTGCGCATATCATCTACTACTACACCTGTTGAAGTGAAATTGGAAGATGCAATTAATGTCACTCTTGGACAGGCAGAATTTCTAACTAATAGTAAGAACAAGATGCAACTGATTGCTGTCATCCAAGTACACTTACAGCAAGCTGGCTTCACAGTGACTCATGCAGAAGGTGATGCTGACACCAAGATCGTCTTTACTGCAATTGACGAATCAAAAAAGGAAAAATAAGCTATCGTGATTGGCAATGACACCGATTTATTGATTGTTTATGCTCCAGCCAACAAACAGTTGAAGATGGCTGGCCGAAGAAAGGTAACCAAGAAAAAAAGTTTACTGCATTGGAGACATTCAGCGTGGTATCGAGGAAATGAAGGATGTTCTCTTTCTTCAATTTATAGATATAATTTCCCCGATACTACGTTGAATGTCTCCAATGCAGTAACTTTTTTTTCTTGGTTACCTTTCTTCGGTACAGCCATCTTCAACTGTTTGTTGGCTGGAGCATGAACAACCAATAAGGCCAATAAATCGGTGTCATTGCCAATCACGATAGCCTCTTTTTTCTTTTCTGATTCGTCAAGTGCAGTAAAGACGATCATGGTGTCAGCATCATCACTGAGTCACTGTGAAGCCAGCTTGCTGTAAGTGTACCGTGATGACAGCAATCAGTTGCATCTTGTTCTTACTATTAGTTAGAAATTCTACTTGTCCAAGGGTGACATTAATTGCATCTTCCACTGTCACTTCAACATGTATAGTAGTAGATGATATGCGGAAATGTTGTTCGTTTTTTGTGCTGGGTTCTTCACCATAACCGTTTGGCCTCCCCACTTCCCTAAACCCTTTATATAATACACTTGGAGCGAATATTACGAGTTCATAGGCGCCCATGGTTTGTTTTGGTCAAACAGAAGAAGTTATATTTTTACCCCCTCCATATCTCCGTAATCCTTTACTGGAGCGCAAAAATGCATAAGACCATTTCTATTTTAAATTAAATGTAGATTAATTTTGTATAAAATAAAGATTGTGTTCAACCTCATAGTTAACGAGATATTTGCGAAAAACTGTTGAAACCTACCATTTTACCACCTTTCCACCCCCCCCCCCCCCTTGGCCGAAAACTTGAGGCCCGAGCTCATGCAACTTTTCACCACATACTAAGAGGAGCGTACTGAACAGTTTGCTGTAGGGTAGAACTTTTTTTTTATGTTTGGGTTAAACCCTAGTTTTACTGTACTACTACGCCTTGGCCTGTAATTTTCACGCTGCTGGCCATACTAGTAATTTTCACGCTGCTGGCCATAATAGTTATTTACTATACATGGGGGATAAGAGCATCATTAATATACGTGCGTGTAAGAACATTAATGATGCATTACCACACATGTGTAGTACAAAACTTTATCTACAACTGCCTAAAATTGAGAAAAGTGCATTAAGAGAAATGTCAGATCTGTCATTTTCAAAAATATTTTAGTAGGCAAATGTCATTATGTCATTCATTTGACACTATTTCAGTTAGGTAATAAAGCCATTACACCACTCAGTTAGGTAATGAAGCCATTACATAACTGAGTGGCGTAATGAGCTTCATTACCTAACGGAAATAGTGTCAAATCAGTGACGTAATGAGTTACTTATTTCACTGAAGTAGATAAACGTATTTTACACCCTTAACTATTACCGCCCGCAAGCGATACAAAGGGGGACGTAAAGTACTTTACGGCCCGCTTAGTGTCGTGCTTGTCAGTTTGAAAAGCAGTGACAATTTATTAGTGGCATCGTAGGTTAACAAAATTTATAAAAAGTATAAATCTGGTTTTCTTCTTCTTCTTCTTCCCGTGGTACTACAGTCTTCATTAGACCTTGACCTCCCGCAGACGTCGCCTCCAATCTTGTCTGTCTCTTGCTGCCCTTTTCCAATTTGCTACTCTTAGCAGCTGTCTGGCGTCATTCTCGATGTTGTCCTTCCATCTCATTCTCGGCCTTCCCCTTTCTCTTCTTCCTTCGATTACACCTTTAAAAATCTTTCCTGGTACTCTGTTCTGTTTCATCCGCTCCACATGTCCCGCCCACTGCAATCTTTGTACTTTAATTACGTCTACTATATCCAAGTCCTTATAAAGATTTACTAGCTCAATAAATCTGGTTTTAATTTAGCTGATTTAGCATATTCTGATCACTACATAAAGTGTTGTATGCACCTCGTGCGTCACTAACATTTATAGCCCTTGTGCTTTATGCCGCGGACCATAAACGCCTACTTACTTACGCCTTTGGTACATAAATAACTATGACAACAAGCTAATAAAAGGGTGATTTGTTTTATTGAAACATGTAAGTTTGTTCAAATATGAATACTCAAAGTTCGGAATCATGCTGAAAGAAGTTGTTCTCTGAATGTCATTTTTTGGCAGTGGTCTATTATATGTTTTTCGGACTTTTTCCACTGTATAGGGTGTAAATCACACAACGTTTCGGGAGTTTTGATCTACTCCCGTCTTCAGGTGTTCCTGGTTAGTCCTGAGAAGGACTTATATTCTACGTTTTTCTACGTAAATTTGTGCCTCCCCCGGGGTTTGAACCCGGGACCGCTGATCGCTAGTCTGTCACTCTAACCGCCCTGGTGGCCTAGTGGTTAGAGTGACAGACTAGCGATCAGCGGTCCCGGGTTCAAACCCCGGGGGAGGCACAAATTTACGTAGAAAAACGTAGAATATAAGTCCTTCTCAGGACTAACCAGGAACACCTGAAGACGGGAGTAGATCAAAACTCCCGAAACGTTGTGTGATTTACACCCTATACAGTGGAAAAAGTCCGAAAAACATATCATGCTGAAAGAAGTAGTAGCATTTCTAGTACCTATTAATAGCAAGTGCAGAAAGATGCACCGGAATTATTTTGCGAAGATCATTTGTCCAACTATGTGCTGATGGAGTAGTGACTATGACAGCTTTAAAATGCCACGAAGAAACGAATAGGCTAAAGGTTATGCTACTGATTCAAAGAAAAATAAAATGGGCACCTCTAAAAGGATTTTGAAACAAATCAATTCAAATCTTGTTAATAATAATTTGTGATCCATGTGCTTCTACTATTGCTTTTAATTCGTGTGTCTCTAATATTGTTAATGATTTTGATATTTAATATTGCTATAAATTATACAAATTGCAATGAAATATTGTAATAACTACTTTTCTAAGTAAATAAATTATTCTATTGCTGCAAGTTGTGTTATTGACACTTTTACAAACTTTTGAATATGTACGTTTTTAACAGTTATGGAAATTTCGGACAGTTTTCTTGATTATAACACTCAACTGTTACATGACTGATATCGTCCAATGAGAACCATACATACTCGTATTTTTAAAATCGACCAATCCCAAACTGATTACCTGCTAAGTACCCTAGAGATGCATATTAAACCATAAGCGCCTTAGGCATAATTGTCGACCCCGTGAAAAGTGTCATAATTAAAAGTAGAAATGCAAAAAACCAGCAACTTGAGCTTTATGGCGTTATTAGGCAATTTTAGATCATAATTCGTATACGGGTTTTGTGGAAGGATCTTCAAAATATAAACGCGGGCGACATACTTACGAATAATTTTTCCCGTGCCAAGAGTCATCGTGCTGGTTGCTCTTAGAGAGGGCAGTTTTTATCACAATCAGCACTCGACCCCATGTGCAAAATTATCGGTATGTTTCGCCCTTGTTATATTACTAATGAAAATTGAATTAACTGTATTTCCGACAACTTCTAAACTACTCAATACTGAAACATAAACAAAAGTGGGTATGGTAGGTCTTAAACAGATTTGTTAAAACGATTGAAAGCTTCTAAAAATTTGTATTTACAATCTTAAATTCGAAATAAGTAATATATTTATAACAATTAAACATTTTAATAGAACCTTTTGCAGGTACAGATTGAAAAATTTACGAGTTAGTGTCGTTACAAAATGGGTCAATTCTTATGACACATAATGCCAGTTATGTACTTACGCAGGAAAGAAAATTGTAAGATAAAGAATTACACATGTAATACAATGAATTGATAATTTTATCAATACGTGGTAACCAAAAATACAGGGGAACAGCCCTCATAGATTAATTAAAATATCTACAATGTCTATATAAAATGTCAAATGCTAAGCGTTGAAAAAGAATATCAAAATTGATTCAGTAGACGCAACAGTTTTCCAGAAAAACTATACAAAAATGGAAAGAGAAAATTACACGTACAGCTAAGAATTAATATTGAATTTCAAATTTGTACATTATACAGTTTATAAGTGTATTATAAATAAATAATATACTTGCATGTAATTATTAACTAAAAGTTTAGACTTTCAATTAATTAAATGATAAAACTGAAATAGACATAATCCAGCGACATTAATCGTGCCTGCGGTATGAAGTATAGGCAACCGGGCGATCCATTAATGGTAGTTGCAATCATGTAATACTAAAAATTACACTACCGTATTAATTAACTTTTCAAGCTCCCTCGATCGTGTGCGTATACTCAGTTATTTTTTTATATTTCGCCCGCTTTACATGATAGCAATTAACCCAAGTAAGAACAGCAAGCGCACCGTAATTTCATCAAAAGTAATGAATGAATTTTTTCGTGAGATCGGCGTCGCGGTCGATTAATCTCAATGTGCCCACAGCAATTATTTCAAGAGTCAGGTTTTGTTGAAACACGCCGCAAGGCAAGATTCGTTAATCACCCTGCATACTTGTGCATACAATAATATGTATTGTTTGAGCCCTTCCAGCTTTCACCGAGCGGCAGTGAGCGGATTTGTATGCGTTATAGTGCTGCAAGTTGTATACTTATAAACCGTCGGCTACCTACTTTATACCTACATATTCATTTTTTGTGTGTAATTGCGAGAAATAAAAATAAATAAATATAATCATCAGTGCGTTCCAGAACTTATTAGATTTCGCACTTTCGTTAAACACGAGAACGTTTGACAAAACCGTAGATTAAGTACTTGATTGGGAAGCCTCGTTCTAATGCAAACTTAAGCAAATTAAACATTCGTTTATCAATATCTATCTTCTTCATTTTATAAAACATTTTATAATAGAAATAAAAACAAACAGGAAAAATGTTGAGTTTTTAGAACTAATTGCCTATTTTCCAAAATAAAATCTGTATTCAATTTGAAAACAGGTATCGAAAGCAACATTCCAGTCAGTTGAAATCATGTAGATACTAAAAATCCTAAATTAATGTTTAAATTTCTTCATAACTAATCCTTTTAGTTTATATTTTCGTTAAAACTTTTATATGTCAAAATCTTCTTTGTTTGGAGTTTAAGGTATTCACCGTAATTTTTGAAAAACGATAAGTTAAACAATCACAGGGTGCAAAACACTCACTCTCCTTAGTTTCAACAAAATTCTGAGTAGGACTTTGACAATATAACCAAATCAGTCGGTGTCTAAGGTACCTGGTGCTCCACATGCCTAGATCTTGTCCACAACAAACAAATAAACATATGTATCATAATAAACAACTGTAAACGCCATTTATTATACGAGTATCTTCCAAATACGGTTTAATACGTCCAATCGTATTTAGTCACAGCACGAACAATATTATAATGTACGAGAGAATAGAATCACTTTTCCACTTTGGAACTCCGTACGTACTAAAACAATGTTATGATCTAATCCTATTCATTTATTTTTTCTTCTTCTTCTTCTTCCTGTTTTAACCGCAAAGTGGTTCTATCAGATCTCTTTGTCCGCAGGCCGTGTAGGTGGCTAGCCTTGCTCGCCAAAAGTGAGGCAGAGTTCCCTTGATTAGGAATTAACGACTACTATAGGTGTTAGCGTGGTAGCCGGGGAGCGTACGATTTTTAAAATTCTTCTAGAGTCCGCCGGAATTCGAACCGGGGCCGGCCGCGGCCGCCTGAGACGCGAGCATTTGCTCGGGGTTCACCTATTCATATTTTTATAATGTTCAATTCTATTTAGGGTATCCTGTAGAGTACATAAAATAACACAATATTTTCTCAAGTTTGAATTAAAAAGAAACAACTTTTTGGTATTTAATTTCCATTTCATGCAAAAGCTCAGATACAAATATATATTGCAATATTTGTATTTCAAGCATCTTATGCATTTAAATAGTTTGCCCTATTTGGTTACTTTGCTAGCTCAGTATACACAAAGCTCCCAAATACTCTAGTCATGACTACGAACGATTACTATTTGCCAAAAACAGAAATCTAGTCTGCACCTTTAGTTATCTCAGGCTGAAACTGACTTCAAACAACATACATAAGAAAAACCAATTTGTTTAAACAAATATAATTACTTTAAAACATACGTATATAAAATCATACAAAAAACCAAAGACAAATAATAAAACCTTGAAATGAATAGCCATTGTTAACCAACATAGTGTTATTTAATAATATCAAAAAAACGGGCGCTATAGATTGGTTCTACTCACATTCACCAGTCAAATCAACTAGTGTAATTATGCCAGACATAAAACAATATGAAAAGAGCACCGAAATAGCTGTCATAATCACGAACGTTAAAATTTTGAAGTCTCTGCTTTCATGAATGAAAACCCTGAACAATTCATGTACGTAAACACATTCCTTCACACACGCAAAAGCTTCTGGCAGTTACCGCGCAAACATTTCCTCTAAGTATAAGAACTGCTGCGTCGCGTCGTATACTGGGCTCGCCCTAGATTGCTTTATCCAAATTTTGAAAGACTCGTATTGAATCCCACACGAAAAAAGCGGGGTGTTTGTTCTAGCGCAGCTCAGCCGGCTGACATCACGAATCCCGCCGAACGTAAAAAAAAACACCTTTTGGGGTGTCACAATTTGCGCGTAACTGCTCTGTACATGGTGAAAATGGTTTTTCTGGACTCACAAAAGCTGTCTTGTGGCATCCACAACACTTAAATGCAGCAACTATTTACTGTAATTTCACTTCCGCTTATGTCGCCGTCAGCATTTATCCACAATGCACTCAGAGCCGTCCACCTACATCTAGCTTGGGTAAAAGCCCGCTGACTAATGATGGTTATATCTAGGAGAATTGGCTTTAAAGTTGCGTTTATCGCTGCATCCGTAAATCAAGCTTTACTGCACATATTTGGTCGATACACGCACAGTAAGGCTTGTTAAGTTATAATGTTTTAGCTTAATTTCCGGTGAACTTAAACATGAAAGGAAAAGACACAGGCAAGGGGAACAACTTCCACTTTCAAAATGTACAGTCATATTTACCTGTTACATACAAATAAATGTAAATATATCCAGTACCGTTGCTAGTAGTTTTTGCTCTTAAGAAACTTCTTTTGAAATGATTTAGTTGCTATAACAAATCTATTGAGTAGCCTTGATGTAGCTGCTTCATTCTGCTTATGAGCATAAGGTATTTAAATGAACAAATAGCTAATCATCGGTACAGACATCTTCCCAATTAACAGAAGACTGTCTAACGACAAGTGATCAATGGACCCGGGTTCAAATCCCGGCACACGTACGAACACACGCCTGATAACGGAAGTAGATCAAAAACTTCCGAAACGTGGTGTGATAAACACTTAGTCAGTGGAAAAATTCTGCTAAACAACTTACCTCTTTAAATAATAATTATAGTACAGCGATTTAATGTATTCAATCCTCGAAGCAATAACTAACATTGTGTCTAGTACAGCTTGAGCCACTAGTTGTCCAATAGTCATACATGTTTAAAGCTTTGAAGACTACATAAGATGACAATACCAGAAGCAATGAATGTTATAGATGTCGAGGACTTACTATGATTAACAATACGTGTCCACACTTGGGAATATTTTTTAAGCCGGAATCATCAGAAATGTTCGTTTCATCGTAATATAGGATGTTATAATCCATGCACAATGGTTCCTCCTCCCAGTAGGCTGTTATATGTCTTTATAAGGTTGTATTCATGAATTCCGGCATTACAAAACTATGACATTTTTTACAACTGCTTTATTGCCATTGTTGTAATTTTAATGTCAAAATGCTGAAAATTATGCGAAAGGAGACAAACATTTTACTAGCAACAGTGCAAGCCCTCAAAACTCATAAGCACAATTTGAAAACAACATAACTCAATTTTGTCATGTCTAGTTATTTCGCATGCCTAGCAACAACAATATCACCCTAACATAGCCTGCTAAGAGGAGGACATATAGTGAATGGATTATACTAGCTACAACACCTTCTGATTCTGCAGAAAACTGTTTTAGAGGGTTCCCTAGCAACGCCATCACAGGTACAGGTGCGTTTTATATTCAGTTACATTATTTCAGATATCATACTTAAATGTCGTAGTAAGAAACTGTGTACAAATCCTTGAGCCCTAAGATTTTTTTTTGAAACGTTGGAGGGCCCTACCTGCTCTATTTAAAATTGTTGGACAGTTAATCGTTTGAGCTCCTTGTTTCTTAATATTCTCAATTTTTAGATGTTTCTAATGCACGGTGTTACTCCAACCATGATTACTGACATATTTTTTTCTTTTTGAGTTGTATTTAAATCAACCTTTTTCTAACATTTTTGCTTAATCCCATTTATCCCAACGACACCATGCTAAAAAAACATGCAAATCAAAAATATTAATACAAAAAATGTTTATATACAAACAAACTCAAGTACTGCCTGAAGTACTAACTTTCTGGGGTCACTGTATGATTTATTTAAATTTATGCCTCTCAAGGTCGGAGTCTCGGATAACGTTTTCACCTATTAAAATAACTGATTACTAATAATTTTAGGTTATATTTTTTACCAGTACTGCCACGAGCTGATGACGAAATAAGAACACTATAATGCTCTAAAAGACCCAATCGAGGTCAATAGGTAGGCTATAATACCGTGTTTGTGATTTTTACAAACATATTCCTCCGTTTTGATTCTATCGAGTCCAATTCAGCCCATTCTACGGTAACAAAAATATATTAAAAACAATCGTAGAAGCATCATTATGGAAAATCAAAGATGGCTACTATTTTATTTTATACGATAAAAGAACATGGTATTGCTGGCACAATATTAGGATTTTAATGTTTAATTTTTAGAAATGTTTAACTCGTAACCAGCCTGATGGGAGACTGCTGACATTTTTGAAACCGCCCTTATTTGAAATTATGTTGTCTGTTTCACGTGATCGTTCATGTATCTTCTGTTAGGGTATTTGATGCAATAGAACACAGTCGACAGGTACAGTTGTGAGTGTAAGACCATTATTTCCTGGTTTAGTGGTTTCTTACTTTGAGATACATGACATACCGTAAATAATTAAACAGCCTATTTATTAAACAAATTAATTTATTCTGAACAAAGTGATAATGATTAATGAGTAATAATACAATATCTATTTATCAAACCAGTTATTATATGTCGCACTAGTTACACAAAATGGCATTTTCTAAATCTTTTATACAAAATATTTTCTAATTTCCACAGAAAGTGGTTTCTTAAACCTTAAACTAATGAAATTATAAATGTTATGTCAAATACTCGTAAATATAATATATTGAAGATCAAGCAACTGCGCTTTCGCTTTTGTTAATTTGATGTACTCTTTCTCACTGGTTGTGAAATATTTTCATTTTAAAACTAGTTATGAAAAGTGTAATGTTTCCAAACTTCAATCAGCGTTGAAAAGTGTAAATTTACTTATATGTCAACATTTCCTGAAAAATGGTAAAATAGATGATGCTGTTCCTTGATCTTATTTTCTCTACTACGTATCATATTTGAAGAAAACAAATCCCAGCTCGTCTTTTCTGTATTGCCTCCATACTTATTCAACCAGTTCACATTGTTACCATCAGTATATTTTTTTGCTTTTTTTAACCTTCCACCGTTCCACCACTGGAGCCCTACAGAAATCTATGATAAATTTGCATTTACTATTTTTGAAGGGCAATGTTTAGGGGGTTGGCCGTTTCAGTAGCTTTCTATTTTTACATCTTCTTTCGTTGTTAGAAAGTTTGTACACAGTTGTGAGTTTGTTCAATTATTATTATGTAAAAAGGCCTGGAATACACGGTGCAGTGATCGTGCTACGGATATCGAATTTTGAATGCTACATATTATATGGTTAGTTACCTTTATGATAAGTAAATTACGCATTGTGTGAGATATATATTGAGGCTTTAAAAGAATGGAAAAAGAAAATTTAGCACAATGGGGAAATTAATAATAAAACAGTATACAGTTTGATTTTTGCCGATGATCAAGTAATTCCAGCAGAAGAAAACGACGACGTGAACTAAATGTTCCAAAAATTATTTAAAGGTTTTGAATTGCGGGGGCTAGAAATAAACATGGATAAAACCAAATACATGGTCATTTGGAGCACAGGAACATGATCTAGTAACAAATAAAGGAACTATTCAATATGCAACAGAATATAAGTACCTTGGAGTCACACTAACATCAGATGGATAAGACACACAAGAGATATAGAACAAAATAAAACGAGGAAAAACGTTATTGAAAAGCTACAACTTGTAATATGGAACGACGCACTGACAAAACAAACGAATCAACATATATTTAGTACGTTTGTAGAGTACTGAGACGTATGGAGCAGAAATATGGACATTAACGAAAAAATAAAAAGGAAAGTTAAACGCCCAAGCAGTGATGTACTAAATCAACACTATGGTAAAAAGGCATAAGGGTATAAGTCGACTTATCTCATTTTTGATTTTATTGATGCCCCGTGTCCCGAGCAATATCGGGCATCTAAATTCAAGAAGATATAAGTCTACATACCATAACCGCATTGTTACAGCAAGTTTTCTAAATGGGATATGTAGACTTATTCCTTGAAAATTCACTAAAAATTGTTAAAAAACAAATTGAGTCAATGGCAAATAAATACATGTGTACTAATACCCCGAGTCAAAGCTTTTCGTAAAGTTATCTGCAACGCCAGAACAGCATATGTTAACTTATACCCTTCTGCTATTTCATAAAATGAATAAAATGAGATGCGATAAGGTATAAGTTCCGTATTTATGTATTTTCCATTAGAAATAGTTTTAGAATCAATAGCAAAGAAAGTTGTAGTCAATAAATCGACTTGATTCTGTTGATTACCAGTGAAAAGAATTAAATGTTGTTCTCAATTCTCCAGCAAAATAGTTTTTTGATGTTCCTGTAAAATGATCATTTTTGACTTATACCCTTTAGCCTTTTTACCACAGAACAGATAAGAGGGAGAATGGAATTACAAGAGCCCCTTCTAGAAAAATTGAAACAAACAGCTCCTATGGTAGGGCATTATGAGGAGAATGAACACAGGTAGACCGTCACAACAAATATGGGAATGGAAACATCAACGGAGAAGAAAAAGAGGAAGACCAAACAAGAGTTTGAACACAGAGTTCGAGGAAGTAATTGGAAAAAGAGATTTGAGATAAACCACCAATATTTATACATACCGATATAAAATCACGTGCAGCGTGCTCACTGCAAATGTCAATTTTTAAGCTTAGAATGCAGTTTTTTATAGTAATCATTCTCTTCCCTTTGTGGAGTAACTCCCTAATTCGTATTTTCCGTTAGCCTTTTTTGGGGCGGAGATTCAGTGGCCAATTTTTTTATAGTCAACACCGATCTGCCATTAAAGGTTATTGTGGGAATCCTGTTAGGCTGTGCCACGCGTTCGGGGAGTTGTTGTATTAGAGGGATTCTGGTCCGGCAACTTTTCATGGCGTAATGCGAGCATTGGGAAGACGTTCGTTTCGAATAGGGATCTCCACGAGGCCCAGTAGCAGCTTTCCAGGTGCACCGTTTGGTGTAGCTTGTTTGGCGAAGTGAAACTGCAAACTTTATTTTCGTGCAAACTTGCACAGAGGCTTCACCTCATACGCTGTCAAATTGTATGCATTTATGGAGGCGTCACCTTTTCACATTCTCAAAATTTATAGACAAAAGCGGTGCCGAGGCAGATTTGAGAATTAAATTTAAAAAACCGGGCTTACTGATTGTTTAACCGTGTAACTTGGCGCACTTTCCAAAGTTTAGAGAGCTTCAAACGTCTCAATAGAGCTTGCTTGTTGGGTCATTAGCTCAGAAAAACTAATTCAATACCGTTCTACGAGATACTTGCAAGTACCTAAATAATAACCCTCGTTTACAGTAGATAAATTGCATTTTGGAAATGGGTGGACAGTTTTTCACTCAGCGAGTTAAAGTTACTACTCCAATATTAATAAAAATAATTTATATGGTGTTGGGGGCTATTGCTTCACTTAACTGGTTATCCGGTTTTTATTCAGCAGAGACAACTAAACTACTACAATGCATTTGCGAATAGATAGCGTACTAGAAATTAGTCTCCTCCCCCCTTATTTATAAGTTGATATATCATTTCGCTGGATGATCCGTAATATTTACATTGCTTTTTATATTTATTAGTTATTCAAGTGTTTTCGAAAAGTTGTTAATGCTGGTAATTACAAATTGTTATTTAAATTAAGGCGTCACTCTTGTTGCTATTTTTAGTGGAGCGTTATCTCAAGGAATCCACAGGAGACGTACCAGTTATAACCATCTGGCGCCCTTTAATTTAAATTTCACTTTTTCTAAGGTAAGTGAAAACTGATTCTTCCCAATAGCTAGTCGTAGTATCTTTCCGTTTATTGGAAAAAATATGAATGCAACAATAAGTATATAAAATTATAACTATTATGATTTTTACTTATTTTTCTAATAAAATGATACGATAATGTGAGTTAAATATATATTAATATTATATTTTACTATATTTTTGTTACTACTCATATGTTTGTATTACAAATAAATAGATATTAGGTTAGAGTAAATTCTTTATTTGGAGCACATTTAATAATATTTAATAATATTTATCTTTTTTTTTCATCTTAGCATTAGGCATATAATATAATTTTGTTTTTAATTTTATGTCAAGGTTTAGATGGTAGAACAGATAAGGATTTGGCCTTATCTGAATCTCGCCTTGTGGTTGAACACTATATATACATACACATATATTTATATTTTTACGTTTATTGTTATTGCTGTTACAAATGTGCTCAATAAAGGTTATTATTATTATTATTATTATTATATCTATACAAATTATTTTTGTAATATCCTGAACTATTAAAATCGGAGTTTGACAGGACTAAACAACTTAATCAGTTTTAACATAAACGATCTTTTAATTTATTGGTCTCATGTAGTTCTGAATTTGAAATGCCTAAAGCAAATAAGTAAATTTGCACTTACAATAATTGTAATTATTACAAGAAAAAGTAATTACCCTTACTTTTAGATATACATACTGCCTATTTTATCGTGTAACAACTAGGTAGACTACACATTTAAAAAGCTAATGATTTTCACAGGTGATTCTTAATTCTCAATTATTATATACTAGCTGAAACCCGCGGCAAATGCCGCATTTAAAATCTAGGACGAATTTAATAACTTTTGTTGCACTAAAGAAAGTTTTAAAACCATGCTAGAGAATGGCAATAAGGAAAAATTCCAAAAAAATATATTTTCAAATGGAAAGTTTCTGGAAAGGAAATTTTCTCCGCAGAATATCAAAATATATCTGAAAAAATTAGTTATTTTGAACAAAAAGTGAATGTTTCTCCTGAGCAAGTAATAACTATATTTGAGAAAACCATAGGGCAGTAAAAAGATCCCTTGTGGTTAATTATTCGCAGGTTTCGTTTAACAGCCAGTTCGTTCGGTACGGTGCTAGCAGCTTGCAAAAGAAATCGTTACCCTGCATCGCTTTTCAAAAAACTAACAGGTTTACTTTGCAAAATATTTTTCACATTTTTTCATAAAGTTCTATTATTATGCAAGAACATATATCTTAGATGGAGTAAAGGCATTTCGGTGGGGGGCGAGAACATGAAAATAATGCAATTGAAACATTTGGGGCAGCAACTGGACTTTCTGTGACATCTGCTGGACTATGGCTCCATCAGTTTGGATACCTTGGGGCCATCCCAGATGGCCTTGTAGGCGAGGAAGAGCTCGTGGAAGTTACATGTCTATTTAAATATCGCAATTCCAACTTGATGGAATCACATGATAAAGGCTATATTTGTTCTTACGATAAGGTACTGCAACAGTTTGTGGTAAATGAAAACCATGAATATTTTCACCAAATACAGGGTGCATTGCACTTGTTACCGTAAGACGGGGCTAATTGGAACGATTTTTTTAGTTTTTCCTCTTTAATTTTGCAGTAAATTTTTTTGGTAAGAAACAATAAATGGCATTAGTAAGAAGATATATTTCAGGACACGTACATAGTGGTCATGTAACAAAAATATTTTTTTCTGATTGTTTATTTACAAATGTGTGGTGCTCCAAATTACACAGCAATGTTGCCTTTATGGAACGATCTGAATTTTATCATTAAAATATGTTCCAAACCATATTTATTCTAAATAGGCAGCAATATAATCACAATTTATATTAAAAAAACCAAGCAATTCTGTTATGCAAGCCTTTTTACAGGCATAAAAAGTTTTAGGTATTGTATTTTATATAAAGTGTTTATTTACATTCGTTCTTTATTTATGAAAATGTAAAAGAAATCTTGAAAATCTACAAGATTGTTTTAAACAAAATTAAAAATATGTTTAATAATATATTTTAAACAATAGAAAAAAGTAAAACTATGCATAATATCTTAGTAATAATCTATTTAAAATAATAGGAACACAAATACAATATTCCATAAAAAAACTATAATAAAAATATGGCCTTATAATTAATAAAATAACTCTGAACAAAAAGTGTGGCGGCCTCGAGAGATAACAGGGTCTTTGAGGATCCACTTTATTTGATCTAGTTTAATAAAAGCTTCGTCTTCTACTGTAGGAAAGATGAAAGTGTTGTTGCTTCTCTGATAATTTCTTAGGCAATTTATTTTATAAGACTGTTTTTTGCACTGCACTATCTGGGCAACAAACAATTTTTTTGATTCATTTTTCGTTCCAGAATTATAAATAAATTCTGCAATTATAAACATATTGTCCTTTAACGAACTTGGTGTTACAGACAGCCTAGCATCTTCGGCCTCTTGGTTATCCTCTTCAAGTATTTCAGGACTCTCATTTTCTGAAAGAATTTCTGTATCTGGTATAGCATTTTGTATTTCAGAAGGGTTGCCAAAGGCTTCCATTGTTATGGCTTGACCCGCGGGAACATTTATTTTTCTTCTAATTTTTGTGGTTTGTTTGGGAACCTGGCGTGCACACATAATTTCCTCAAAAGATTGTTGTAATACATTTCCTTGTAGTTCATTATCACGAATGCTCCTTATAATTTTGTTTAAGACCGCATATCTGTTTATTGGACACAGACCAGCACTTCGAAAACCTGCTATTAGGTTTTTCGAATTATTGGGCTGCATTTGATCCAGCGTTTTTTTCAGAACAGCAGGAAATTGTGTCTTTGGAAGGACTCCTCTATTTCGAAGCTTCCATTCTGTCAGCATCTCACGGCAGACAATTTTTAATGGACGGAAAAACGATACTTCTAACGGCTGGCAAACGTGGGTGCTGTTTGGGGGCAAGAAAGCAAAATTGATATCATGCTGCTTACACAAGGTTATTATTTCGTAACTTATTTTTTTTTTCCTTCAACCCTTCTGAAATACGGAATAGCAACTTTTGCAAACCAATCTTCAAAAATGTCTCCGTCAAACCATCCTGATTCAGATCTGTTATATAAAGCACCACTGGGTCCACCTAATACCCATTCGGGGTATCAGTGGCGTAACTAAGATTTTGCTCTGGGGGGTGTTCTGGGAGGATCAATAGGGGGCGGATTCTAGGGAGTGCCTTTTTATCAGTTTTGTAGGCCAAGCTTAACCAGACTATGCCAAAATTTGTTTTATAAAGAATAACATCTTTTGAGACATAGTATTTTGCCTAAACGCGTATTTTGTTGCCTAAACTTGACATTTTCAAAAATAAATTTGTTTATATGCTAGAACCTCATATGGAATTTGTTTTAATTCAGTTCGAAATTGTGGATGATTAGGAAAATCGACTTTACTTCAAGTCAAGCAATTGGAAAGGCGTAAAAATATTGAAAATGATACTTCTTGATCACTGTGATCGACCTTACAAGACGAATTTAAAAAAAAATGAGCGCATCATAAAGCATAGTTGATTTCATTTCTACAGGACTTGTGGTAGGCCTTGATTTAACTTCTTAGCAGTATAGACCACCTAGTTACATTTAAAAATTTATTTTTTGCTTATTATTTGCTTATTAACTAAAAGAAATCAGAAATAATTATTTGCTAAATAAATAACAACTTAGCTTACTTGTAAAACAAAATTGCAAGATAATGCCTGTCCTTGCACTAACTCTAACCTATGAAAATGTTAAATGTCATTTTGCAAGTCCTATAGAAATGAAAGCAACTATACTGTTAATAAAATCATTACAATTGCCATACAATTTATAGTAGTAATTCAAGTTTTCTTGGTTTTTTGCTAACTCGTTTATAATTTCATTTACGTTCACCTGCAGTTCTCTGTGAATGGAGAGTATTGCCAATCCATTTATCCTATATTGCGATGTTGTATTTTGGAGGAAAGTCTTAATTCTATTTAAGGTGGAGAATGATCTTTCAGCTGTTGCAGTTGACAAAGGAATCGTTGCAAAGATTTCCAGCAACTTGAATATGTTTGGAAACATGTCCTTATTGTACGTAGCTAGCGCATCCATTGCTGTCTTATATGGAAAATTTTGTACATTTTGGCATTTCCGGTATAATTTGAATTCAGCAATCACGTCCAAAGGAGGTTCGTTGAGATCGGATTTTAAAAATTATCGAGTCCGAATTCCGAATGTAATAATTGATATTCAATTATACATTACTAAAATCTAGTTTTAGATTTTTTGTTTAAGATGAATTTTAGTTATTCCTAAAGCCTCTGGGGGGTGTTCCGACACCCATATCACCCCCCATAGTTACGCCACTGCGGGGTATAGATTTCTAGCTTTATATACAACATACACAGGCAGCAATGTCCCGTCCGCAGCCCCAGCAAATATTATGGAAGTTGATGCTTTTGACGCGTCCATAATTCTTGATGGGTGCTTGCAGCCACGTCTTACTATGACACGTTTTTTTCCTGGATCATCTGTTAAATATGATTCGTCATAGTTCACCAGGTTTTGTGGAGGGACGTTTGCTAATGTTTCCTCTAATTGGTCAAAGTAGGTGTTCTTACCTAATTAATTTTATCCACCGTCGCTGCTGATCAGGTTCTTTTGGGAACGTAAAAAACGTGCACGCATGTTTTTCATTATAATGTTTGCAATCGAGGGCGAAGCACATCATCTTTTCTATTCCTTTATTAGTGGAAATTGGTTAGTGCGCTACACACTTGCCAGATTTCGGTGCAATCTAATACCATTCTTGTGTTCACGGCTGCTTCAATAGCATGTTTTCAGCTTCGGTTACGACACTGCTGCTTGTGTCATTCTTTTGGACGGCATTTGCTCTCCTAAAAATATAAAATAGATATAACAATAAACCGTAACATAACCTGATTCTTACCTAATTAATTTTATCCACCGTCGCCGCTGATTAGGTTCTTTTGGGAACGTAAAAAACTTGCACGTATGTTTTTCATTATAATGTTTGCAATCGGTGGCGAAGCACATCATCTTTTCTATTAAACAACACTTAGCTCACAGTTGCATCGAAGAACACATTTATAGGTTAGGTTATGTAACGTAAGCATCGAAGACGCTTTCACACTATGCTAAAATGTACGGCTCTTTTGCTTGGGTGCTTGGCAGCATTCAACGACGAGATATGACTATCAAAGAAATTTGACTTCCGTTTGAATCTGGCTGCGTAATTTTAAAAAACACAAGAAATAGCCATAATAAATAACTGTTTTTTGTGATAATATCGCTATTAAAAGTTAAGGGAAGTTTGTTTACAAAAACCCGAAAATAGAAATAAACGAATGCAACCGTGGTACTTTTAGTTGTGTAAACACGGCTTTTAGTCTTCTGCATTATTATAAGTGATTTTGGGGTAAACTTATGTTCTCTTAAATCCTTCAACTTATTACCGTACTATTCTTTCTTACAACGTTTTTGGTTCATACGAATTGGCCCATATGAACGAGTTTGTATATTTTCTTTCAAAATCCATTACTCTTTAAACGGTTTACTGTCGTTCTATGTAATTTTCATTGTTTTGTCGCGTTGTTCCATATCTTTGTTAAATATGTTGCTTATCTCTGATTTTTCTCTTCAAATCCGCTTGGCCTCCAAACCTTTAGCTTAGTTAGTAATACCGGGTGGCCATAAATATCTGAGATCCCGGTAGCCATGGAATTAGCTACTTATAAATGATGGTTAGCATTATATTTCAATTACCATAAGTATTGGTACCTATGTAATGAAATAAAATGCAATAAGAGGAAGAGAATGTGCCCCGGGTTCTGCAGTTTAGTCTACGACTCGATTATAAAAATCTCCTATTCTAACTCCATTACTTATTGCAATCTCTAATAATTTTTGACAGATAGGAACATTAGTTGTGATGACATTAGTGACATTTAGTTTAGTTGGATTCATCATTTTAATAAAGCGGTGTTGATTCCAAAGGTAATGTGATATCAGATATTTATGGCCACCCGTTATAAGTGTAAACAAAAGTGCATGAACTGTGTGAACGTTGCCCGTTAACAATTTAAAACTGCCTTAGCTGTTCGACCTGGATGTATTAAAACACGTGTAAATACCAATCTCACATCAAGTAGGCTACACTTAAATTATTTAAGATTATTTTCGATTTCTACCTCCAAATGTTTTTCAGAGGCTTTATTTTAAAGTTAAAGATGTTCTAAAGACATATTCTCGTTACTAAACCATTAAAATACTGCTAAAATATTTATTAAAGTTTACAAGACATTCACAATAAATTGTTGAAGAAATGATAATTTGAAATAACAATTTTTCTGGAGTATTTCTTGAGATCGACCAATACTTTCAAACTCAAGTTTCTATTTCTCATTAGATAAGTTATATCCTTTACCTACAGCAGCAGACATATTGCAAGTACTTTGTAACTGATAAAAATAAGAATGTTGATTACGTCGTAACCGGTTAAAGGATACTAGTCATTCCCAAATTTTAATAAAAAGTTAATATCTTAAACGTTGACCATAGAGATGAAAATTTGATATAACTTTGAACGATTTGCAGAATGTGTAACACGGCCTCTTACTCCGAACCCTACACCTACTGAATTATTACTTTACAATGCCCTGGGTTCGCTAGCTTAATCGGTGTGCTATAAGACTCTTTTTACATTCCCAGAGTGGCTAAGGACAGCTGATATTGTTTAAGGCCAAGCTCGTGGACATCTGAAATGTTGTACTCACCAATGCAAACATTAATGACAATAAAAATCCCAACAATTTACAATGAATGCATCTAATCTGTAAGGGAATAAACAAGACACAAATACATGTAAACAGGTATACAAAACAATGGCGCACGGCGCCTAAGAAAATAACTTCATTAAACGCGTAATGTTGAGTTCATAGTGAAAGCGCAAAGTTCATCAACGCGAAGTGTGCAATCGCTGTGTTCAAACTAATAAGCCGCACCCGCAGTTGTCGTTTCTTAATCACACTTCCATGAATAAGCCCGCAATCTGTCGGATCTGCATATGACGTGTTACTTCGCCGGGGATGTCCCTTTCTAAAGACGCAACACTTTGCAGGCCGTTACGCAATTACTTTTGCTAATTGCAAACAGCGTTCTTGTTTTGCTGATTGTTTACAAGCCTAACCTGGTTTGCGCAGCAATTGTAGCTTCCTGCAATATCAGGCTGGTTTGCTGCAACTTGGTTTCGGTACTGAGTCAACGTTGCTCTTCTTCTGCGGGTTCCACGTACAGCACTCTACGACCATTTCTAAAGGTCGATTCGTTCTAATTTGAACTGGATAGCGCATCAAGTGCTACGCTATGTTCGCACCCTTTGGCGCGGACTAGCGTGACCTTCTCACCTCGAAAGTCTGGGCGCGACTCGTTCTTTTTGCAGGCCCCCGCGTTAATTTCACTACGCTACGGGTGATTCCCCGAACTAACGCGCACTATCAGCGCATTCTTTCACATAATCCCGGCGCGTTACACTCTATAGTCATTGACTGCGTACACAGTGATTTTCCTTCATACTGTGGCTCTACGTAACTAGTACATGAGAACACCTACTGTCAGGTTTTATGGCTAATTAGTATATAACGAAGAGGTATAAAGTAAATAAATATAGGTACACTAATTGACCCGTTTCGAATGTGGTATTGCCCAAAATCTACACCTTTGGTCTCGTTTCACTGTTTTCGATCGTGAGACTAATGCCCAGCTATCTTCGTATCTTTTTCGTGAACGTCTAAGTAGTCTTGCACCGTGTGGTTCCATATTCACGGTTATTTTTGTGATTCTGTTGTCCGCCATTCTTACCCATCTCCTTCTTCTTTGTCTTCCCCAATGTTTTGTTTCTTTACTGGTACATCAATGTACAAGCTTCGGACAATTTACAAGTGACATTAGTTCTAATGTCAGTTACCGAGGAGAATAAAGGGGGCAAGTGCAACTACGGCGCGGCGTCGAAATATTGCATTCGCAATAAATTGGACGATGAAATAAAAAGTAGAACGTGAAATAACAAATCTACATGTAAATATAAAAAAGTAACAAATACTGTTAAAAATCGATGCATGAACAAAGAAAACGTGTCTTAAATATATTATATATTCTGCATAGAAATCCGGCTTGTGCCGATCGTACTTTGCAGTTTCATCCAAGTATTGCTGACAAACCAGCCGACAATATATTATGTTTAACAACAAATAATCGAAAAAGTCCTGCGCCCTGCTGCGATCAGCATGTTCGCAGCAATTAATCAAACGTTATTAATAATAGCCGTAAACGGACAAGTAGATTCCCGTGGAAAATGCCGGCTTAGTCCGAGAAAAAGTCTTTTATGCAGTAATCGCTGCGCTATGAACAAGGTACCATTGGATTAAAAATGAAGCATTTGTCAATTTTTAGCGTCGCGATAACTGTAAGTGTAAAAACATGTCGAACTAAACGACAGGCTGCGTAAATAGTCAACTGCCAGTCGCTGCATGCGCGACAGGTTTGATTAATTTTTCCTTCGATCATTTTCTAGTAAAAATCGAATTAATGCAAGCGTACACGTCATTTATTTTCCTGGTCGCGGCTGTGATTAAATGCCGTAGTCGCGCTGGAATATTTATATGCATAATTTCATTAAATAGCCTCGTGCGTTGGTTTTAAATCCTGGTGCCTGTTATAACTTTTTTAGTCATTTTGACACACTTTTTTCCTAGGTAATCCCACGAGTAGCCAATGGTCGAAAACTAAGGCTAACTAAACAAAATTGTAGGTTCTATGCTAGCATGACAGACACAATGCTGGCACAAGAAAAAAAATTTAAGGCCATTAATTACCAGATTATACGCCATTAAAACGCCTTGCGAATACCTTAGCAAAAAGGATATTTAATCGCTAAGCACGATTTTACTTTTTTGTTAAACGAAAAAGTAGTGTCATTTGTTATTCTAATGAAGTCTACGAAAAGGAAAAGTGCCGCCTTTGTTTTAAGTTCTCTCGGACATGAAAACTTAGACGTGATCGAAAAAGGCAAAAAACAATAACACGGTTTATGAACTCAGCACAGTTGTATGCATAAACGATTGCACATTAGTTGCAATCCATCTGTTTAACGTTACCACCCGAAATGCATTACGGTAAAATTGTAAAATTATATCTCGACCCAGCATTTAAATTTCTTAAAGTTTGAGTTTCCACCAAGCCTCTCCGAGAATGACCTACACTTTACGTTGAAACATGCATGCCTAGATAAACGGCTGCATGTAACTGAATCCAGTTTGCATTTAAATAAAGTTGCACATTAACAGAGTACAAATTATTCCATTGTGCACCTCAACATGTTGAACCACTCTATAGTACCTACGATTTCTCTGTCACAGTTTAATTTACCTTTGTGAATTATATTTTGAGAACTTAATTAAGAAAAACGCAAATCACCCACCTGCAGTACTTGTATCCCTTAATATGGAAAATGAGTTCTGTCAATATCAACATTTCATAGCAGTTCTTACATAAAACCAAAAAAACTAAAATTTATGACAGATTTTGAGCAATGTAGCTACCCAGGAGATCCCTACAAGGTTTGTATCAATTTTCTTTTCCCCAGTGATTGGTTGGAATTTGTAGGAAAAGTCACTAATTGGAGTCACTTATCTGCTTTACGATGATTAACTCTCTTGTTATCTGACCTACCTTTTTTTAGGACTCTGTAGGTACCTACTCTTGTCTGCTATGACAGTGATGCCTGTACTCTTATTTTTTCTCAAATAAATTTTCCGGGATTTCTTGATTTCAAGGTGAGATTGATTCGGTTTTCATGATACTTGTCTTGCTATATTTTTTGGTTTTTTGGTGATCTGCACAACAGGGTTTATTGTTTTTGCCTTGTGGTTATAGTTTAAGCTTGGGATGTCTGTGCGGTGTTGTCTTATATGTCTTATAGACGCGGACGCTCCTTTTCCATCTAGCAAGGAAGTCTAATCTTGGTACTCGAGCTTGAGTCATTGTCTCTGTGATCATTCTCTTGTAGCACCCTTGAACGATGGGTGAACACTTCCCTAGCTAGCTTAAACCCTCGGCAGAATATGGCGTGAATAATAACCAGACCAAAATTCATATATTATAATGAAAAAACAAGAGGGCGCCAGTCGTTATTCACAACAAAAAAAGCCTAGCTAACAATTCACTTCAACACCTATCTTGGATGTCTTCTGCTTCACAATGCTAATCTAAAAAAAACGAGCAGGTTCAGGAAGGGTTATACGAACAGATAAACACGAATGCAAAAGCACTCACTAAGAGATGTCACATATATTATTATTAACATGTGCCGAAGGCTCAATAATGTCCAAGCGTAACAATCAAATAGCTAATTCCAGGTAATAACCTTGGGTACTGCAGCAGCAAACCACTAACAAATTGAATTTGGTGCCAACCCCAAAAATGTTGTGTCAACAAATTTGGCACAACAAAGTATTGTAAATCTAGAATTCCATGCAAACATACTAATACGAATCGAATAGCCTAGCGTTCGAGTTTGAGCAAAAAGCTGTTACAGTAACCTGCACATGCTCTGAGAACGATTTCAGAAGAACTCTGAAGATCGCAGACTGAACCGCCTATTCAGTCAACAAAACAAGTCCACTGATAGTTTCCAAAAACAGCGTGCACTTACTGCACATCTATCTTGGACGCTTCAACGTAGGTCTCCTCCAGCTAGTAGCGCTGCCGGGCGAGTGATAATCTGCAACACTTTAAACGCTGGAAAAGTACCTCCAGCGCAGAAAAAATTAGCACGCGGAAATATATCGTTGGGTCATCGTCAACTGTCAGCGACGTCCAGAAGTGAGCAAGGTGCATCAATTAAAGCCTAATTTTCAATTTAATTAATACAGAACCCTAACGGATGACATGTGGTTAACCAAAGAGCGATATCGGATCAGAGATTATCTGTGCTGCCACATGAGAGCGGTGGCAAGAATATCCTACCATTGCTACATTTGGTAGTACTCGACGTTTGCTTTCACGTGGAGCGGATCCCAGTTGGCCACATAGTGGAAATCCCAAGGACGCCCTTACGACTCGAGTGCCAAACGGAAAAGAAACTTGTTTCCCAACAATTCGGCGACCTGCGTTGCTTATCACAAGGTGTGTGCATTCAAAATTGAAAATGTTCCTTACTGCAGCGAGCTCGGAAATGAAGATGGGAGCTGTGCACTAAGAAGTTAAAGATGCGAGCGCCAAAAATTCGATGGGCACAATCCATTATAGGAATGCCAAAAATATTTTTTATGGATTATTGAATTGCTACACCTGTCTGTTTATTTGAGGATGTATGTATTTTGGAAGTAAACTACCTGTAAACCGCCCGCCACTTCCGGCATTTCTTTCCGTTCCTGTTTTATAAGTAATCTCATTGTTCTCTACGTTATCTTTAAGGTACTCTTAAAACATTTTCGAATGGGAAAGAACTTTGATGTCTACCGTTTGCTGACATGTGCGTCGCTCGCTGAAAACAAATCAGCTTTATTGCGATTTATAGGGTCTCGAAGCAAATGGTCGACGATTGAAGTTCATTGTTTTCTTATTCCACTTGTTGAGTACCCGGGGGTGCAGTTATCACCATTTTGTTTCCTGCTTCGTTCGAAGACTGCATTGGAGGTTACTTATTGTAAATTTTGAATTCATTCTAATTTTGAAAACTACTAATAACCATTAGTTGTTTATCAATTTCACTTGCTTGATTATTTATGTTTAGTAGATAAACAAAAGTTGTTCACTAATTTCATTTGATTCTTGTATTTCCTGAATTTATGTTGTAATTTATAATTCTCAAGAATTGTAATACTCTATCTATTACTAATTCAAATTATTGTGGGTTTTATAAGGACACACACATATGACTTTTGTAACACTTTTTATTTCAACTGACTCTCGACAATAATGTAACAAATAAATAATATAACAATGCACAGAGGAAACACACACACAAATCTAGTCTTGTACAAGAATACTAAACGAGTAATTTCATTGACTTATGCTCACCTGGCGAGTAAGCTAGTAACTCTTCTTTTTAATTCATAAACTTTTTTAAAAACTTTCTTTATAAACGATTCATGTTTCGAAGAGTCCGCATCTACGACTGAGATATGAAAAGTAAATCATCTCATTTAATGCCGATGCTCACTTCGTCAGAATCGATTCTGAGAGCTCTTATTTAGTCAAATAATTTTTTTGCTTGTATAATCTCCGTACACTTTTTGTTCATTACATCTTTGGTAATATTTTTTATACTGCTAATTTTAAAACTGATTTCGAATGGTATTATTTATATCACAATGATTCGACGCTAAATTTTGTAATCCTTCCAACCCATTTGTCGCTTTCAGGTCTTCCTACGTATCCACACTATACCAATCTTTTCTTAGCTGATTTCGGAGGCTTTCAAGGCTATTGTCATTAAGTAACAAATGACTTCTGGGATTGGACCGTGTCATTAGTGAGGTCGAAGAACTCAACGTTTGGCCCACTTTCGTAAGGGGCTTCATCAGAAGGTAAAGCAAATGAGCACGGTAACTCAACACGTAAACCACGCCAGAGGCGAAACTCTTTTGCAAGTTAAGGGATAAAAGAGCACGGCAACTGAACGTGTAAGCCACGCCAGAGGTGAAACTCTTCAGAAGAGTTTGTTACTTAATCAATCTTTTCTCTTCAGTTCAGTGTAGCGTATTTTTTCAATATCCGTTCTTCTTAGAATACTTTTACTAGTTATGCTGTCCATTCTTGTGACTACTCAGCATTTCTTCCATCTCTAATGCCTTAATATTAATTTTCTTTGTACTCGTTATTATGCTCTGCACAATAGAATGTTTCGTATTCTTGATATAGTGCCTGATAATTTTCTTCATGTTTCTCATCATTTACCAAATTGAGTGTGTTGACATGATCATTTCTCACTGGAAAACTTATAGCTTTGTATTCACTTCTTTAATTTCCTAATGTTTTTGGAGGACTATATTAAATAAATCCTAGCTGCAGTTTTTCTGAGGATTCAAAGCTTTTAATAATTGTTTTGTATACGTTTTTACTGATATAGTCTGCTTTACAGTTACTCCTTCTTCAATTGCATTCACCTCTTCTGCTTTTTGAAAGGCCGTATGGATATCTCTATCTTTCGTCTGTTTTTCTTTATCAGCTGCTGCATAGTATATACTATTTCTTATTAAATCCTGATTGACTATTTCCAATTTTTCTTTTATTTGTTCCACTACTTTGTATTGTTGTATTACATTAAGTATCTTATCCCATACTTCTATCTCCTTCACTTCTCACAAATTCACCAATAGCTCTTCTTAGCAAATTTTCAACTGCTTCCAAAGTGTTTAAGAATATCCAAAAGTTTACATAAACTGCGAACAGATTTCTAAATGTTCGTACAGATATCGTTGAACATTATTCTGTTTGATTCGTATATGAATGTCTTAGCTTTACTATTTTGACTTTCATAAATTTTCAAAAAAAGGGTTATAAAGACAAAATCAAAGCATTTCAAACAATACTTAGAGTTTACTACATATATTATAGCGACACGGTAGCTCAGTGGAGGAATAAAGTGAGAACGCTCCCCGCTCAAGAAAATAGGGTGGCATTTTAGATGTATATGACAATCCTGGAAATTGTCAGGCGTCACTTGGTGATCTAAACCTGATGGTAATGTAAAGGTCTTCCAACAAGACGGTAGGAATATAGATGGGAATTACTGTTACTCACTAGTAACGTTCCATTCGTTCCAGTTACTGAAATATAACTATCCAAAATAACGTTACTACGTTACTGATAAAATTCCCACATACACACGGCGTTCCGTAATAATGTGAGCCAGCGGCGACTGCTGACAGGTGATGCTGTTATCGCTGATGCTAATAAACACCTTGAAAGACCGAAACATCGCTGACATTTTTATAGTATCGTATGCGTATATTGCGGTTACCAAGTTAGCAATAGAAATGAGTTCAAGAAAGACTTTCGTGATTTGTAACGTTTTACTCCAGAGTCAAGAAGAGCTACCATGGCTATTTATAAGCTAAACGTTATATTTATAACTGTAACTATAAGGAGATTTTTTTATTTTTATAAGTGAAAAACTATCCACCGAAAGCTCTCTAATTAATCATTAGAAACGATCCATTTATTCAATTTTATTGGTAATATTTGAAACGACAGCTTCACATGCGCGTGCCGTTGCCATTTTCACAATTATTTTTAGGTAATTTTTACATAACGTGTCGCTAAAATAAGGGATGCTATTTTAAATTAAACGTGCAAATGCCGCTGTCCATATCTTAATTTGTATCATTGAACTGGTTTAACAAAGTTCCACGTTATTTGCTGAACAAGTAACGAAACAAAACGTTGCCATAAAATAACGTTCCAAAATAACATTACGGAGTTTTTGCAATTTTGTTACGCTAAAATAGAGGCCCGCTAAAGCGTATGTTACCTAGCGGGGCCAACGATACAGCCAATCAAAGTCAAATTTTCTATGTTAGCGTAACGCTATTTTAACGTGACGTGGGGCAAAAACTCCCTATTATTAAAATAACGACCCATCTCTAAATAAGAAGCCTTACAGCATGATGAATATTCGCCCTGACTTCGGGGAAACTGGCAGGGCTGTGCACCGGAACTCATCTTGATTCATACAATGTGTTCTTCTTTACCTGAAAACATGCCGTGTACTTTTAGTTTTTAAATAGCCTATAATATCAAAGCGTCTGTTACATTATTCACAGCAGCCAAAGACGAAATTTCTTGAATAAGACATTTAGTGCGTCTTTATTCTAAACCCTGGCCGATTACGTCATGGTGGCGATACAATTTAAATGACTTCCAACGAGCTTAGAACTACGCGGAAGACGCCCTAAATACCAAAGCTAAAAGAAAAATAAGGTTTAAACGCGTGGTGTCGTTTTGCCTAGTTCTTCAACGGTTAAATTTTGTAAGTCTATGAACAATCTTGAGTCTTATGTAGATATTTAATAATAGTTTATAATCAATAAATTTCGAAATGTCACAACTGGGTGCCCACTCATAGGCGCCGTCCTGTTATCTTTTTTCAATCTGTAGCTTTCACTGTTTTCTGCACATGTTCTATGGGACGTCGTTTTTCCTTTCTTTCTCTTCCAGTTGCCGTGGAAAAATTTTTTGTAGAATACCTGAGATATACTCTACCATTTCAATATATTTTGCTCTATCTTCATCATGATTGTGTGTTGCACATTCATAAGATGTTGTATGTCTTTGTTTCTTCTACGATCTTCTAGACGTACACTTGCACAACTTCTTCAAAAGTTTACTCACATTCTTCTTCTTCTTTACGTGCCATGTCCTCCTCGAACGTTGGCTATCATCGTAGCTATTTGAACTTTGTTGACTGCTCTCCTGAATAATGTAGCAGTATTCACTCCATACCACTCCCGTAAGTTCTTTAGCCAGGAGTGTCTTCTCCGGCCTGGACCCCTTTTGCCTTCTATCTTGCCTTGTAAAATGTTTTGCAGGATTCTGTATTTGTTATTCCTCATAACGTGGCCTAAGTATGCTAATTTACGCTCTTTTATTACGGACAAGATCTCGGTGTCTTTATGCAATCTCTCTAGTACTGTGGTGTTGCGTACCCTATCTGTCCAAGGTATTCTAAGAATACGCCTATAACACCACATCTCAAATGCTTCTATTTTTTTAGTAGTATATGCAGTGAGGGTCCAAGCTTCCACTCCGTAAAGTAAGACCGAGAATACATAGCATCGAAGCAGTCGTAGTTGTAAGTTCAGACTTAAATCCCTAGAACACAGTACCTTCTTCATTCTTTTAAAGGCGTTTCTGGCCTGTTCGATTCTTGCTCTGATTTCAGCGGAGTTGTTCCAGCTACTATTAATAGAACATCCCAGATATTTGTAATTCGCAACCTGTTCTAGTTGTTTACCGTTAACCGTTACGCTTGCTCTTAGATTCTCGTTCCTGCTGATTACCATTACCTTAGTCTTATTAACATTCAGCTTCAGCCCTGCTTCCATACTTTTCTGGTTTACGCTCTCTACCAGAATCTGCAGTTCATCTTCACTAGTTGCTAAAAGCACAGTATCGTCAGCGTAACGTAGGTTGTTTATTATCTCGCCGTTTATTACAATTCCTTCCTGTCTGTTGTCCAGAGCCGCTGTAAATATTTTTTCTGCGTAAAGATTAAACAAAACCGGTGACAGCACACAGCCCTGTCTTACACCCTTTTTTATTTGTATTTCTTCGCTGCGTCTGTTTCTTGCTCTGATAGATGCCGTTTGTCCCCAGTATAAGTTTGCGATAATTCGCACATCCTTGCTGTCTAGTCCGATTTCTCTGAGAATGTCTATAAGTTGTTCGTGTTTGACGCAGTCAAATGCTTTCTCATAGTCGATAAAGCACGCGAATACGTCGACTGAGATGTCACGGCATCTTTGCACTAGAACATGTAGTCCCATAAGGGCCTCTCTTGTGCCGAGTCCGCTGCGAAAGCCGAATTGCGTCTCGCTAAGATGTTCTTCACATTTTTTGTAAATTCTGGCATGGAGGATTTTGAATAAGACTTTTAGAACGTGACTCACATTCCTCATAGTTTTTCGCCCCGCTTTACAAACGCTCAGCTTTTAGATCCATAGATAAGACCACCTTCAGTAATGGTACTAGCGATTTTGATTAGGATTTCTTTGAACACTTCCTTGTCTAATTTAAGCGTGGTTAATCCATTTTCTCTACAATTTTTAAAATGTGTACTACTTTAAACCACAACATGGTCCCGTAGAAGCTTTTCTATTTCGTTATTGTTACTTACAAGGTATTCTATTTTCGAGGTACCTACGACAAACGTCCAGTTTGTATATTTTTCGATCAACTGTGTGTCTTTATCCTATGAAATATGGATAATATTGTTTCGCATCCACTATTATAAGACTTTCGACAATACTGACATAGTAGTGCCATTTCCAAATATAATTTTTAACATCTAGACACCAGCCAGCACCCTTGACGTAGCATTTGGATATTGTAGTAGTTGTGGATATTTTGCCTCTTTTTATAGTTATTGCTTTTGTATTCTTATGTAATAGTAATAGACATTTTCTTGTAATTTATATAGTTGAGTGGCGGCTTGTCTTCGGGTTTACGTTTAGAAATCCACCTATTTCATATTTCAATTTATGACATGTTGTCGAAATTAAATAAAATTATAGTTTGAACCGCCCAGTTAAATTTTTTTAGATGATGTTAAGAAATCGTCTAAGTGCTGCTTGTCGCTTTCTTCAAATGTATCACTATAATTTGCATTGAAGCATGATCCGTGACATTTTTCACCAATTATTATACAACAGTTTAAACCTAAAAAAAATACATTTGAAGAAAACGATGAGAAGACAGTAGACGATCCGTCAACCTCATCTGCAGATGAAATTTCGACCGAAGGTAATTTTTAGTAAATATATAGCATATGAAAATATGTTCATATGTGGAATTAGATGAGGAATTGATGGAGCTAATACGACGAATGTCAAATTAGCCACCCCAAATGTTGTCATTTTTTTAATTTAATCCTTAGTCCTCCTCCCCCAAATCGTGAAGGTTAGTTTCGCATATGCTTGTTTATATCTGGTTTACTGATATTACAATATTTTTATAGAAACGGATGTCGAAACGCAAGAAGGTCTTCCATTGGAAATCGCCGAAATTATACTCATAATACCTAGGAAGCTCGTTCTATTTACTATTACTAGTCTATAGTTGATTCAGATTCAAGATAGAGCAAAATTTGCAACCCAAGTTACAAATATCAGCAGTAAGTTGATTACTAATATAATTTTATTAAAATTTAGTACAGAGAGACATGACCTTGTTGCTGTCTTTATGAATGTCAAAATCAGTGGGGGAGGAGGCCATTTGCAACATTTTTTAGTGGGTAAATTTATTCTCAGATCACATTCAGCAGATTTAATTTAGGTAAACATCGCACAATTTTCAAGCTTTGCAAAATTGACAATAACTATAACCTCTATAATATACTACGTACATCCCACGATCTACATTTTAATAAAATCAAATTAGTAATCAACTAACTGTTGATATTCGTAACTTGGGTTGCAGATTTTGCTCTATTTTGAATTTGAATAAACTATAATTATGTTATTTAATGTAGTCATTACTTTCTGGTTAGATGCCCGAACATGCCATTGATATATTCATTATAGTCGATATGTACGCATTAATTTGTTTATAATTATCAGATTAAACGTGGCTTAGATAGTCTTTTCGGGGATAAAGCACCTATGGGAGTTAACTCCATCATTCCCTCAATGTAATCGGAACTCCCTTGTATATTTATCTGTAATTAATTTATATTGAACCACTAAATTTATGACTCCTCTAGAAATCGCACACTCTTAAAACTACCGAAAATCAGCTCGCCACCACGACTTCCTATTCTTCTTCTCCTATTATTCTGTAGCAATTATTTCTCTTGATTTATGAGGATAAGTTTATCATTTCTGTGTTTATTGATACTGATTTCCTGTGTATCATTTCTAAATGTATTGCTACTTATCACTTAAAATTAAGAAAAGAGCATGTTCTAAAATTAATGTCAAACGACGTTTAATATTAATATTATTTTCAGGTAATCATCTAGATAAGGTAAGGATGTTTTACTTTGAAGTGCTTCAAAAATGAACATCCTATTAAGTGCATATCCAATTTATTCAACTACTGAACCATTGCAAAATCCTAGATTTTTCCTTCGTCATACATCTTCCTCGTAATAGCGCATTCCTCAGCAGCTGCGCACCAGCGCAGCGTGACTAGTAAAAATCCAGCCACTAAATCTTCTCGGCAAATTTATCATAACTCGGAAAAAACGAGTCTCTCGGTAGTTGCACGCTCCACTTAATGCTAATTATTCCTGATTGACAAGGGCGCTAAGTGCGAGCCTTTGAAACAAGCAGTCGTGCATGCACGCAGGAAGTTCCTTAAATTACGACTGACGTAGCTTGTTATAAAACTGCCCCATTAGCGTGATAAGCCCGTGTCTGAATCAGTTTGCAAGAAATCTCAATATCAATCTGGCGTAATTTATATGCACCAGAAATTAAAGTGTCTCGGGTGAAAACGCTAAACGGGTTTGATGACAACCAGCAGAGGAAGAGCTTCAAGGCTTTGGTACTGAACTCTATAATATAAAAATTTAGCTTAACATATATCTCATATTACAAAATTAAATAATATGAATGCTAATGAAGCAAAACGTTTACTAAAAAAAATTAGAAGTTTCATTGGAATACCAAGAACTATAGCTTATCACTGTCCTATATCTTACTTAAAATAAGTGAACTATAGTAGGCCATCTTCTCAGAGTAGTCTTTTATATTTCGTTATTATCACATTATTGTCCAATTTGTTGAAATAGTTAACCTTTCGGTGGAGTTCAACTTCATTGTTACCTTGGCATGCCAATTACCGCAGTTTCTGTGCTTTCCTTAATAGCATAATCCACTGTTATCTTTATCGACTGCCGGGTTATAAATATTTGTATTTTTTATAGTGTGTCATCTTCACTTGAAATGGTTATTTACACTACGGTTATATTTAAGTGTTTTAGATCAAAACGATATGATTCGCTTTTAAAATAGATATGTGCTGACCTCTTTTATATTCTGTTCCATTAAAAATTGTTGCCAACAGGCTCTTTCCTTAATACCATAGTCTTTTTGAGCATAACCATACAACAAGTGGCTCACCATCGGCTTTAAAAGAATTATTTGAATCATGAAAGATTTATGCACCATGAGCAGAGTGTATGTCAGACTGTGATTCACTAATTGCATTGCCGTTTCAAAGACGTAATTTTTTTTAATACAGGGAAAGAATGCATCCAGCTTCAGCGGCATTTTGTTAAATTCTCAAATTTACGAGTTTTATATTTCAATACTGTGAGTTTTGTTTCGTGAATTTATTCCACATTTTTGGACTGTGTTACAGGGCATCGCTGACTACATGTTACAAGCTTAAAAGTTGTTCAATAGTTCAGTGGGATAGTGGAGTGAAGCATAGACTGGAATAAAAAGTGACCGACTTGCGATCGTCAAAGTAATTGTACCATCGGCAACGATTTTAATAACTTTCAAAAATAAATGTTATATTCCATTTTTCAACTTAAAATGTTAGATGATTCGATCACACTCATTTATTGGTATCCTTGGCACGTACTAAATTTTATCTAAATTCTTACAAAGATATTAAATATCCCATAAAATGTGTTCAGAAGTCGCTCACTTTTCTATGATCCCAATGGTACCTTAAAAAATGGTCTTGGTATTTTAAAGCGCCACCATGATATCATGGATGCTAATGGTGGACTTCAAAGTTGCACCAAAGACAACCTCCTTGACGACGGCAAATGTGGGCGGTGCTCAAGCTTCAGTTGTCAAAATACAAAAAAACTGCACTGCGCTTTACAGATAAAAATTAAATAGTAAATTTAAAAACTCTATGAAGATAACATTTATAAAATTACCTTTAACGGGTCATGCATGCAGCCGTGACCGCAACAAACAGTTTGAAAATATTGTCTAAATTTCTACCTGCTCGTGATAAGCAAAACTAGAAGATGATTCTTTGCAATACAGATCAATATCGATAAACACTGTACTGCTTAACTAGATATGCCTCAAAACATACACAACGTGTAACTTACTGGGTATCACACATACAAAATTGATGGTAATTTACACAAACACGACCTTCCTTTAAAAACATATTGCTATGACATCCCTTTGTGCATTAAGCATTTTTACAATAAAAGGTAATGAGTAATTAACAAAGTTCATTTGCCAAAGGATAATCGACAACACAAACAGATTTCCTTACCGTAGGGCTTAGCGATCAATTGTAAATGATCACATTTAGGGCATAAGATTGTTTTAAAAGTAATTTTTATGAGATTGTTCAATACGTTAATATTTAATATGTTTGGCAAAACCAAACTAAAGTACACTTGGAAACCATAATTTTCGCCACACTATATGTTCAGGGTGGAGCTTGTAATGGACTGTATGAATTTAATTTGGACAGTTGCAGGAATATCTTAGGGGTGCAGGAATTAAAAAGGGGTGCAAACCAACGGTCTCGTGCGGTCTCACACGAGATGATGTACCAAAAAAGACCTGGGGCCGTTGGTCAGCGTGACACAGTGAAACAAAACTTCAAACTGTATGTTTATTGACTAGAATATTTTTCTATTTATACATATAAAAATACTGACTTAGCTTACAAAGTTTAATATTTGCCCTAGTTTCAGCTCGCATATGCACTTGCTTATTCAATTTCATAACAAAGAAACTTGCAGAGTGCAGAATCGCAGGCTGTTCACCGGTCATTCGAGCACTGATTACATTACTGCTGACGCTTTGTTAAGCATTTTCCGTATGCAATATGTGTTTGTGAAATATTCGCCTAATTAAATTAAAAGGATTAAAATTTATGTTTGGTTCCTAAACATTCTGCCGAGCGACAAAGGGCCGGGATGGTGTGGCTGAGGCTGTCTCTCCATCTTCTTCGTCAGGTGGCAGTGGTTGTAACCTGAAGCTCTCTGACGGGTCTGAATTTGAGCGTGGCTGCGGTTTCCTATTCTTTCTCCAGTACTTCCATAATGTCCAGATGATACAAACTGATACCAAGATACCGATTGTAGTACCAGTGTTCACCATGATGGTATGTTGATGGTGCCACAATGGATATTCCTGATGTAGCTGCAACTCGTCTTCTTCTTCTTGTAGGCGTTGAAAATGATCGGACGGTAGCAACACAGGTTCCTCCATTTGCAGTTGAGGGTGGGTGCTCGTATTCTGCAAAGTAGTGTTAATAATTACTTGCATTGGTTTGTTGAACCCAGCTACGACAGGAATAGTAGTGAATAGCTGAGTATGCAAGGTAGTCCGTTTGGTGTATATAGCACAATCTGGGGATATCTGGATTATGCCAACATCTTGAATCTTCATATCTTCTCGATTCCCGCTGCATTGTACTGCTGCTGTTGTGGGTTGATTCGGAATAAACAACCATGTATTCGCTGCGTACAGTTTCTTCCATACCAGGGTCTTAACTGTAAACTGATGGACCAAACATTTGATCTTGTTTAATCGTTGATAGATTTCGTCAATGATGCAATTAGGATTGTCTTCAATACTTCGAACGGCGGATGGCCTACATAGGTAAAGATGTTTTCCTATTGGCTCGATCTCCTTTAACTTGTCCTCTTGGATTTCAAAATAGGTTTGTTCGTTGTAGTTGATAGCTAAGAACTCCATCGGCAAGTTCATTGATGCGTAGGTTCCATTTCCTTTCTTTACTGGAATAGGAGTTGGTTTTATCAAGTTGTATTCCCGCTTCTCAGTTATGTGAAAATAACTGAAGATCTTGATTGATTCATTGTTGAAGCTAACTTCCATCTTGTGCGTTGGCGTAGTAAGAATCTCTAGGTTTGCTGGAAGATTGACCATTGCATTAGTCATTATTCTGTCAAATTGTGACGATGGAATAAATTGCATGATGTCTGCCCTTTTAAATTTTACATTTAGTAGTTGTTTGTACTTCTCACCCATCTCTTGTAAGTAGTTGGTGGCCATCTGATATGATGTCAACACATGTATGTTTAGCTTGTTGTCGTCCGTCTTCTTGTACCAAGGTTCCATCTCATTGATTGCTAGCAACCCTTCATTGAGTTTTCTTCGAAAATTATCCAACTTCTGGGATATTCTGGCTTCAGTCTCATTTAGAATTGCTGCAGTTGACAACATGATCTTCGTCTGACGATTAGATGAATGTATTAATTCTAGTTGATTTTTCTCCAATGATTCGATGTCATGGTAGACTTCATCGTTGACTCCAAACACTGAGGTTAGTAGTTGCCCTAATAATCCTCGCTTGGTTCTGACATCTTGACTATAAATGCTTCTCATATTCCAGATGATCTGTCTTTGCTGCTCTCTCAGGTGATGATTTAATTCTTTGCAATGGGATTCTGCAGATAATACCAGTGCCTTGTCGCATAAGGTATTCCTTTGTTGGATTGTCTTGTTTATATCTTCTTCATCTACTCGGATGCTGGAGATGTTCACTGCTACTTCGAACCTGAAGTTTCCCCTCGAGAGTTTTGCGTGGCCAAGTTCTTCAATGAATAGGCCAGGTGACGGATACTTTACTGTATACGACCCCTTGGTTGCCGAAATTATGGTGTATAACGTAAGTAAGAGTGTTATAGTTTTTGTTACTGTTGACACTCCACTACCCCTGCTTTGCTTTCTACTTCCTTTTTCTTCCTCCTGTCTTGGTAACGGAACGAGCTTGGTAATAGGACGCTTGAGAATTGTGTCTCCCTTTGTCTTAACGGTTGCAACTCTGACAATGCCATCTGTACCTGGATGCACTTCTGTCACTCTTGCTAAAGGCCATCGATTGGGAGGACTGTTTTCATCCTTTTGTAACACTAGATCCCCTACTTGCAAATTCTCTTCCTTCGAAGTCCATTTCGTTCTGCGTTGTAACCCAGATAGGTATTCCTTAGACCATATTTTCCAAAAGTCGTTTTTCAACTTTTGAAGTAGTTTCCATCTTGTCAGTGTTTCTGAATGTACTTCTAATGGTGGTTCATTTGGTGTTATAAGTTCCCTTCCAATTAGAAAATGACCAGGGGTCAACGCTACCACATCGTTGGGATCTGTGGTTAATGGACAAAGTGGTCTCGAATTGAGACATGCCTCTATTTGGTACAGGAGGGTCGATAGTTCTTCAAACGTGAGGGTACTGTTCCCTACAATCCTTTTCATGTGATACTTTGTTGACTTCACCGCTGCTTCCCAGATTCCTCCGAAGTGGGGAGTTGCCGGTTAAATAAAGTGCCACTGGATTCCTTCTTGAATAAGTTTTTCTTGAACGCTAAAGTCTCCTAGAGTTTTCTTGAAGTCCTTCTGCAGAACTATATTTGCTCCTACAAATGTGGTTCCGTTATCGCTATAGATATGAAGGCATGTTCCTCTTCTGGATGTAAATCTTCTGAAGGCTGCCAAAAAGGCGTTTGTTGTTAGATCACTGACAGCCTCCAAATGAACTGCTTTGGTAGCCAAACATACAAAGATAACAATATATCCTTTGTATGACTTATTCCCTCTTTCTTTTGCGGTTCTGATTTGTATTGCATAATTCAGGCCAGTGTGAGAAAATGGCAGGGACGGCGTTACTCTAGGCTCAGGTAAATTGCCCATGAGTTGCTGCAACGGTTGTCTTCTGAATGCAAAACATTTCATACAGGTGTGAATTTCTTTGCGTATTATTTTCTTCACATTGATGATCCAGAATTTTCTACGGATGTATGCTGCTGTAGCTTGACTTCCGCCATGTAGCAGTTTCTGATGGACGTCTCTCACTATTAGGTGGGCTAGATGACTATTATGGGGAATGAGAATAGGATGTTTCTCATTATATGGCAACATTGAATTTTGAAGTCGTCCTCCCACTCTAAGAGTTCCTTCATCATCGATGAATGGTCGTAATGGTGCCAAGGAACTTTTTGTGTGAACCGAAATGTTTTTCTTCAAGGTTTGTATCTCTGTTTCCCAGCTGCGTGCTTGCACTATACGGATGATTTGAATGAGGCAATTGTTGAGTTCTGCTGCCGTAGGGTATTCGGTCGGAAACTGTTGTCTTCTGCATTTTTGAGCAAACCTGTTACAGTATGCAGTGACCCGTAGTAACTTCTGCAGTGACGAATATTTGGATAAGATGTCCAATTCTTCTTTTGATGCGATAAACGCTTGGACTTGGTGAATTTTTGCCTCTTCTGTAGCTGTTATGGGAATAGTTGTTTCCGTCAGTGGCAAAGGATTAGTTCGTAACCATTGCGGCCCGTTCCACCACAATAGATGATGCTGTAATTTGACAGGAGTGAGTCCTCGGGATACAGCGTCTGCTGGATTGTCCTCTGAGCGCACATGATGCCAATTTCCGCTGGGGGTTACTTCCAATATTTCTGTTACCCTGTTTGCAACAAATGTTTTCCATTTCTCCGGGCCTGCTCTTATCCAGGATAAGGTTATCATGGAATCTGACCACGCGAAGATGGAGATGCTGGGGATGTCCAGTGCACTAATAGCTTCCTTCAACATTTTTGCTGCTAACGATGCTGCACATAACTCTAGCCTTGGCAACGTTTTCTTCATTTTTATAGGTGCAACCTTTGATTTGGCTGTCAATAGACTTACTTGAATGCTGTCTTCCTTTACTACTGCTTGATGAGGGATGAAGTAGGTTTTTCGTATATTGGCTCCTGGTTGAACGCGTTTCATATGTCCTAGTTCTAAGTATTCCTTCATAAAGGTTTTGTATTCTTTACCTAGAACTTTATCTTCTTCTAACCGTTTCTCCAGTTGAATGAACCGTGCCATTGCCTTTTTTCTCGAATCCCCAAGCTTTTCTATTGGTTCCTTGAACGGAATTTTCACTGTATATGTACCATCAGCATTTCTCTGGTGGTTGCAGTTGTAGAATTCTTCGCATTCCTTGTCTTCGTTGGACATCATCTTTTCTGGTACAACTTCTTCAATCTCCCAAAATTTTGTGAGTTGTTCATCTTCTGCAGCACATGCGACCATGCTAAGAATTTTCCTTTCTTCTGATGGTGCTGTTGCATTCCCCGTGATGATCCATCCAAGTTCCGTGTTTTGCGCTAACAGGCCTCCGTTGAATTTTCGTACTCCTTCCAAAATGATTTCCTTGTAGATGTCTGCTCCTAGGATAACGTCTATTGGTCCAGGTTTCTGAAATAGTGGATCAGCCAACACCATATTCTTACAGTCCTGAAGTTGATAGTTTTCGACTGGTTTTTCTGGAAGTGATTTGGTTAACTGTGGCAGTATCAGCATCTCACATGTGGTTGTGTAGTTGCTTGGAAATCGTGGACGTAGGTTTACAGTTAATCGTCCTCGGGCTGTACCTGCTCCTTTCTTACCTAATCCAGAAATGTGCACTCTCACCTTTTCTTCTGGTAGACCCAGCGTTTGAGCTGCATCTCCTGTGATGAATGATGCCTGTGATCCGGAATCTATCAGGGCTCTGAGATACTCCAAACTCCCTGAGGATGACTGGACCTTAATTAGGGCAGTTGCAAGCAAAACGTTGCGATGCTGTCTTCCTACTAGGCTTGCAACAATGTTTTCGTTCTTATTGGTTGCTGTCGCACTGGAAATTGCCGTTGTGGTCTTGGGAGGCTGTTGTTTGCTAAAATCTTCGTGCAAAAGCCAATGATGTCTTTTATTACATACCTTGCACTTCCCTGGGCAAAAGTGTCTGGAGTTATATTTTCCTGTAGGCTTGAAGCAGTTTGAACATAATTTTTTATTCTTTATGAAGTTCCAACGTTCGGATATATTTAGATTGCTGAATTTTGGGCAGGATTTAATGCTGTGTGATCCTCCGCAGTGGAAGCACGATATGTCAGCAGTGTGGTACGTCTTCACTGCCCACCGATCCTGGTGACTTTCCCATGGTTTCCCAATTCCTTGTTTTCTGGGTTCGAGTTTGTTCCGTCTTTGTACAGCTTCCAGCAACTGAAATCTTGTTTCTAAGAAATTCAGTAGCTGCTCGAATTTTTGCACCTCTCTTGGTGCCGTTAGTGACTGCTCATACAGTCTGTTGGTTTCCTTGTCCAACTTCCGTGTCACTATATGACACATGATAGGCCCCCATGTGGCCGTTTCAATTCCTAAGTTCTCAATTGCTCTTAGGCATTCTGCAGTCGTGTCATGGAGTTTCTTGATCCCTTCTGCAGATTCGTTCGACAGGGTTGCCTGGTTGAATATGTCATCCAAATACTTCGCAAGTAGCAGCCTGGTGTTGTCGTATCTGTTCCTTATAATGAACCATGCAGACTCGTAATTGGCTTCAGTTGCCTCCAGGTGTTGCACTAACTTGCTGGCTTCCCCTCGTAACTGTGACTTTAAGTAATGCCTTTTTTTCGCCTTACTTAGTCGTGAATTTTCATGAACAATTCTTCGGAAAATATCATGAAAACTAGGCCATGCTTCGTAGGTCCCTTGAAAAATGGAATTTTAAGAGTAGGCAACACTATATTCGCATGGCTGTGGTCCTTGACACTTTGAACCTCTCCATCCTGGATGTGTTGGTACAGGACTACAATTATTTCGTTGACCATCTTCTTGGTCTCACGGAACTCCTTGTCGTCGTAGCTACCGTGGGATAGTATCTCCTCGTTTAGAGCTTTGATGTCATCCCAATCATCCTTAAAATTCTTAATGTTGTATTCACAATACCTTTTACTGCATTCCTCATTCAACCTATTCCAGACTTCCTGAATGTCGCTTTGGAGTGAATTCACCTTGATCTGTAGCCTTCTTATTCGAAACTGTCCCTCCTTGTCAGTACGTGCGGTCGTATCTTCTTTTGGTCCAGCTGGCTGCTGTGAACTTTCACCTAGTGTGGCTAGATTTTCTTCGCACTTGTCGAGCAGGGCAACCCCTTCATTGTAAACGTCTTTGGTTTGCTGAAAAAAATTGTTTTTAAAATAAGGGTGTTCTTCCTCGACTTCCTTCGCCAGTTCTGAATGGTTGGCCTCAAATTCTTCCCAAAGTTGTTTTAGGGTGGATCTGCGAGCGGTGATATATGCTGCATTTTTTCTTGATGGGCCATCCTTCCTCACGTTGATAATCTGCCTGCGAATGGATTCTGCTAAATCTTCTTGGGTTGTGCAAATCTCCCGTCGCTGCGCCATCGTAACGGTCTTGTTCGATGAGGGCTGGTACGTTTTAAGGGATCACTGGACCAAATACTAGGGGCAGGAACGTTGAAAGGCTCGAAATATCAAATACTAGGGGCAGGAACGTTTTAATGGCTTGAAGGACCAAAATGTTCAGGGGCAGGAACGTTTTAATGGATCGAAGGACCAAAATGTTAGGGGCTGGAACGTTTAAAGGATCGAAGGACCAAAATGTTCAGGGTGGAGCTTGTAATGGACTGTATGAATTTCATTTGGACAGTTGCAGGAATATCTTAGGGGTGCAGGAATTAAAAAGGGGTGCAAACCAACGGTCTCGTGCGGTCTCACACGAGATGATGTACCAAAAAAGACCTGGGGCCGTTGGTCAGCGTGACACAGTGAAACAAAACTTCAAACTGTATGTTTATTCACTAGAATATTTTTCTATTTATACATATAAAAATACTGACTTAGCTTACAAAGTTTAATATTTACCCTAGTTTCAGCTCGCATATGCACTTGCGTATTCAATTTCATAACAAACAAACTTGCAGAGTGCAGAATTGCAGGCTGTTCACCGGTCATTCGAGCACTGATTACATTACTGCTGACGCTTTGTTAAGCATTTTCCGTATGCAATATGTGTTTGTGAAATATTCGCCTAATTAAATTAAAAGGATTAAAATTTATGTTTGGTTCCTAAACACTATAACTACATGTTAGTTATAGTGAGCACAGAATAAGACATTTTAACAAAGTTTGTATGCGACTCCGTGTGTGTTTTAAAAATAAACGTGCAGTGCAATTACGGTTAACAAGTGTGCAAAAACAGGTCACGACACCAGAAGTGATGCACTCGGAACACTGGAGAGCAGATGGGGCTGTTTGCTGTACGTTGGAGCCTGACATCGGAACTGGCCTCAGTCCATTAGAAGCCGAGATCGCCGACAACTTAAAGATTGAGGCCGCGACTGTAGAAATTGAGGCCAATAGCTAAGGAGCATGTCGACTGTCCATTATTAGGAGTCTACGAACACATAAAATTAAGCACTGTACACTTGAAAGCTACATGTTTACGTACCAGTGAAGTTCAAACTGGTGCCGGCCAGATTGGGCCACGAGTGTGCTCCGTGGAGGAACCCGTGCAAGCTACAAGGCAGGCACACACACTTGGAAGAGGTGTTTATGGAATGTTTTGAAGCCTCCATGATTTCAGACTGCAGTGTCACATTGGGCGACGTCACCGATGTTTGTAAATAAAATTTCCCCCGGACAGATAACACTCGCACATGTGCATAAATACAGTATATCTGAGTTTGGTATAGAGAACAGCCCTGGACGTGCTGAAAACGGTTCGACATGACATGAGTGCAGAGAGTTTTGTGTTTAGGTCTAAGGTTTCTGTGTTATAATTAGTGCATCGTTTCACATTATCAACAAGCAATTGGTCGTATTATTTTGCGCGTCATTTAACAACTGTTGAAAAACTTACGTCAATTTAGACCAATACCAGGTGGTAGCGCTCTTTTGTTTTCCGAGGCTATAAATAGAAGCCGCGCTGAATTTTTGGGGACTTTACTACTTTAATTCAATGGTAAACGTCGCACGGTTGCACATTCATTTTAAGGTTAACTAAAATTGTTTTGCTTTGATGTGACGCTTGTCAAATATTTGTATTGTGTATCTGCCACTTACTTAAAAATAAGTAGTTGTTAATTGTCTGTGGAGCTTTTCATTCAAGTTTAGTGCTGGTGTGTTGTGATTTGCAGCAATTTACATAGTTTCTTCAAAAGAATTGGCTCCAAGAGACGAGGTGCAACAGCGTACATTTTGGATATTTGCAGTACCATCGGCGCGCGGTTGGGTTTTCCAGTGGGTCATCAACCAGTAACGTGGATAAGATAAAGATTCGCCCAATTATTCTGTGCTGAGTTCATTTACCTTCATAATGTTTCTTGTAATTTTTGAGTTCTACTATAATACTCAATCTGGCAAAGATGGGAGTTGGAACAGGTTGATAATTAAAACAAAGTTTTCTCGTTTTCCGATACACGATTTAATTTTATTAATGTGTTTCCATGAACCGAAAAAAGTTAATTTGTGCTGTATTTTACGAACCCTGTTTCTTGATTGTGAAAACTTTGCTGCGTGTACCCATAATAAATCAATTAGTCAAGCTTAATGCAGGTATCAAAATAAATTCTGAAGGTAAAGGATATCTGTTCAAAGCAAAGCAATTGACGCTACAACACACATGAAATACGAGATAATAAACCATAAGTTCAGATTGGCTGAACTGCAGGTCAATCGATGCCAAGATTCATAAACCAAGAGAAGTTGAGCGAGATTTGCGGGCTTGCAAATGGAACCCATGGTTCGAAAACTGAAGCAAAATGAACAGTTCCAAGGATGTCGAGGGAGGTGGTTCTACACACTGTGAGACGATAAAGAATGTACAGCAGCATTCAAGGTTTTCTTCAGAACTTCGTCGACGACAAGCGAATGTATCCCACTATATGCACGTCGATATGAAAGTTCAATAAACTCACAAACGAGATGGAAATCGGATTTTCAGATGTTTAGGCTTTCCCAAGCAGCTATAATAACGGAAAAAATAACACACCAACACAACCTTGGTAGTTGACCATATATGGCCAACTTGATCTATCTCCCGACCTAACGCGAAAGCTCAACTAGACGAAAACGACAACCCTTTCTTCTTTCCTTGCGCAGCAAATGCAACAATGGCGTTCAACTTTTAAACATATTTAACAACTGATAATATAAAATACTAATAAATATCGAAAAAAGTATTCATAATTCGAAAGAGTCAATATGCTTTTCAGATGGATCTTGTTTACTTTGCGATTCTTAAAAGACAATAGTATTTGATTTGCCTTTAAAGTACCATTGCAAACGTTATTCGTCTATGTAACTATAGTGGAAGAGATTGGGGAAAAAATTCCAATTTTCTTGCTATATATTATTCTATAACTGCAGAAATTTATTAATATTTACGGTATAATAGTAAACACTATCGCCAAATATTGTTACTAAAGTAATTTCAAAACGATTTAACTATGGTATCAATAAGGAAAGATAAAATGTGCAATTCCGATAAATAAAATGTTCTATATTTCAATGATCTTGAAATCATGAGAATATTCAACATTATATGCATTGGTTATGATGAGAAGTCCATGTCAGCTATTCCAAGCAAATCTTTTACTTCCGAAAATACCTCAACATTTTTCAATTTATATAAGCACGAATAAAATACCATGAAAAATCTTATGCAGATTGCAGATTACCTTCAGCCCCAGGTTTCTGACAACTGTGGTAGTAGTGTTGAAAGCTATTTTGTCAAAGGCTTTCTATATACCCAAAAGGACGCAAGAAGGATCGCTTCTTTCTCCATCATTTTCCACCCTTCTGGTGAGATGGTGACACGCTGTTGCTGTTGAAATCCTACTTTGTAGGTACTGGCGACAGTGTAGAGTTTACGAGCACACTGTCCTTAATATGTGCTTCGAGCATTTTCTCCGTTGTCTTCAATCTGGTTAGTCTCCTTATTCTCAGGAGATAGTTACAAGCGGTGCTGGCTCTCAGGACCATTGACAGACATACTTACAGTAGTTTTCTATGTCAGAACCATTGTAAAATGTTTTGCTTCAGATAGTTTCACTAATTTACAGGAGAAGAATTCTTTAAACTGCTAATGCTTTCCAATTTCTATCGCACCAATCACGTACCTTTCGAGCCAAATCGCTCGACCCCAAAACACTATTTGAGGCCAAATTTAGATCATACAAAGCACAAATCTATACTTTTAAACCTAATGCAAGTAAAGGGTAATTTTTTAACTATATTGTATGAGTCGGATCATTATCGTGTAATAGAACAGTCTTTGCGTATCGGTGTGAAAATTTCAATTGATTTTATCTAGATGGATTCAATGTTTACGAAATATGATCACGATTTTATTTTAAATATTTTAGTATTATATATCTAAATCAGTAACGCTTAAGTAGAAAATAAGTAAACAGGCAACGGTGGTTAGAATTGGTTGCTGTTATTTGTAAAAAAATATTCAACAGCAATTTTCAAAAACTGCAAGCAATTAAATAATGGTTGGAAACTAGATACGTTTAAGAACTTCCAATCCAATATTAATTCCCTGTAAACTCAAAATATACTGGAAGTTAAATCTAACATTAGCTCACTATAGAGCTATTTTATAAAAATCAATTAGAAACCCGCTATACGCTTGCATGAATAATTTGTTTTTGCTTGCTACCAGAATGTTCATCATAGCAAGCGCTTGAAGAGTTGTTTACATATCTTTCTTGGCATCTTCTTTAATTAGCGCTAATAATTTACCAATAATTAACATTAATGGAATTATAAACAATCGCCACTGTTCACGCACACTACGCTGTGCATAGCGAGATTCTACATCGTTTATTACGTGCATGGCCAGCTCCGAACAAAAACTCCGGACGCTAATTATCAAGTTGATTCTGCAGCACCTCGCGTTAATTTATGTAGTACCTATTTTAATTTTAAAAGGCGTCCTAGCAAGTTTTTTCGGTTATAACTACGGCGAGGTCAATGAATAGGTGCCATTAAGTATTAAGCCCTGGCCGGATAAATCAATCACGCAGAAGTTGCTTGGGTGTCTTTAGATAACAATTTGCATACTCGATTGTTTTTTTTTTAATTATTCTGTTTTGGCACCTGGAATGGCAGTAATTAATTTCTAACCCACCAAATTCAATTCAAAAAATCACATATCAATTGCTGGGCACTTTTGTGAGGGTGCCACAATTGGTATTTGTGAAGTACTGCACGAGGTCAAATTGTCGGTTCTGGTTATTGGAGATATCAAAAGTTGCTGATACCTTTGCTAGATCTCAACTTTTCCCAGTCCTTGTCCTGATGTTTGGGTATTGCTTACAGTGAATACCGAGTGCCTAAAATTCAAAGGAACATAGGTTATAAGTCTGCTAGACAGTAATGTATATATTTTTTACCAAGAGAAAACAAGATGGCACATATACTATTGTACTTGTTGCCTAGCTACCAAAGTAATTATTGCATTTTCCATTTCGGTACTCTTATGGAAAATAGTATTTAAACCTCTTCGAACTCTTGGAATTGCCATGTTCCGTACAATTTTAGGCAACCTGTATGTTATGTGGCAAACAGAAGAAGGTGAAGTCGGGTTTCTGGCGCCATAAAACTATAACACATCAGCTAAAAGAAAACAACCTCAATAGAACTTTAGTAAATCTGAAATGTGCACACGGCTGACTGCAATGGGAAATGAGCTGCAGGTGTTTATTTATAATGATAACATCGTACTGTTGACTTGAAATGTAAGGCACTTATCTCAAGTATCACAAGAATTGACAAGAATGATGTCCCAATTGAGCATAGACTTCGCAGAAAAATCAGAGACCAAGAAGTTGCAGAGTAGTGAATATCTGAATGACTACACTATGATATACAGCTTAGTAAAACAAAATAAAAGAGCTAGTAAAAAAAAACGTATAGGTAACAGGATAATTTGAGTAAGAATTAAAATAGACCAAGGAAACTTGACAATGGTTGCAGCTTATGTGCCAGAAGAGGGTAACAATTACGAGTCTGTGGCCTTTATAATGTCTCTCTGACAATTATTCACAAACACAATCAAACGGATCAACTAATAGTTATTAGAGGCCTAAATCCAGGGTTGACAATAACTTGGTGACGAAACCTTCAACGTAACGGTCGCGTCCTTAAAACTTTTACTTCATTCAACAACCTAAAAATAACAACCAATTTCTTCAGAAAGAAGAACATACATAAATACGCATAGACAACGATAAGATTGGTTATATGATAATTAACAACAAAATAATAGAACAGATAAAGGATAACAAAGTATATAGACGATATTGTACTGGGTCAACTAATTTCATGTTCTCTCAAATAGATGCATTCCCCAAATGGAAAAGACACGAAACACACAGCAAATAAAACGGATGGAAGTAGTATTTAAATTTTAGTTACTGAAGACAGCACCTGAAATGTGTATCAAGGGATACTCGCTGATATGTTAGAGCGCATAGACACGAAGCTATAAAGAAAGAAAATTATCGAAGACTTGAAGATGTGAACACTAGAAATAGAAGGAGCGTTAAGAAGAAACAAAAGGCTTTTAGCGATTATATATCAAACCCAACAGGAGAAAATAATATAAACGTAACCTCTCTAAGGACATGGTGAGAAAAGCCCATTATACCAATTATGGAAACGATGCATATATACATGTACGACAAGCAGTTGCATATATAGTATTTAACATTACAAGCCAGGTAAAACAGTTTTTACTGGCGATAGGATTGGGATGACTGGCGAGCCGTTAGGCGAGCCTGTCATATCCTTTAGCCAGTAAAAATGGTTACCTGGTGTGTTTTGTTGAATATTTTATTTGTTTCTCACTTGTAAATAACTAGAAATTTACCATTTATTCAAAATGTCAAACTGACAAGCAACTAAATTCATCAATATGACACATAGGTACTAAGGAAGACAACTCTGGCTTTGCACGCTATCATTTATCTATGAGCACGCTTGTAAAATATAACTGGCTAGCCAGTAAATTTTTTACTGGCTAGCCAGTTAAGAAACATTTTCAAGGTGAATACAGTGACTTGATAAATTGATGTTTACAAGTGAGGAATAAATAATAGTATTTAACATTACAAGCCAGGTAAAACAGTTTTTACTGGCGATAGGATTGGGATGACTGGCGAGCCGTTAGGCGAGCCTGTCATATCCTTTAACCAGTAAAAATGGTTACCTGGTGTGTTTTGTTGAATATTTTATTTGTTTCTCACTTGTAAATAACTAGAAATTTACCATTTATTCAAAATGTCAAACTGACAAGCAACTAAATTCATCAATATGACACATAGGTACTAAGGAAGACAACTCTGGCTTTGCACGCTATCATTTATCTATGAGCACGCTTGTAAAATATAACTGGCTAGCCAGTAAATTTTTTACTGGCTAGCCAGTTAAGAAACATTTTCAAGGTGAATACAGTGACTTGATAAATTGATGTTTACAAGTGAGGAATAAATAATAGTATTTAACATTACAAGCCAGGTAAAACAGTTTTTACTGGCGATAGGATTGGGATGACTGGCGAGCCGTTAGGCGAGCCTGTCATATCCTTTAGCCAGTAAAAATGGTTACCTGGTGTGTTTTGTTGAATATTTTATTTGTTTCTCACTTGTAAATAACTAGAAATTTACCATTTATTCAAAATGTCAAACTGACAAGCAACTAAATTCATCAATATGACACATAGGTACTAAGGAAGACAACTCTGGCTTTGCACGCTATCATTTATCTATGAGCACGCTTGTAAAATATAACTGGCTAGCCAGTAAATTTTTTACTGGCTAGCCAGTTAAGAAACATTTTCAAGGTGAATACAGTGACTTGATAAATTGATGTTTACAAGTGAGGAACAAATAATAGTATTTAACATTACAAGCCAGGTAAAACAGTTTTTACTGGCGATAGGATTGGGATGACTGGCGAGCCGTTAGGCGAGCCTGTCATATCCTTGAGCCAGTAAAAATGGTTACCTGGTGTGTTTTGTTGAATATTTTATTTGTTTCTCACTTGTAAATAACTAGAAATTTACCATTAATTCAAAATGTCAAACTGACAAGCAACTAAATTTATCAATATGACACATACTAAGGAAGACAACTCTGGCTTTGCACGCTATCATTTATCTATGAGCACGCTTGTAAAATATAACTGGCTAGCCAGTAAATTTTTTACTGGCTAGCCAGTTAAGAAACATTTTCAAGGTGAATACAGTGACTTGATAAATTGATGTTAACAAGTGAGGAACAAATAAAATCGTTTACAATGCTCAACCCTTCTCAATGAGATGCGGAACTATTAAAAGATGTTTGTAGAACAAACAACGAATAGACGTTAAAAGTAGTACAGCTTTCGTTAATATTTATATGGACGTGAACCCTCAGTATTAAATACAAAACAAAGAAGCCACGTCGAATATTATCAGTAAAAATGTGCATAAGAGAGGATAAAAACAGAAATATGGACATATATATTAACCACAAACGCTTAATATAAATGATGAAATAGATGAAATAGAAAAATTATGGATAAACGACATAAGTAGAAAGCAAGGAACAGCAAAAATCGGCCCTCACAAACCCAAATAAAGAAGGAGCTCAGGAAGTCCAAAAACATAGAAATCATAACAGGCAATAAATTCCTAATACGGAAAGTGGGGAAATCCCGTTTGTTAAAAAAGAATTTACATAAGGGTTGGCCGTGAAAACTAAAAGTAATATAATAATAATAATAATAATCACTTTATTACCATGTAAAAAAACAAAATTTAAATACAATAATTAAAAAAAAACTGGTAATCACAAGGCGAGATTCAGGTGGGTATAGGTAAATATCCTAAACCCTCTGATCTTCCACCTAACCTTAAACAGCAAGCTTTAGAATTGATTAACTGTCATTGTCATTGTTGTTGTTGTCACAAGTTTATATTATAATCTGCTATAAACGTTCTAAGGTTTGCTGTCTCTAAAGCTTGCTGTTGTCATTAGTTTTGCGAATAAAATATCAAAAATGTCAATTGATACTTGATATTTCTAAAAAATTAAACTAAATAACACTCTATTAATAGTAGGAAAGAAATTAATATCACATTAGAAGAAGTTGGTACCGTAAATAGCAGTACCTAGGAATTCTTGAATATCACGAACACTACAAAGGTTAAATGTCAACTTAATTATTTATGTAGGAAACAATGTACACATAGACTATTGTTATTGCAGTAAAATGACTAAATCTATGCTGTAACTTTATAAACAAATAATTAAGAACAAGGTGGCAAATCCACTTTAACTCCTGTGTTTTGTCATACCACCTACTTTAGTAGAAAAAATGTTTTATGATTTTGTATTTATTACTTTTCTGAATATATACAAAAATTTATAGATGCAGAAAGAAAATTACTTAAGTGTTTTAATATTTCTGTTGACACAATATTTCTACATAAAAGAACATTTACAGAAGGTAAGATAAAATTTTCTTTACAATAGGCATCAAGTGTAAAAAGTGACACTTTGCCAAGGGGGTACATAAACTTCTACTTCCATCTGCGATCATCTTTAATGTAGCTAATAACATTCAATGTATGCAAAGCATACAGCTGTATATAGTTTGAAGATCCAGTGTATTAAATAAAGTAACAGCGTACATAAATCAAACAAGTAGAGACACTCATTGTCGGTTTCTTTGATGTCAAAATGCCAATTTGGATGACCTTTACCGGCTCCTGGGGGAGGGGAGAAATTACTTTCCGATAGTAGTAACAGATGGCGCCACTACTTTGTCACATATATAGCCCCTCTATTTACAAATAGTAGCGACAACCTTTGATGTTGCCGCTGGGGCAAAATCACGTTGGTATCCCTTAAATCCCTAGCATATTTAAAAATTGCCAAGGAAGTTGTATAATTAATTAAAATGTGACATTGACATTTGTCGTGATTTTATTCATTTTTCCCTTCGGGGGCAAATTCTAAGTCGAGGACGTGGAAATGCCACGGTGTTGTGTCGATAAGTGTAAAAATAGTGGCAGAAAAAGATTTCAGGTACTCAGATCAGTTATTTTTTCACTGTTTACACCATATATATAATACACATATATTGCTGGTGGGGCCTGGAAACTTCATAAAACATTACGGCGCCGACATAAGTCTCACTTAGAGTATAACGCGTCTCGCGCGCATGCGTGAGAATTCGAACTCCGCCTTTAGAAGTGAATTTTAAACTTGACTACTTCCCCATTGGGCGGACGACGCTGCCGCGCTTGCGCACAGCTCACCGTATACATGAAGGAGTTGGTTGTGTGTCTCACTTCATCGGTGAGTTTCCCACTCATAGCCGCTAGCAATATAGTGAGTATTAGATATATGGTTTACACTGAAATTTACCGTTTAGTAACTTTTTGTATTTTCATGTTTGCACCAGGTTTGCCCCAGGATGTCGCTACTATTTGTAAATAGAGGGGCTATAGTCACATATTATGATTTGTAGCAGAGCTAGTAACTGGCTCTGATTGGTAGCAAAGCCAACTAAATCTATAGTAACAAAGTCCCTATGAGGCCGTAGCATTCAAGGTTTTCTTTGTCTAACTCAAATACGATTAGTAGCGTGCTCTATTTTTGAAATTATTAATCTTCAAAACGTCCGAAATATCAAAAAATTGTTTGACATATTTCAAAACTGTAGAGTGACAGCGGTTCAGTGACAATATTGAAAGTAAACTATTAGATTGGCGTGCAAACGTTACAGATCTGTTATTTTCATCTAATTGGACATACTCTAATTTAGGTTGTATATTTAATGATAAATATTATCAAGCTTTAACGGTTTGATTTTCTATGTAGGTAACCCCTCTGTTCATGACTACGTATTTACTATGAAATTATTTGCTCTCCTAATGAACTACCGTCCATATTACTTAAGTATGAACGAATTATTAAGCAACGCTTATATAATAGATTTTAAGGAAAAGTGTAATATAGTATTTACTAACATATTTGAGTTAGTTAAGCTAATTTAAGATAATACGATGTAATAGCTGTATAAGTTACATTACAAAAAAACATGTGTTGGATCTTTGTGGATCTATGTGGATGTGCAGCACAAAAAGTAGCATACAGAATAAAAATCGTCTGGAAATAAAATGTTTGTTTTCAGTTCTTGAATGTCAGCATGAAGCTCATATAGAACCAGCATCTCTTCTGCAGTATCTTCACCAGAGCTGGTATTATTTAATATTACTGCAGAAGTTATGTAACTGACAGTATCACAAGTATTCGCTGAGTGGAAAGATTTAACTATTCTAAAACGTAAAATCTACCTCAATACGTATTCTGCAATATCAGAAGCATTGTTAGAACGATAACCTAACCTATTTCGCATATTTTTGACACTAGCAAATATTTAGTGACACACAGTTGTAGTATACAGCTATAAAGGGTGATTTTAATTTTAATTTTGACATTGTCAATTGAACTCTAAAGTGAGTGACCTTTAACAAATTTGAAATACGTCAGTTACTCGCCAAATAAATTAAATAATTTGCCTACAGATGCCGCCACTAATCGTACTACCACAGAATAAAGACCTAACGGGCTCAGAAGCGACACTCCGCGGCGGCGTCTTTGATGTTCGAGGTGCTTTATTTTGGTCAGGCGGTCATACTGTGAGCAAGTAGAAAAGGCGGGAAATTTATAAAGGTGAATTATAAGCGCACCATCGGCAATACCTGTTCAAACCAATGCATGGAAACAGACGTCATTACGTCACAGATCTAGTCGCTAACGCTACGGATGCGCACTGAGTTTTAGACCCCTGCCAAAGTCGCGAGTGTCGCTTTCGAGTCGGTTAGGTCTTTAGTATGTTCTGAAAGTTAGTTGGCCTTGATTGGTAGAATTGTGTGCTGCCATCTGATAGTCAAGCTTAGAAATGCCCCCCGATACACTGTCCCAGGCACTCTAGACAGGTTTAAACATTTGGAATGAGTGTCTCTATAATACTTGTTTATGTATGTACGCTGAAAGTAATTAACGACAGAAAACGTCAAAACGTCCAGGTACCCTAAAGTTAAATGGTAAGCCATGATTATCAGAACCATTTCTGTATATCCATTTCAGATATACTGTTGGTGAAATGCAATGGAACTATAATTGCACTAAACATCGTTAAATAATGTCTCGCTTTTTGCGTGATCGTAGAAAAATTTAATTTGAGCCAACTCATACCCATATAAATTTTCAAACCTTATAACCATCAGTCGTAATTCTGGAAAAGTAAGAGATTATTCTTAATATTCTGTAAAGTATAATCCAATCACAATGTTTCCGCCTCCATGTAAGCTGTTATATGTTATTATGGGGTTTCATGCATGAATTGTGATGGAAGTCAAACTGTGACATGTAAAAGGCATGACATTTGTTACAACTACTTTATTGACACTATTACAATTTTAACGTCAAAATGCCGAAATTTTACGGGAAGAGACTAAAATTTAACTGACAACAGTGGAAGCCTTCAAAAAGCATAACTAAAAATTGAAAACTACTTAACCCAATTTTGTCATGTCTAGTTACTTCACATACGTACCAACAAAAATGTCACCCTAACAGTGCCTGATGGGTGGATGAAATATCGTGAATGGATTATACTAAAGATTCATCCAAATAAAAAAATAAAAACATCATGTTATGCAACCTTATTGAAAGATACTTTGTATATTTATGAAATTAATAATCAATAATTCGAAAAATGACATACGCGGGTGCAGCACTGTATAAATGGATTTGCAAAGTTAATCTCTCTCTCTCTCTCTCTCTCTCTCTCTCTCAGTCGTGTTAGTGTTATTATGGTTATAATGGCACAAACCTGGTTATGGCAAAATTGAAATAAATATCTCCTTTTGTATACGGGGAAGGTTCGAAAATATGAAAATATAAAAATGGCTTAAGAATAAAGTACCTTTGGTTTACACACAAAAATGTTATTTGGGGAATATTTTTGTAACGTTTTAAATAAAAATTACAATTGTTTTGAATTTTTGTGATGTATTGGGCATTTTCTCTACAATTTTCTTCAAGATTCCTGTTTTTTTTACTTGGGGGACAAAAATTTTACTTTCTAGCACTAATTTCAATTAACTTAATTTTCTAGTTGCTAAGTGAGTAAATTCAGGTTCGCCAAAACATACTTATGGTATCCGATAATAACGTTGAAGTACCCCATTTTCCGTAATACACAGGGTGCTAGGAAAAAATAAGAAAAACCAATAAAAATTGTTTTTCGGAGGAGGTGGCTGTGACTTCATATTCCACACCTCCTTTGAGTTATGAACTTGTTCAAATCACATTTTTGTGTATTTGAAAAATAAGGGTACTTTATTCTTGTGCCATTTCCATATTTTCTAATCTCGCCCATATACGAGTTTACGAAGGAGATATTTAAAATTTGTCAAATGCACTTTTTCTTTAAGAAGATAAAAGAACTATCACAGTCACATTTTCTAATAAACGAATAATAAACAAATCTATATGTGTCCAAATTTATGATGACACTGTATATTATGTTATATATTATGATATTTATTACTATAATAAGAAATAAAATCATCTTTCTCATGATGCCATAGACAACTATAAGTTCTATATACAAGTTTTTGGCATAACTGGAAATTCGAACTCAAACCTTTTCTTGAATTCTTTATTTTTATAACTAAGCAAATATAGCCACAAAACAAAATGTCGAGAAATCGAACGTTTGTTTATAAGAAGAAAACAAAAGACGATAGCCAATTTTGGTTTTCACCATAAAGCTTTTCTCGAGAAACGAGATCGAGGACGAAGGGTTTATTTTTTCATGTCGCCATTAAGTTGTCGAAATTCCCTAGAAAAACATCGACATTTTCCCATCCTTTACATAATTAATAATAATTTTTTAATTATTGAGTTTTCTCAACTGTCCTCGGAAACAAAATCTTGCAGTATTTGTTTATAATCCGAATTTTGAGATAGTTTGTGTTCAGTACCCATGCTTGCGACTAAATGCGATTGGTCCATAGTCCCATAGTTGATCATAAATAAGATATATAATGATATAATACTAAGTAAAGCAACAAAATGTCAGACCTGGACTTGTCGATTGGTTTAGAAATCCTCACTTATCGATAGGATATAATATATGGAGCAGTGGCGGCGTCGACGGTGCTCTGAATAACTTTTAAGCAGAAAAAAATTAATCTATTTCGAAGTATTACATTGCGAACTTATATCTTATTTACAACTTAAAAACAAATTCGGACCTACGTTTACCACACCTTTGAAAACTTTGCGGCCCAGTGCAAATGCACATGTTGGGCCGTCGGTAGCGCCGGCCCTAGTTATGCTGCTTTTGTCAATGCGGTTGTTAAAAACAAATGGCCTGTTTACAAAGACAAGGTTGGTTACAAAAAAGAAACAATTTACCGACATTATGTCCAAGTCGTCACACATATGGCGTGTTCATGTGTATAACAAAATAAAATAACGTCATACCACATTGCAAGCACCGGTTTATAGTGAAACACCACCTTTCATAGAAAATTGAAGCTATTAAAGTCAAATAACCTTAGCAGCACTACAGTAAAACAAATAAACACGGTACGACTCCGCGCGAGCATTTAAATAAAATGTGAGGTTTAAGTTGCATGTGGAACCATGAAGTGGTAACTATAAATTTGACCAGGCAGTTTGTGGAAGGCCGAGACTTTAACTTAGTACTACAGTATCTTTCCGTACTTCGACGTAAATATAACTTTAAAGTAACGTATTTGCAGCTTCCGTCACACTATAGTCAAATAGCAACTACTTTCAAAATTAAAATTCATGGAATTTCACATCACAATGGCTTTAAAAAAATAGTTTATCGTCGTTTTTTCAAATAATATAATAAATTAATGTACAATAATTAGTTACAATTTTCAAAGGACAACAGAAAAAAACTTTCGTCATCTAGGACTTCATACTCTCGCAAGATGTTAAATATCTTAAAGCCCATACTTTAAACAAAAATGTAATTGTGAATGGCACGTGGCCTGATTTGAACGTGTCATAATTAGGTTTGACAGTAAACTTGCATTGGAATTATGTCACTCAAATAATCGGAAAAGAGCACAACTTTGGCTCTTTCATATTATTTTTATAATATTCCAATTTGCTTCTGAGCTTGAAAAATGGACAAAAGATCGTGGAAGAATATAACATAAGTATGTATAATACTATCAGTTGCAAGACAAAGCAAACAACACTGACCTAAAATAGTAGTAAAGCTTCGGGAAATTCGTTGCTACCAAGCCACAACGTCGCCGCTACGTAACCATAACGTCATTAGAACGTAGTCGCACAAGTTCCAGGAGCGTCGGCTAAACGTCGCGGTCGGTAAACATTATTCCCCATTTAGGTCGCGTGCACGTAATGGGAACATTTCTATTACGTGCTCGTGACTAGTGACAAAACACTTTAAAGTTCCTACAGTGATCGCCAGTACGTTCTAGAGACTAATTTTCTAGTTGAGAAGAAAAACAGCCTGTATTGACACGACATTAAATTATATGAAATTAGTTTATTTTCAATTAATTGGACGTTTCTCTCTCGCTATTTATGTTATCGCTATTAGATTAAAAATGACTTTCTTCTACGACCACTACTAAAAGTATGCCTTTTAGCGTTAGTTTTTTTCACTAAAAGTGACGTTTCATAATTTAGCGTGTTAAAAGTGAAACCAGCTGTTTACGTTTAGCCCATGGGCTAAAAGTAAAGTGAGGTTATTAAACTACAATTTCGAACTGGAAGTAAGGCTGTAAAGTTATTCTAGTTACTTCTTGCGTTAGAAGTAAAGTGTTATTTAAATAATGTTACCGTTCCAGAGACTGTAAAAAAAAGTAAGCAAAGGCAACCGACTTCTCAGTCGAAGCTGGTCGTGGGTAAAACAAAAGACTCAAAAGCTTCAGCTGAAGAATAAAAATATGAGCGCTAAGTAGCAAGTAACCCAGCACTTTGCTAATCAAAAGGTACACTACAGAAGGTGCTACTAACCAAACCTGAAAATAAAAGGATAACGGCAAAGGCACAAATCAGATACGCGGGCAGAGATGTCAAGGCAGTATAATTGCAGCAAACAGAAATACAAACACAATTAAAATGAACACAAAAATATCATACGGCAAACCAAATCAGCATATCACAAATTTATATCACAGTAGTAAGTGTCATAAGAGAGCTCACTAAAATAACAGTACATAATTTACATAATAATTAAGGCGTATACGAAATATTAACGTAGCTCAAATAAATAGATTAAAGTATATTAATATGCATAATCGAACCACAGAATGACTAATCAAATGGCCAAATGCAAAACTAACAAGTTGTCGATAGCACAATGGCTATGACACATTTATTACAGCTTAAATTTAGAATTACTAGCTGAATTCAACCAATTACCCACTATGCAAGAGCAGTCTTATAGTTTGTCAAAAATAGTAATATTGCTCTTACTGAACCAAGATCTTGCTTCTTCCTAAAGTGCTTTGTAAACCGATATGTGACTAAGGCAAGGTTCAAGTCTTTATCAAGATGTCGCAAGCTAATAATACACGAAATTACTTGCAAATACGGGCTTTTCCTAAAGCTGGATTCAACCTAAAGCTATGTCACAAGTGTGACGTGACGACCAAGCATGGATTAATTTCGTCATACAAATGCCGTACAACTTTCGCTAATATAAACACTTGGAGGTAGCGTGAGGCACAACCACCATAATAACTTTTAACCTAAAATTGTAAGAATGAATCACCGCAACAAAATCGTTAAAAGCAAACACTTAAACTGCCTCAAAAGGTGAGTAATGCGTTTAAAATACAAAGCATTCAATTATTTGCTTGATACGAAGTAGCACAGTCACTAAACATTCTAAAACGGATCCCAAATTTCAAGTGGCCCAAATCATAATGAATAACAACCGACCTTGCGATAGTTCTCCAGGTCCGATAACCAGCGGCCGTGCTTAACTAAAGTTTGTGCAGAGCTAACAACCTGCAGGTAAGCGTATGGATGAAGGAGGTTACGCAGGAACTTCTACCTTCGCTCTCGATTGTAGGCATGGGGCTTCTACATCCTCGCAATGCTCAAGACGGCAGCTGGGGACAACCTTGCCCGATGATTAAGGGTTACAAGAGGACCACTAAAAGGTCCACAAAAGCGGACGCCACCAAAAACAAGGACCACAAAAATTGACGCCGCAAAAATGGAACTAAAGGAGTATCATACCATAGAATCTAAATAAACATCATTAAGAAAACATACCCTTAGGTGTTCTAGGCTCCGTTTCGCCAAACGGAAACATGTTCTTGTCCAGATGGAATCCAAACTAAGTTTGAGGCTTAAGAAATGGCATTGTCAAAACCGGAAGGCTCAAAACACAACACAAAAGATTTCCCAGACCAGATGCCTATGAAATAATTTCATTAAGATACGTTTCAAAACGTAGATTCACAAGGCAGCTATTCTGTAGCAACACAACATGGCGAATGACCAAAAACGCTGATAAGGAGGCCCAATTCGAAAATTGGAGGGAGCCTTGAATATGCAACCAGACTAACAACGATGCAACAAGAGAGGCCTAGTCTAACGCAAATTAATTGAGAATATAAATTCCTGGAAATTCGAGGCTTGTAGTAGCGAGTAATATTTAGATTTATCGCAAATAGGGCAGTTAAATATGTAATACTTTTAAATGACTTTTAGCCCGTAACAATAATTAAAGCGTTATGTAATGAATACAGTGAAATGTGTACCTTTAGAATTACCTTTGATAACTGACTGGACAGCTATTAGCTCCAGAAACATTCACCTGCGCGTCAAGGCCATCTCTTTATTATGACATAAATTATAACTGTCATAAATGCAAACCTTTGTTAAATCGACATTTTTGGATTAATAACAGTAAATTTAAGGCCGTAGAAAAGGTATTGTGTGCAAACTAGTGCTAAAAGTGGTTTATGCACGAGACATGGAAATTATGAAACGAAGCCGAAGGCTGAGTTTCATAATTTTTATGTCTCGTGCATAAACGGCCACTTTTAGCACTTGTTGCACAAATTGCTATTAAGTATACTAGAATTATAGCTATAGCGTTATCGTGTTTAACGTTAACGAAACTATTAATTTAAAAAAAACAAAAAAATTAGCATTGGGTAGCTATGTATTTGAGTTTAAGAAATCACCTTTTTGTTATAACTTGCAAAGTATGTATGTCATATGAAATCTGAATTAGTCAATTAATTTTACTTAAAAAGTACTTTAACTTAGATTTTACAGAATTTCAAGATCTTTATAAACAAGCCTGTTCACATTTATAACTAATGAAAAGGAGTCGCCCTGTACATGATTAATGATTCTCATTCGCTTTTGTATTATTCCTTATAACATTAAATCAGCTACAATTTAATTGCAAAATATCAGAGCTGTAAATCGCACACTGTAACTCATTCTTGCGTTTGTTCGAGCGCAAAAAATCGTCGGAAGTGCATTAAATCGCGTTTAATAATCGCAGACGTGCGTGCACGCTAAAGCAAATCAGCGCCATAAAAATCGCGTCGATAATACGCACAATAAATTAGACGTCTCATTAAATCGGCAATTAAACACTTTAGCGCAATGTTTAATGACGCCCATAAACACACGCACGCTATTTTACAATGCAGACCTACAAATTGGTCCGTTTCATAGTTGCAATTCTACAAGCTGGCTGTGTTGTGCTCCCATGGCAATTAATCCAACAATGCTCCTACCGGTGTAGCTTTAATTGCACTAAACGCTGGGAGTTTTTTACTTAATTGCCGTCTTAGCGTCTAATTGCTAGATTGCGCGGTTTTTATGGCACAATTAAATATGTCCCGCGGCCTGCGATTTAATAATAGTGTTTTGGAGATATTAGCTTAGTTTTTGGTTTTGATTTCGTTTATTTTCAACGCCCTGTATAAACTGTGCCGCCATTAATGCGCTGCTGGGATACTGTTGAAATAAAAGACGTTTTGAGCACAAGGTTTCTCGGCCGAGTTTGCCCCAAGAAATCCGGAATTACAGTGATTATTCGCTTAAGTAAGAGTACCTTCAATTACTTTTTTTAATGTAATTATGTGCAGGTATTTCTTCCACAGCTGTCTTGGAAGAGTTATGCGGTGTTACAGCGTGTCTCACTTATACTGTTAAATGAGTTTTTCTGGTCCTAATTGTGAGATTTCTTCGGTAATTAAAGTTGTTAATCCATAAGCTTATGCAGTTCTTCCGGTGATTAAAATAGCAAAACTGTAGAAAATGAGAATAAAACAACATAACATTATGTCTAATCTTTTCAAAATCGAAATTGTTTGGAAATTAATCAAATTAAATTATTAGAAGCCAAATCAGTTTATTCGTCAACAAATAACTAAATCCATATATGACCATAACTTAAACAATTTTAAACGTTACTATTATTGTAACGAAAAGACGTATTTAGTGATGTCAAGTAGGTGGTATCGGTTACGCCGGCTACTTGTTATAATAATTATAATCTCTACTAAATCTTGTAATGGTGACTGCTGCAACCACAAATATAAATATATACAGCTTTTAATAACAACCATATCTAGGTTACAAAACACTCAATATTTTAATCGCTTTCTCCGTTTTTCTTTCCTTTTTCTAAGTTTTTTCTTAATCTACACCATTGATCTGTTCTTCATCCGTATCACACTTGATTCTACGAACCTTTCCATCTCCAAACAGATGCAGGCAGGTGCCTAGGTAAAATTATTCTTAAGAAAAAGGGGTTAACTGGACACTAACGGAAGATAATAAGTGTGGAAGTTCCATTAATTACTCTTATATACCATCAAAACATCTATTCATAAATGCAAATAAATCAACAACGAAGTATTTAAAAACAAAATATTTGGTGATATGACGGGAGGGGTAAAAATTTCGCCTTCAGAAAGGTATAATCAAAACATGCAACAATTTCAAGTATTTAGGTGTGGCGCTTACCAATGACGGTAAAAGTGACTTTGACATAAATACAAGAATTGGGAAAGGAAAACAAACTAGAAATAAATTAAGTTCAATCTGGTGGAATGAACAACTAACAAGAAATATTAAAAGAAGCATTTATAAAGCAATAATAGAAAGTATAACGACATAGGTCTGAGGTATGGCAATTAAATAAAAGAAACGGAAATCGTGTAGCAACAATTATCACCGCCACTAACGAAGAGACCAAACACAGAATGGGCATAAAACTAACGATAATTGATGTTTCCGATGAAAAGAAACTGACTGATATGGTCATGTAAGGCGCATGCAAGAAACGGGATGGTATATAAGAATTGAGAGTGCGTTGTAAAATATAACTTGCTACACCGAAATAATCTAATATCCTTCCTCTTCTACAGCTATACAAGTTCAGAGGTAAAACATGTATTTATTCGGTCACAAATCTAGAGTTGCAAAATTTATTATTACGTTATTATACACTACATTGAGTTAATAATTCTGTAGAATTTAATTAGTATACTCCATATTACTCCATATACTCAATTTTAAGATACCCTCTGAATCTATAAATTTGAAAAATTAGATAGTAACCCAGAAAATACATAGTATCTACTGCCTTCTCTTTACCATTTGCAGTACAACTTGTTAGCATCAAATCGATTCGTCGGCAAATTCTCTCAAACAAAACACATTCGAGGAGGGCCAAAAATCAAAAACCGTAATTTGCATGTCTGCAAAAACCACTGGACAATTTTTAAAGACGCTAAACCAAAGTCACCATCACGGCGTCAGAAAGGAAACAACCAAAAGCCAAAACTTGTGTCGCTGTCCAGCTGAATCCAAAAAGCAAGTAGTTGTAGAGAGAGAGCGCGCAATTCAAAACGTGTACTACAGACATCGGAAACATAGACGGCGCGCACAGAACTGCGAAAATTGCAGAAGCGCAACCTAAACATAAAAAAACTTATTGCTAAGAAGTAATTTAAAATATATGAGTGAATGAAAAATATTTCATTTAGATCTTGGGTACTGATCCCCCTTTAAAAAAAATTGGTAAGAAGATCTCAAACAAATAAGGAAAATAAGAATGGCCACACTGCATCATCTTCTAAATTGCTAATGGAACAGGAATTACTATTAAAGTACAGAATGAAAGATTTGAAAAGCAATTTACGTTTTTGTATATTCGGATACGGTATTTTCATCAATTTACTGTTGCTCTAAGTAACATTTTTATGTGAAAGATAAATTAACAATAATATCCTCACAATCTTCACAACCACAGTAAGTACTATATTTTATCTATTTTCTATAACACAAAAAGCGCATGGTTAATACAGGTGGTAGTTGAATTGCTCTTTATAGTAAAAAACACAAATTTCTGTTATAATAAACTAATTATATATGTTCGTGATTACTGTGATGTATTATATTATATTTACAAAAACTCAAATCGACAAACACCGTTATTAACAACAATAATAAATTGTATAGAGCAGTTTCTTCAGTAATGGAATAAATATGTAATATAATAAATCTATGTATTGTTTGAGGCTTTCGCGGTTACTCGAATTATTCTCCTTAGCATAGAATTTCGGCTTAGACCGCTTAGTATTTGTATATGAACACCCAGCATTTTCTGGCTTAATGTGCCTTGCACCTTGTGAAGTCGAGCAAAAACCCATGCGATGGCCATGCTCTTTGGTGGCTCGTGTTGTTTGAGTATCTTGAGAACGAGGATCAGTGGCGGCACTAGAAAATTTTGCTTGGGGGGGCCTAGAGGGGCCAAGTTAAACTTTAGGGGGGGGGGCAGATCAAAAAATGTATTTTCAGTTGTAATACCAAGTGGAAAGTTTATTATCGGTGATTTTTTTCCGTGTTAAAACCGGAACCTAAATTGAACGAGTGCGTAGCACGAGTAAAATTTGCTGTTCCGGTTTTAACGAGTAAAAAATCATCGATCATTAATCATTACACGAATTATATTTGGAAAGAAAATATATTGAATGAAATGCAAAATATCCAATATTACGTATATAGTTTTATTTTAAATGTGAAATTGTACAAAGAAAATAAAGCAAACAAATGTCAATTTGACAAACCGACAAAATTATGAAATCACCTATTGGGTATTAATTTTATTTTCATGTCAGCCTAAAAACAATTACGAAAATAAATTACTACCGCTGTGATAATTTGTAACTAGGCATTGGCATGTACCTCATTGGTTGAAATGGCGTCACTTGATACATGAATTATATTCTCAATTTAATAACTACTTTATTAATAAATAAAACCGTTAGTACATTTACAGATTATTACAGGGTAATATTTTATTTAAGTACTTATAATGCAATATAATCAAATATTAGGTAGAACAACAACTAAACGCTATTAAAGAACTATTAGCCTATTTGCATGAGTCGAGTACTTTATCTACATCTATGTTTTTTGCAATTTCCTTTTCAATAGATAAAGTGGAAATGTTGCAGAGCCTCTCATTAGTCATTCTAGTTCTGAGATAAGTGTCGAATCTTTTCAAACTAGAAAAAGACCTTTCGCAAGAAGCAGTTAAACAGGTAATGTCGCTGTTATTTTTAGTAAGTTATACAATGTCTCAAATGCATCACGGTATTGATGTACTAAATTAAGAAGTTTTTTAAAACACTTACTGTTGCATCAGCTAAATCTACGGCATTAGCATAATCTACATTTGAGTTCTGTAAATGGTCAGACAAAGAACCTGTTTGTCTTAACAATACTTTAAAAATAAAAAGAAACATAACAAATGTTTCATTTAATTGATTTAAGAGTCGAGTAGCATCTACTCGATGAGTACTCTCATCTTTAAAATTACTTTCACCGTCAGCTATACTATGCAGTAACACTATAATTGATTCAAATGTCTTGATCACCATATCACATGAAAGAAATTGTGCAATCTAACGGGTGTCAGTCAGTCATTTTAGTTCCATTGGTTTTTGTTTAGGATATATTTCTTTTTGTAGGTTGATAAATTTTGGGTGCACTGTAGAATTAACAAACACATGCAGTTTTTCTAAAACTGAGAAACCTGAGAGACCTTCATCAGACATATTGTTATTGCTTACGTTATTGTCATTATCATCATCTTTGCAAACACTTTATTTGGTATCTTCAGGGAACTCCTTCATCTCCACAACACTATTATTTTCAGTATTTAATTCGCCCTTTTTAGCAACGTTGGTCTCTTTGATTATATTATTGCTGCAGTGGGAGTAGAATCAAAGTAATCCCTTAGTGCCTTAGCACGCTTCATTTTTTAAAAGACCGCTAATAATTAAAATGCACACTAGCACACTTCAGCGAGACCACCGAGCAAATGTATTCAGAAGCAGACATCAGAAGCCAAATGTTTATATTTTAAAATTTAGCTAAATTGCATTCTCTTTTGTATTCAATATTGATTGTGAAAGGACCTGTAAACATAACAGGATTATTACTGTATCAAATTGTGGCGACCAATCATAACGATGTTTGTTAACCCAGATAAGAGCGTAAATTGATATTCTGCATCTAAGCAGTATTCCTTATCATGCGCCTAAAAGGCCCATTAATAATCAAACCACAAAATGAAGTTGATTTTTAGTTTATGTATTTTACTACGGCAAATAAACATTCCCCATTAAAAGATCTTCGAAATTATTATTTAGTTTAAGTTCATTCATTTTATTATAGCAACAAGCAACATATTCAAAATATCTCGTTGAATGTGTTTAGACAAGATATTAATCAAAGGGTGTCTTCGGGGGGGGGGGGGCACTCAGGGGGGGCACAGCTAAATCTTGGAGGGTCCTGGGCCTCCCCAGGCCCCCCCGTAGTGCCGCCACTGACGAGGATACTTAGGCAGATTTGGCCGTTTTGCTGTTTGTGCATCCATATTCACTAACGTTTCGCAAGACCTTGCAGCTTGCATCATCAGAGTGAAAGTCGCACTAAGAACCGAAGGTAAAAAGGTAAAGGTTCAGGGTTATTTCAATTCCCCCAACTGGGGGCGGGCTGCTATAGGGACCTTCCGTCCCTCTTCAGCCAAGAACGGGAATTATAGGATGGGTGAGAGAAAGGAGGGGTGGAGAATGGAAGAGAGGCCAGGAAAGGTGGAGAAGTACTGCCCCGGCATTCGCCTCAGAGAAGGTACTCTGTTGACTCAGGAAAACCACCTAAAAACCTGAATCAAGGCAGGCGGCCGCAGGAATCGAACCCACGACCTCCCGAATGCTAAGTGGACGTGCTACGCACTATGCCACGGAGCTCGGTTAGAACCGAAGGTCGGTGTGGAGCTATTTATAGTCCTCTGTGGCAGGCGTGCGGAGTGGCGTAACGCTGGTTGGTCATCCGAGTGCAACGTAATTCGTGGGGCGTGGCCGTATGACGCAGAGTGGTTGTAATGCTTTAGATCGTGTATCACAGGGGTCCACGTTTTACTAAGCTTAAAGCCATCTTCCCTGTTGATATTATTTGGATGTTTTACTATTTCTATGGCTTCACGTATCACTCGCGGGAAGTAATGAGGTATTCTGGCAAGTACTCTGGCATGCTCAAATTCTAAAGTGTGCCCATTTGTAAATGTATGCTCAGCTACATCCAAATATCAACAGGGAAGATGACTTTAAGCTTAGTAAAACGTGGACCCCTGTGATACACGATCATCATTACAACCACTCTGCGTCATACGGCCACGCCCCACGGATTACGTTGCACTCGGATGACCAACCAGCGTTACGCCACTCCGCGCGCCTGGCACAGAGGACTATAAATAGCTCCACACCGACCTTCGGTTCTTAGTGCGACTTTCACTCTGATGATGCAAGCTGCAAGGTCTTGCGAAACGTTAGTGAATATGGATGCACAAACAGCAAAACGGCCAAATTTGCCTAAGTATCCTCGTTCTCAAGATACTCAAACAACACGAGCCACCAAAGAGCATGGCCATCGCGCGGGTTTTTGCTCGACTTCACAAGGTGCAAGGCACATTAAGCCAGAAAATGCTGGGTGTTCATATACAAATACTACGCGGTCTAAGCCGAAATTCTATGCTAAGGAGAATAATAAATCTATTCTTGAGACACAATTACATATGAACTTATAACTAGTCGTTATTTAAAAAATATGTATTCTAATAGTCTTCACTGAAAATACCCACTTTTATTTCCATATGATAATTAAATATATCTGTTGAATTCCATGCTACATTTTTCGGTAAAAAAGCATAAATAAATATTAATAAAATTGTATCTCCGTCTACTTCGTTTTTTAATTTTTCTTATAAACACTAACTATTTTTTCTTTATTCAGAACAAGTATTAAAACTACATCTTCTTCAGTAGTATTGATTTGTAAAATTAAAAAATCAGTCACTAGGACGTATTATATTTTTAGAAACTTTATAATCTTTTACTCAAAATTAATAGATGTAATTTTTCATTTCATAATATTTATAATGGGTTAATTGTTGTCTAATTTTAAACTTTAATACCTGAATATTGATGAGAACTAGTATGGTAGACTATTAGTGGTACATTTGAGTGGGGGAAGTCGTACATTTCAGCCCGCTACTTCCCGCACTCACTTCCCGCTCAAGTGCGGGATTGAGTGCGGGAAGTACAGTGCAAATAAATCTGGGACAGTGTTTTTTTCACATGCAGATTCAGTTAAGAATTTGAAGAATATTTCCATGGATTTCCTCTTATCAGAGAGAGTTACGGGTTTCAGTACCTGTTAAAGTTTAAAGTAACTCTTTCTGATAGCAGGAAATCCATGGAGATATTCTTCAATTCTTATCTGAATCTGCATGTGAAAAAAACACTGTCCCAGATTTATTTGCACACGACTGTACATTCCCGACCTCTGAGTAGTTAGGGACACTGGGAATCTCGTTGATCCATTCATGCGCGTCACAACCTGACGTATCATAATATAATAATTTTTCCAATTATTGTTTAGAATAAAGTAGTTGTGTAATTCTTTTCATATTGATTACCATATTAAGAAAAGGGGTTCAAATATGCAAAATATTTTTATTGCAAAGTATGTATAATAACTTAAGGAAGCTAACGTAAGTACTTATCGAGCTTCGTAAGGTTTGAAAATTAATCTTAGTAAATTCAATATTACTTTACAACTAAGGAATACCGAAAATCATATGCTGATATTGCACATGACAATTTAAAAAAATAAAAATTAAAAATACGTTCCTGTGAAAAGTTTGAAACAAATATGTATGAAGATTTTAATTAAACATGAAAACATCCCAAATCTGAAAAAATGTTTCGATCATTTTGAAATATGAATTATATTATTTCTAACGCACAATAAACCTGCATCAAAAGCAAAATATCTAATAATTTTAAAATTCAGTTTAAGCTAGGAACATTTTTACGTAATTTATTAAAAAAAATCAGTTGTATTCAGAGCTCACGATATATAGGTATTTTTTAAGTTATCGTGGAGCACAGCACTCTAGAAGTATAATTTATTTGAACACCCGGTACATTATAATATAAAAAGGCGTCCAAAACTCCTATAGGATTTTTGCACCAGATTCGTAGTTTTTCACACAGTGTGTCCAAGTTTTCAAGTCACATTTGGTTTTTGTTTATAATAATAAAACACTTGTATATATTTGAATGATATTCAGTATGACACTCAAAACTGGGGTAGGTTATCTTTTGAAATGATAGGTATTGGTTATTGTCGGTGGATTGCCTTTGTATGATACACGGGTGTCACGCTGCAGATCAGGCAGTAATTATTTAATGGTAAATTTTTGTGCCTCTGAAATTTTTAACATCCGTTAAGATCCAGACAGAACAAAATAAATGTGGATGACTCCGTTACGTTTTTTGAAAACACTTACAATCTAGTAGCAAAAAAACCCTCAGTTAGCAAACTTAATACAAAAATAACTATTTTGTGCAACCGTTTTAAAAGTAATGACTTTTAAAAGAGTAATCAGCCATTTAAATCGATGTTTTTCTTACTGATGCAAAAAGCATATGTTGCTAGGCAATACTTTTAGTTCCTAAGACTAAAAGTACTTCTACTTACTATGAACTAAAAGTTCCACTTGGTTGGCTATGAATGCAGTTTTTCCAATAATTTTTAAATGAGAAACTGCAAAAACCGTCAATCATCCACGGTTTAAACTATTTTGTACATTTTTTGGTTGTAGAAAAGGTTTTAGTCCTAATAAATCAATATACTATTTAGTTACGAGAATTATTGGTTAGTCATAATATTAAAATGAATACATATTCATACAAACGACCCTCAGTGCCGAGCACTTCGATGACTCCCGGTCACGACAGCAATTGGAAAAGGTCTAAAAGAGAGGGTGCGATAAGTAATCCCTGGGTTAGGACAGCCTGTCAAAAATATAAACTGAAACTGGCAACATATAATGTAAGGTCATTGGCATCAGAGGACAGTGTACTGGAATTCGAAGAAGAACTAATCAAGATAAAATGGGATGTACCAGGCGTGTCAGAAGCAAGAAGAAGAGGCGAGGAGTACATAACACTTAAAAGTAGAAACATATTTTATTATAAAGGAGAAGATGATGATTCAAGTGGAGGAGTAGGCTTTATCCTAAACAAAAATGTAAAAAACAGTGTAATTAAAAGCCAAGCAGTATCAACAAGACTAATATATCTGGTATTAAGTATTAACTCAAGATATCAAATGAAAATAATACAAGCATACGCCCCCACGAGCTCACACCCAGACGACGAGATAGAAGAGTTTTACGAGGATATTAGTAAAGCGTTAGAAGAAGATAAAACATACTACACCATGATGATGGGCGACTAATGCGGAGATAAAAAAGAAGAAGGAAGAACAGGAAATGTGTATGGAAGAATTCGGTTTCGGCGAAAGGAACCAAAGAAGGTAAAAGTCAAAGAGTCAAAACAAATGGTCCTGGAAAAGCCCCGATGGAATCACAAAAACCGAAATAAACTTCATTATAACAAATCGAAAACAGATTATACAAGATGTTTCGGTGCTAAACTTATTTGATACCGCGAACCATCATAGATTGGTCAGGACACAAATTACTGTTGACGCCAGAAGAGAAAGATAAAAATTAATAAAAACCGGGCAGGTGAGACGAATTGATAGAGAAATATTGATAACACAAAATGAAAAATATAACAAAACTGTAACTCTTAAAGCAAACGAAATACTACAAACCAACATGGAAAGTCAGACAATAGCAGAAATAAATAAATCTGTAGTAGATATAATAAAAGAATCTACAAAGGAAATAGAAAGAATCAAACCAGTGACGAATAAACACAGTAAAATAAGTAAAGAAACAATAAAATTAATCGAGAATCGTAGGAATATGAGGAAAAACAATAGATGAAACACGGTAGAATACACGAAACTAAATAAGATAATAAGAAAAGAAATTAAGAACGACGTGTATATATACGGATGGGGCCATAATTATATATAACAGCAATAAGATAACATGAACAACACAATAGAATGCTTTAGTAAGAAATAGATGACCATACAACAAAATTATTTTAGTAGACAGAATTAGTTGACTTATGTCATAATTAAAGTGAACGTCAAGCCTACTCGTATATTTGCTACTATGTTTATCTCTCTTTTACTCAAGCAATATGTTTTATTTTCTTGTTTATGTTATCTCATTGCTGTTATATATATATAATTGTGGCCCCTTCGGTATAATGAAAGGTTAACACAGAAAACTATAGAAGAAAATGGCAGTATAAAAAATCGAAGATCTAAATTATCAATAGGGACAAAATATATATTCAAACTCAAGAAAATAAACGGCGAAGAAACAACAAACAAGAAGGAAATTACTTAAATAGCAGAAAAATTCTACACCTCATTATATACTTCAGAAATACATAAAGTGAACAATAAAGATAAGAAAGGCCGCAAAATAATAAACGCCGGATCCGAAGATACCCCGAACATTAAGAAGTTTGAGGTTGAAAAAGCATTCGAGCAAATGAAGAAACGTAAAGCTCTAGGAAAAGATGGAATCATAAGCGAACTAATAAAAAATGCTGGAAAACTGTTATTAAACATATTAGAAATATTATTCAACAAATGCCTCGAAGAAGGTAAGATCCCAGAAGCATGGAATAATGCAGAAATGATCCTACTGCACAAGAAGGGAGCCAAAAGTGACATAAAAAATTATAGACCAATTAGTCTCTTGTCACATCTCTATAAATTATTTATGAGAGTCATAACAAATAGGCTAAGTAAAAACTGGACGCTTATCAGCTAGTCGAACAAGCGGGCTTTAGGAAAGCCTACGGAACAAACGAACATCTACAAAGCATGAAACTCTTAATTCAGAAGGATGAAACAAAGTTAAAAATTATGCTAAAACAACTTCATCAAAAATCTAAGCAAATAGGACTACAATTGAATATGAATAAAACAAAAATTATGACAAACACTTTACGGCAAGCACAAATAACAATAAATGGACAGCAGGTCGAACAAGTAAATTCTGATATATATACCTAGGACATACTCTTAAACTAGAATATTGACTCTAAATTAATTAATGTAACTAATAATACTTCCGATCCAATTGTCTCGTTGTACTTAAAACGATAAGAACACAAACATTTTACGAGTGAATATCTCTTTCCGGAAAAGATGTAAAATTACTGACCTTACCGTTATAAAGTTAATACTTGATCTGACACCCGTGTTTCAACCACTAATTGGCAACAATCAATAACGCATATCACTTCAAAATAATACTTATATCCGTATAGCATGTCATATCAAATATCATCTAAATCAATCCATACAAAATAAGACGTGACTTTGAAAACCTGAACATGCTGTATTTCGAAAATTACGACTCTGAGACCACAACCCTGTTTGTCTGAGGAAATGGTAATGCAAACTGGCAATAGAATGAGTAAATGGGTAACTAATATTCTTCAAATCAAGCTGAATGTAAAACACAAATATTAACCTGTAATAGCTATTAACATATCTAGGAATGTTATGAGTACCATAACTGCCGCAGAAGTTTTGAAATCCGAGCTCGTAGAGCGAGGATTTTAAAACTTCTAAGGCAGTTATGATTCATAACATCCGTGATTTGTTCAATAGTTTATCGGTTGCTATATGGTTATGGTTGCCATGTAGGGTAATATTCTTTTATCGGTTGCAGGATATTAATCCCTTGTTTACATATACAAAAGTAGGCTGGTAACTAAATCATAACTGATCTGTACGGTAAAAGTCCATTACCGTACATGGCAACCATAACCATACAGCAACCGATAAACTATTGAACAAATCACGGATGTTATGAATCATAACAGCCTCAGATGTTTTAAAATCCTCGCTCTGCGAGCTCGCATTTCAATACAACATCTGCCGCAGTTATGATACTCATAACATTCCTAGATATGTTAATAGCTATAACCCTACAGATAAGTTATGACCTAGTTACCAGCCTACTTTTGTATATGTAAACAAAGGCTTAATATCCTGAAACCGATAAATGACATTAATTTATCTCCATTTATCTAACAGTTGAGTACTTTGTTATTCGGTTTTTTCTGTTAAAACAACTATCAATTTTAAGTTACTTTAAAGAAATTAAAATTACTTTAAATTTCAAACCTTGAATTATTTCGTTGAAGTAAGTATATGAAGTACACAAGTCTTCAAACAAATTTACCGTGAACCGGAAATCCATAATAAAAATGTAAACGCTAAAAATGACAAAAATAATAAATCTTCCGTCAGCAGTGTGAAGGTGTAGCTTTTAAGTGGGTTGCTTGATTGACCAAATATCTTTTAAAAAGTGAAAAATCTTGTATCTCCACGCGTCTGAGCAAAACTCATTGCATAACCAACGCGGAATAGTGTTACAAACGACCCATTCGTTCATGTGCTCCAATTGATAACGCACGAATGCGTTATAATTTATTTCATCGTCACGAAAGTGACTAAAGTGTCCAAACGCTAAAATGAAAAGCGTGTAAAAATTTACATGACAAAAAGAATAGCTCAATTCCGCATTAATGGACACTTGATACAGATTTTCTAGAATTTATGGTTACAATTTGATCTGGCAAGCACCACTTATTGCTAATCGCCAGCACCTGTCCCATAAATCACCAGAAATATGCATGCGCCCTTGGGTAACGCCATTTTGCAAGTTTCGTTGCAATAAACTCATCAGCCAGTGAAAGCTGCTTTGGGGCAGGTCAAACTTGCGCTCTTTATCATCAGCAATTTTGATTTTTGCATATTATGTAAATTGCGTGTAGTGTAGGCAATGATCCACTGAAGGTGTTAAAATTTGAGCCTTGTTATTAGGTTCGCACAGGAGTTTTATGATTAATTTTCGTGAAAAGGTTACATCCTACTGCTTCTAAAGGTTCCTCCATAAAATATAACGGCAGCTGCAGAACGTTCTAAGTAAAAACAACCATAACTTTTCCTTTGTTTAAATTTCAGATGTATTTATGGGCACTAAAGGGGTCATTACGGCCACTAGTTGTTTATAATCGTATACGTAGTTTTCATTCGGGCGAGACTTAATAAAATCGTTAGTAAAAGCTCAGCAAATTATACAACAACGGTGTGCCAATCGTACACGATAATTATGTTTAGGAATTTGTTAGCACTTCTACCGGGCAGGTAAATATTCCCACAATTTAAGCAGTGTTAGGTTATACAATAAACTTAACTATCAGTATATAAATCGACGTGTAGCTTTGTTTCTTTTATTGCTCTCTAGAGCTGCTTCTGCTTACGGGCACTCATGGAAAAGCTATAATTCTTGTTAAGAGAATAAAGGCATAAAGCTCAACTGCTCCTGTATTTCAGACTATTTCGTTACTTGTTGTGGTAAAAGGCCTGGTACTTATTGAACATTATATGATAAACATTGTCAGGTCTATGAATCAGTCTACGTAGATGTTTTAATCCTATTTTACCGATAAGAAATATCAAAAAATTCGGAAAAAGGTAACCGTAATATTGAAAGTATTACCTACTTCGGAAAACTGCAAGCCTTTAGGGCATCTAACCTAACACCAGTTTGTAGTTCACATGCTTTTAGTCTGTGGAAATCTTTCACAATCAGCTCACATTATGTTTAAAATATTCTTCACAAAATGCACATATTGAAACTGAAATATTTAAATATGAACGAAAATAGACTTATGTAGCTGAAGCACATTTTGTAATACACCAAAAGTTAGTGAAGCTGGGTACTAGGTACTTAGTTTATCAATGCCCAGTTTTCAAGTACTATCCCGAAGAAGTGGCCAATTAGAATAATATATTACACCTATATTAGCGAATTAGTAAAAAAATTTATTAAGTACATATCCTGTTGCAGCGACCTAACTCTATTTGCATTCCAAACTAAAGCAAACAGAAAGCCGGAAAGCGATCATGGGCAAAAAGTACGAAATAAATTTACCTACTGGTACTTACAAGCAATAATAACAGATAAGGGCCACAGGTTCAATAACTTACCGTAATTCGCTTCACCGAACTACACGGAGTAAATGAGCTGCAAGGAAGACAGCTTATAAGAAGATTACAAATACCCAAGGTAAAGAAACAACAGCGGCTGAGTGGCTAAGCATCAACAATAGGTTTATTTATAACAAAGCATAGAAGCGCATTAAGGACAAAAACAAACGCAAATGAGTTCCTGGATAAAAAACGACGCCAGAGAACAGATTATTAGCATGTTAATTCTGTGGTCCCATGCAATAAAGGTATAAGTCAAAATATTCAACTTTATAGTAGACACTTTCAAACATCTAATTACTAGGTTTTGTTAGTTACCGGCTTAACAACTGAACTGATATCTTAATAATAATGCAAATATATACAAAGTTTAAAAACTCAATAATTGTTTTTGAAATAATGTTTCTGTTTCACTTATTCCTTTAGTGTAAATGTATCCTAATCTGAATTTAGCAATAAAGTTTACATGCATTTCTTGCAGATGCAGTACATGTGAAACTTGGATCGTTAGAATATGGCTATAGCAATAAATAAACTAATTTTTTCTACAATATAATATAAAAAATATTAACGCTGAAAAGTTGTTCGTTATTGGAAATGATCAAAAATTTTTTTATTAAAACACGAAATCTACAGTACTTATCCAGTTTTCGATTTTTTAATTTCTCTTCCATTTCTTTATCTGTTGCTAAGCTATCCAGATCAGCATCAAAATCTGGCAGGTTGCTAGCAGTAGGCAAGCTTTTGTAAAAATCTGATGCGCGAGAATCGATCTTGCCTAGCAATTTTGTTTTTTAATACCTAAAATATCAACAATTAATAACCCCCTTTTTAGAAACGTACACAACATCAAGGATCAACACAATAGCACGTTTTTATGTATCACATAAACAGCATACGACACATACCTACAAACATGTTTATAGTGAAAAACAGAGAGAAGTTACTATTGCCATATTGTATTAACATACTAAATAAGTAAGTATACTTCACACTTGCAAGCATTATAAATTTTTACTAATGTAAGCCCTTTTCTTTACAGAAAACAGTTTAAATTAAAACACTTAAATGTACATTTTTCATAAACTACTACAAGATGCATATGAAAATATTTTCAAGGTAAAAAAGTGAGACTGGAATATCTCTTTCACCTATCTAATTCTTGTGTTTTTCTACTTACAGAAAATCTTTGAACATGTTTTTATTATATTTAAATTATTAAACCATATGTCTGATGAAGCAGAAAAATTAATACTGCGAAACGTTACATCATTTCCTATTAAAATGTTTTTTAGAATAAAAAATTTTACTATTTTTGTAATTGACTATTACTGTATGTTATCTTTCTCCTTGGTTCAATAACAACTAGGGAAATTGATAACTTAATCACAGTAATTGTTCCTGTTTTTTTAAAGTAGCTGAATATCTCGTAATGCCTAGATATTTTAGTTCCAAAATTTTCCAACATTTCATCTTCCAGTGGCTAAAACTAATGTCTTTATAAAATTTTCCATTTTTTTATGTGTCGTTATTGTAATCTCGTTGGTGAAAAACCTGATATATTTTGTTGTAGTCTAAAAAAAGTAGAAGATAAAAGTCTAGAATAGCGTTTGTAAAAACTAAATAACATTATTTATCTGTTATGAATTCATCAACTCGGTAGTATGTACTCAGACTTTAAACTTCCTAAGTGTTGCATGTAACTATAATATATTTATTTTATGTGTTTGTCATATAATTGAATTTGTACCTGTTGGGCAGCATTTACTTAAATAAATAAATAAATGAATAACCAGTTGAGACTTAAGACTGTACTGAATTTAAACATAATTTTGAATTTCTTCTGAAAGGAAATCCCGATTTTAAGAAAAATTTAAAGTATAATTGAGACTCATTCAAACCTGTACAATCTTAGACTGGAGAAAATTTAACAGAGCCATATAATGTGTGTTTTAAACTTAAGAAACTTAATGGAAATGCTTGGTCTGCTATTATGATATTTATTTCATAAGTTGGAAGGTTATTATATGATATGTGCATATAAAAGACGTAGAACGTTGACATAATATGACATCTCAAAATCAAAAATGGAAAAACAATATATCTGTATTTTTTTATTTATAAAGTAAAGCTGAAATGAAAAACTCAATCTTTGGTAGTAAACTTTGATCTATCAAAATTTATCAGTCACGAATCGTGCAAATGATTTTCTTACATGCATATGATACTAAAGTATTATAAATTATATACTGATCTTGTTTAATTTGATAAGCAGTGAATGTAAATCATATTATTTATTTTTTCTTATAGAAATTTGGGGTTAGATCTTTTAAAATTCGTTATTCTAAAAAATATATCTGAAAAAGAACAGGAACCAAGTAAATTTTTAGAGTACTAATTACAAAATAGATATTTATGTATTTAGTGTGTAAGGAGAGCCATTTTGGTATGAGGATGCGAGTTTTGTGCCGAGCGGTAGCGAGGCGCGAAAAAGCAACCGAATACTAAAATGGCTCTTTACACTCGAAATACATACAACATTTTTTCTACGGTCCTAAATAAATAACAAAATTGTTAAATAATTGAAATTTCCATACACACCATTTGATGAAGTCGTACCGCCGTTCATAAAGGCGGCGCGATTTGGCCGGCAACAACACTCGTTGGTTGCTGTCTGGGTCGCTTCAAATACTTCAGGCGGGGTGCAATTACCTTCAGATTCCATCTTCAACTTCACAAAAACTCACAAACTCAATAAATCTGTTGCGTGATGATGGACGCACCGTGATGCAATTGTCAATAATTTTAGCCAGTTCCAGAAAAATGACGAATTAAATTAATAATCAGGTTAGCCATGGCGATGCGTAAAGTAAAATGAAGTGACGCGATTATTTCATTAAGACATTGTTTACGTGGTTGCGATGCTAAAATGGTTGCTAGGGAAAAAATGTGTGAATCGCTAACTTTTCGCATTGACAGTGATCCCTTAATAGTCAGTTTTAAAGGTGACCGTAGAAAAACTTAATTTCGCGATTTTCTCTGAAACTATACATACAAAATAATCCTTTTTTAAGAATAGTTCTATAAGCCCGTTATATATGATCTTCCAAAAAATATTTTTATCAAACAACTATAAAAAGTTGTGAGAAAAATATAGTTTTGCATTTTCTTCAACAACTATACTTGTTAGAAAATACTTCTTTTTAATCAGGAGTTGTAATATATGATCTTGTTTTAAAGAATGTTATTTATATCAAACAATTATTGCTATACACCCTTTTTGATGTGTATGACAAATTATAATTATCAATATAGTCAATTTTACTTACCATTGGTATCAAATAAACTCATATCTGTTAGTTTATGATTTATAAGTCAACTGAATCGTCTAACATCAAAACATTGAGGTTTTCTGCAATCACTTATTTGACGTTTGGCTTATGTCAATATTAAAAATAATCATTATCCACGACTAGCTCTAGCTCAAAGCAATGAAAAACCTTCTTCTCAGTCAGATAGATATGTTCACAATAACAATTCTTGCTTATCTGACCTTTTATATTTACAACCAGTAGTTATCAACACTATAATCTTATTAAATTAATACGATATGTTTTCAGGCACCTTAAAATATTTCTATACAGTTTTTAAAACAATGACACAATAATTGACTTGATACTTACAATAAAATTAATTTTAATGCCTTGGATCAAAATATTTAAAATTTAACACATCAGCTATTAAAATAAAGAATTATCTATCTATACATAAAATATTAATCTTGATTAACTTCTAATTTAGAATATATTTATTGAATTAATTTCTGATTTATTTTCTAAAATAGTTATATTATATCTAGACAGTTCTTCAAAATTATACCAATTTAAATTTACTAATCGCCACACATTGAAATCCAAATAAAAACTTACTGACCTTTGCTGCATTTCAGAGGTACCTGTCGTTACCGCAGAAACTCGTTGTAGAACTTTCCAAAATCATTTCTATTTTCACCAATAGAAGTGGCTTCATTGGCATAATAACTCACTCACTGATTCTACGATAAAATGAATGATAAATTATATTGCATATTATAATTGCATATAATAAATCAGATTTACTTTCAAACTTACTGACTTTTATTTTAAATTACAATGATCTGATTTATCTAATCAAATTAAATATATAACAGGGAACGCTTTTTTCCACCGTGTATATTATACTATTTTTTTCACGTTGCAGGAAGATTTAAAACGAAAAACCTGTATTTTTTATACGTCATTTATGACATTCTAATTACAATTATTTTAAAATTAGTAGCCTATGGTAAATTTTAAGTTGGTGGCACTGTAAGTCATTATGACAAGAGCTCACACTTATGTCAATTCGAGGTTAACAGGTTAGGTTTTGCGTCAGTTTGTGCCAAAATTGACGCAAAACCTAACCTGATAACCTCGAATTTGACATAATTGTTGTGTCAGTTATAATGAAAACGCCCTAGGGAAATTTTTGTCTTATTTAGTCTCTAGGGAGTAAATGTTTTACTTCTGTCACAATTTTGATGCTATAGAAACCGACTTCTACTCCCGGTCGGCGAAAATTTATGCATTAAGAGAGATATGAATATGTTTTTTCCCTGAGGTTGACATGTGTTACAGACCGAGGTAAAGAACATGAATATCTCCGTGGTGCATACAATATTTTATCTACTAGCATATTCGTAAAAATAGTATGAAATATCAAAATGTTATAATGACATTTAAAATTAGATGATGTAAGTAACATCAAGGATTGCCTCATTGTATGGTTGCTAAGACGTTAATTGTAGTTGCATTGTTACCATGAGTTTGAGGGAGAATAATTTGGCAAGTCCCTTGGGAGTTATAAGTAGCTTTTCATATTTTGTTTCTATGACGAAAATGTACAATATCATGTTGCTAGTAGATAAACATTATATTTACTCACAACTGATGAGTATCACTTTCACGTGATTTATTTTTTTTCTTTTCAATTCAATATTATTCACCCTTACTAAGTTGTTTCTATCCCAACTAACAACATTCAGTGTATAAATTTGTTCCATTTAATAGCCTTTTAAACTAACTGAATTTATAAATAAAAAGAAATACTGGATGCATCTGTATTTGTGTTACATTATTTTAAAATTTGAGAAATATTAAATGAAAATTTTATTTTGCGATTTTTTCAAAAACTTTGGCTTTTGAATAATACTGTTTAAACAAAACTTTGAAGATAATTACGCATAAAGAAAGTTTATTTTTATCAAACAGTTATACAAATTTCCGAAAACGGGAAGAAACGGCACTTCGGCTGTTCGCTTTCAGCTAAAAACCAAATCTGCAAATTTATTTAAAAACGTAGATGTAAATTTCCAGTTCGCTTGATTAAACTCTAGAAAGGACGCATACTTACAAGTTGACGTACTAACAGACTCACAGACTGACAGAGAGGCATCCCTTCGAAAACAACTTTTTCTGAATCAAAATACACGAAAACCGATATTTTCGAAAAGAATTTCATGATTACTAACTATACTCCCTTCTAGTTGCAAAGTGGTGGTATACTGAAAAAATTAAATATCGAGGAGATCCACAAAAGCTCCATAATGTACAGAAAGGAATCGGCTCACAAGATAATTTTCCACCTACAAACCACTAAATAGATACACGGATAAAAGTGACTATGATTACATATTTGGGGATGTTTATGTCAACTATGCACCGTCTGCTCTACACCCCTTCTGATGAAAGTATCTATAAACAATAGTTTTATTGGTTGCAAACTGTCTGAACTACATTATGTAATCCTCGGCTTTATTGTTGAATCTCCACTGCAGGGGCATCCTCTTTGAGAATGTTCAAGCATTAAGACACACGATTTCCAGAGCAGGAATGGGAATCTCAGTAGAGCCGACAAAAATTTGTAGCCGTTAAAATTAGTGCGGTTTGAACCCAGATTTTCATTCTAAATACAAGATGCTCTAACACCGAGCCACCTTCACTGGTATATAATTGCAATTATTTAATTGTAACGAACAAGTGAATATCTAGGCAAGAAGAAGAGATATAATTGTCATAATCATTAATGCATATTGCATTTTACGAAAATGTTACATGGTCCTTACTAGATAGATTTAGATCAGTAAATAGTACTGCTTACAAGATTATATTATTTTCGTAGGTCACAGACAGCCAAAATTACTTTAAATCAGAACTTGTGGGTATACCTGGACACTAGGATTATGAAAACACTAAAGAGTTTGTTTGGTTAAAGGCGCTCGGGGCCGATTCGGCAAAGTATATAAGTATATTACTGAGTATTTAAAAGTCATTAAGTAAATTACTTTTCAAAAACCATCAATTTGCTAAACCGCCAGATAGCGCGCATTAATACACGAGATTATCCGTTCACTATTCTTGAGAAATAAAGAAAATAAAGCACTTCTGACCTGAAATCGATAACCACGTGCTTCAGAAGATAGAAGGAGTCGCAGTCGGCCGAGAATAAATCCGTTGCTACCAAGTGATAGAGTTTTTACCCAGCATGCAACCAAACAGATGAAAGATATCAAGTCTAGCTGCACATTATTCGAAGATATTTGAAATATTATTGAAGAAGAATATCAAGGGTCATTGAAAACGCTTAAAATAAATATAATAAAACGTCCGACTACTTGAAAGTACGACTATAAACGATTCCTTACCTGAGATTTTATTTGGCTAAAAGATAGGTTTATTTCCAAAAATACTTTTAGACCACAGATCGATTAGTGGAATACAGGTAGTCAAAAGGCTATTACGCCAATTGGGCATTTATTTAATTGCTGACGATTTCCGAGATAAATACGCGTCCATCGAGTGCAGTCTAAAACAATGCGCTTTACCGCATAAAGTAAAAACTCTAAAATTTACAAATGGGAACCCGAAAGAGTTTTACCCTGAACCTGAATTGTATAGGAAAAATGTTCAAAAAGAGTTCTAGTTGTAAATCCATAAATTACCAAAACTATAAGCATGTGGGTTACATGCTCTATCAACTCTGAAAATTCGTAAATCCAGTGTAGAAACGTAAGAAATCCAAGGATGCTACTAAAATGGATTAAAATAGAGAAGAGCTTTTTAGACAGGTTTTGTATGAATACCGATATTGTTTGCCTCTTTTGAACTTCTTGTAAAGCCATTTTCCTAACTTATTTGAGAATATACGTTATTACCACACCATAATTACAACGCCACAACCTTAAATTAATATAAAATAATATAAAATCTGCAACTTAACACTAGTTTCAATTCGAATAAATTAGCCACTTTTTTTATTAACAATTTTTATACGAACGAGGCTATTTTTTATATAATTGATATACGGCCAATTCACTGTGGGAATTGTAAGCAGCCGTAGATCAAATTTAATATTGAAACATCAAGCTAAACTGCTCAGCCGTTATTTTTGCATAAAGTAGTTTTAAATTTATTTTGATCGTTAATTCCCCCATAGATCAATTTTTACTGTCTCTTGTAATTCTGGCCATAAATCTCGGCCCGAAAATGCCTTTAATGTTAGAACAACACTTCGTAATTTATAATCTCAAGTTTCTTTTCGGAAACATTGCCCAAAGATGGCCATCCATAAATTAAAATCGCTTTTTAAGTAGGAAAACAAATAGCACTAAATCAAAACTAAGTATCTGTGCAGGCAGAATGCGAAATTGACAATTAAGTTGTTTATTGTCAAGTCCTACGCACATTTTTCGTTTTTGTAGCCACATTAGTCCCACCTCCAACTTGAAAAATATTTCTTTGTAAACGGTTATAGCAAATGGAAAGCCGAGTACAGCAATAATTAAAACATACGTAATATTAACTTCCTTGTCGACCTATATTGGTTTGACAAAGCCAAATTAGACGATTTAGAACTAATTCAATTTTCTAAGTGCGATTTTGCTTTTTTAATTATATTTCTTTTAATTAGTATCACAAAAATGGCCTTCAGTGTACAACATATAAAATCAGTGAAATTCTATCCGTGGTCATAAAGATATCTTGTCGCAAAGGCGGAAGCTTGTCAGACGTCAGGAATCCTGGTACCAACTATGTCTCAATAATGTCCCAGCTCGGAACCACTACATCTAGATGCAGCTGGGGAAAGGTTACATCGGCTGAGAATGAGATGTTATCGCGGCGAAACTAAGCTAATTAACCTAAAAAGTGACTTAATGAATTCTAATAGTTCACCGTTCAAGAACGCCACAAATCACCGTTTTGAAATCGGCTTTTCCATAAAATAATTGCTGAAGAATTCGGGGTGACGTAAGCTAACGGTAAACTTTACAACCCATAAAACTTTTGAGATCTTTATCGCATTTGTTATTAAAATTTCTTAATAAAATGTGATAAGCGAGTGCCTGCTTGCGCATATTAATTTGGTGACAATGGCCCTCATCTGCCCATAAATTTAAAATATATTAGAACTTGGTAATAAGTCCAGGATTATATAGTCGTCGCGTCGCCTATTGGCGTTTACAAGGACTTTGCTTGAAAAAGCTATGATCTAACTGCAAAATAAGGCAAATTATTAAAGCCGCGACTTTCAAACACCCTACCTGGCGGTACCATTGACCTGTTGCTTGGGGCTTGAGCTAACATAAAAATATTGTCACTTAAAAATTTTATATTCTTAGCATAAATGTAGAACAACGATATTTCACATGCTCAGTTTTTAACGCGTCGTCATTCCTTTATTTAAACGGCAATAATTTATATAAATGTGTAATTTAAAAGTTTGAAATTTAAATATTCTGCACAACCATAAATGGTATACGACTATTCATTCACATCATTGCTCAGTGAATAACATTTATCCTTATGCTATAATTAATTTTAAACCTACCACATCTTATTTATAAAAACTAATTACAATAATAAGTTCGAAAAATAAATAGATTTAAAAATTACATTTGTTGTACATAAGCACAATAAAAATGTGTTTATTAGTTACGGTTGTATACAGTTGCAATAACATCACACCCTCTTTCAACATACTATAAAGTATTGATGAAAACTCCATATAATTGAATGGATAACAAACTCGTTAACTAATTAGTCTGTTAAATGTATCCGTGCATTTTAACAATAAATATGAAAACAATTATCACTAAGTTGGTCAACGAACTAGTCGGTAAGTCGAGATTTCCTGGCCGTTCAATTATTTTTCCAAAATAAAAGATGCACCAAATACCAAATGAGCAACAACTGTAATCAATATGATTTAATTAAACGTAAACGCATTTATGTACACTAAAGTAGTATACGCATATGTAAATAATGCAGGGACTCAGAACTTTTTTATGTTCGCTTACCGTTGCCTATTTGATTGACGATGGGAATCAGCTATGTCAGTTATATACGTCCATATATGTTTCTCAAGCACCCTCCTATCAATCTTGCTTTTATTGACCATCATTGAACTAACTTCTACCACTTTAATTTAATATCGTAGTAATTATCTAGATGTCTGGATAATTATCTACAATCTTCCCATTTTCTGTTTTAAATATAGGCATAGTAAAACTTTTCGTCCACTTTCTGGATATATGTTTTAGTAGTTTACTAAATAGTGAAATAAACTCGGTGTCTGCGGACTACCACCGATGTCGATTTAGATGCGACTACAATTGCCACCGGTGTAAACTACTACTGATGTAGATTGCCAACGATTTAGATGACCACCGATGTGGATTTAGATCAGACTAAAACTACCACCGACTTGGATTACCACCGACTTGATATAATACCTACTTGGTGTACCACCGACCGGGAAAGTCTCCGAAACTTTTCTGGGGCGTTTTGCAATGAAAACAACAACGATCGTGCCCAGGCGGCATACTAATCCGAAAACTAATAATAGAGAAACGTAGAGAGTTCAATTTAGAGACACACATCGCTGTCATCGATTATAAGGAAGAGTTCAATAAGTTAATCGCTCAAAACTATGAAACATTTTAGAAAGCAGACGCATTTTCGGTAATTTATTAAAGGCAATTAAAATGTTATATAAGAACACCAGTATTAAGATAAACGATGAAGAATATAACTTCTGACGAATATATAACAATTAATCAAGGTGTACTACAAGGGAGTAGCATGTTTCCCACCCTTTTTAATTTATATACTGACGCCATTGTTTCAGAATGGAAGAAAGAAACACCAACTGGTATATTGTAATGACGCCCCCTATACTCAAAACGCTTTATGTAAAAATATAAATAATTCAGGGCAAATCACCACAATTTATAAATCAAATTGTTTTAATATTTGAATTGTATGTCAAGCTCAGGGTTTATGAAAAATGTAATATTAATCTTTCAATAAATGGTTTATCACTCTCTGTATTTCATTTATTTGCAATTACATAAGGCTTAGCTCTGGTAAGCATGAAATAAAAAAATAAAACTCTTTTCTCAAGGGAGTAGGATCATTAACATTGTATTACAAATGCTTTGCTGTATGATAATTTCACCAGTATGACAGATATGTGCCTTTATTTGACAGGTCTATAACCTCAAAATTTACTGTACAAAGTGATTTGCTCGTCCTCGATATACAGCTTAAATTGAATTAAAAAAACACCGAAAAAAACAAGACTACATCAGGTAAATGCTGCTAAATTTGTGACATGGTTTCCGACTAACCTGTTTTGTTCCACATGACGTAGGTGACGCCAAAACTTGATTTTGTTTAATTTCCGGCAAAACCGGCAAAATCAGCTTCAAACCGCAAATTTTAGAGACGCCTCCTCGATTATTCGAATATGGACGGATCTGGGCCGCTGGAATCACGTTCAACCCTTCAGGAAATGTCGAAACTTGAAGAATATCAAATACTACAGGGCTGCTCCACCTGCTTCCTGTGAAATTTACCTTTCTATTACACGCTTGGTGACGACTTCCTCCTCCAAATTTCTTACCCAGGCACTCCTGAAGGGCAACTCCACATGTAGCACACAAGGTTCTGGCTTGCCGATGTCTCGGATTAGTCAAAAGGGGCTCTGAAGTTTGGCCTGGCTCTGCGACGCACCTGGTGAACTCTTTCTGGGCTAATTGCACTTTATTGGCAACTGGTATCACTAGGAATATTAGCCACAACGTTGCACTACACACTGGTGAGAATGATTAAACACAATATTGGCTCAACAAATAACTTTATTTATTAATAATTATGTAAACACTGAGAGCTCAACTGGTACACAGCTTCTTTTTGATCTTTTAATTACTAAGATGTCTTTTTCTTTGGAATTGTTCACGTAGGAGTTTGCTCTAATTTTAATTAACTTGGTTTTAATTGCACTTATTCACATGAGTGATAGGTTGCCTTATTACTCTTTGCTTCACCTTTCCGTTACCTTGCCATTTGTGGTTTATAAACCTTTAATACTTATAACGCTCATACAATTTCTGTACTTCACAAAACATCTTGTATTATTTTAAAATTCATATCATAGTTTGACGTTATTCAACTCAACCCTGTCAGCTACATAATTCAAGCTGCATTTGCCCTTCTGAACATTACTAATGACTGAAACTCTAAACGTACCCCTTCTGAATTCTATCTTATCGCATGCCAACCTTTCTTATTCAAATTAGGATCGCTGCTGTTTATATCATTCTTAATGTAAAATTACTGACTTTCTTGCAATAAATAAAATAGCTAACTCTGCGTTCATTTTGAAATTATTTAATTTTCGTGTTAACTAGGCAATCAGAATTGCTATGGGCAGTAAACCATTACAATATATATATATATATATAAATTACAACACCTCCATTAACGCCATACCATATATAAATTAAATATAACTGCAGAAAGCTACAAATATAGTATATCTACATCTAAAACAAAAATTATTGCATTTAAAGGAGAAGAACCGATTAGATCCAAAATAATAATCAATCATGAAAATATAGAGCAGGTCTTCCACTTTAAATACTTGAGCTGCAGTATTACCTTCTACAATGAAAAGATCTGCAGAACAAACTACACCTGTTCGAAGCAATGTGTGGCACTATATGAAGGCACATCGGAAAACAAACAAAAAGAGAGACGTAGATCAAGTTTTACAACGTCATGGCAGTACCTGTCTTACTATACGGCTGAAAATCATGGACAACGACAACTGAAGATGAATAAAAAATATAAGGTGCAGAAATGAAATTCGTATGAAAAGTGAAAAGAAGCAAAAGAACAGACAAGATATATAACGACGCATAAGAGAAAAACTTAAAGTATTTTGTTTTGGAGAGCAGTTCCAAAACAAAATACAACTACAAACATAAGGAGCTCACCTACAACGAGTGGGAAACACAAAACTCCCGAAACAAGCTCACCTATACAAATCCAGAGGACACCGAGACGTGGGCAGATCGAAGATGGCATTCTGAGCCGGAACAAGTCATAAAGCCTAATCCTTGACGAAGATGATGAACAACAACTAGAAAATACAAAGATTTTATCTAAAGAATTGATATCAACTACACGCAAAATTAAGAAAACCGTGAATATTTTACTTAGCTAGACGACAGCGTGTTGTCGCTTTCCATAGATTTAAATAAAAGATTCTCACAGATCAAATTAAGTAGTTGGCTGTTTTTATGAAGTAACTGATGTTATTAGCCTCAAAAAAGACTTCATATTTCGTCACAAAATCGTGTATACTGAATAAAATGCCAGTATTATGTTTTAATTCGTACATAGACTTGAATTCTTATAAACTGATAACGTGCGAGTATGCCATCTCTTCTGTTTAAAACATGGCGTATTTTGACGACAAAACTAGGGTCGGCAACCAAATAAGAATTAAAATAGTACTTTATAGATACTGAGTAACTACGAATACAATCATTAAAGCACAGATAAAACCTTTTTATCAGGCTTTTCGTGGAGCCGCATCCGATCAATTGACTCATTCAACTGTTAAGTATATGGTGTTTCAGTTCGGCGGAAAATTTACAAATTTGCTTGGATCTATGGTAAATCTATGTTGTAGTGATTCTTGTCGGTGGTAGTCCACACAGTGGTTATCTTATGTCGGAGATAAACTCAGTCGGTGGTGATCCACATTTTGCTTACAGTGGTTATGTTGTTTGACGTATTTTCTAATTAACTATGTTTCTTTTTTGTATAAATAAACATGCTCATTAGGCGTTGATTACCCATATACTCTAGTTAAGAAAAAAAAATTTTTATTTACATTACCCGAACTTTTTCGTCAACCAGAATGTTTTTGGTACATTTCCTTTGAAAAAATAATATAATTTACAGAACGGCAACTCCTGGTTTAGTTATATGTACTACCGGGTGTCTTAAAATTAAATACATCTAGTTTGCTTTGAATTTCCCATAATGCAATCTAAAATTTTACTTGAAATTGGCAAGACTGTAAGTATATGTCAAATTCGAGGTTAGTAGGTTAGGTTTTGCGTCAGTTCTGACACCAACTAACGCAAAACCTAACCTACTTACCTCGAATTTGACATATACTTACAGTCTTGCCAATTTCAAGTAAAATTTTAGATTGCATTATGGGAAATTCAAAGCAAACCAGATGTATTTCATTTTAAGACACCCGGTAGTAAACTGAACCAATTGGATCAGCTAATTGCAATTAAACAATGATTTACGTACGCTAATAAAAGTTGTACTAGACACAAGAAACAGGTTGTGTTTTAAATATATAGATTTTCTTAAGTAGATAATATGGTCATATGCAAACGAAATTAATAGGTTTCGTAGTGTTATTAAAACAAAATACTTTTCAAGATAGTTTACCATTTTTTAAAATAAACAAACGAAAGTCTTTATTGTTAATCCAGCCTATTGTTAAAATTGCATTATGATGGAAAAATAAATAATTTAGAAAACCATAAAGTAGCCTTTGCAAAATTTTATTCAGTTAATTACAATAAAAGTAATTAGAAAACGACCTACATACCCAAGCAGTAGTACACTGAAACGGTGTAAGTTTCATCAAACGACGTGGTGATTTATGGATTTAATAAAAAATATAATCCTAGAATATTATCTTATAGGGAGCCTCGTTGCCAAAGAAACTTTTATCTACGACAGTGTGTAAAATTGCCTCTTAGTTGGCAGTTTTAAGTTTGTAAACGACTGTTTAATAACATGTTTTCATTAGTTTACGTCGTCAGTAGTTACGTGTTTAAAAAATTTCATTGGACACGTGATCAGTAGCAACGTGTTTTAAAATTTTTAAAACACGCAAAATTACGACCGGTTGCTGGTAATCCTAATTTACATTTAATATATTTTTTTTCATATTTACCGTGTTTTCTAGTTTCTATCGTAGATAAAATATTGTACGATACACATGCGTAAAGCATCTTTAGTCACTCGCGGGGCTTAAAACGCTCGCTCACTCGCGTTTTAACTCTACCCCACTCGTGACTATAGAGTAGCTTTACGCACTTGTATCGTAAATTACTATTTTGGTGAAAAATTTAATTGTAAAATACGGCGAAACTTCGTCTCGATACACTTCAATCATTCTCAGAGTATTGATTACATTTTTATTCTCCAATTTCACAAAACTCGTTTTCCGACATAAATTACTCCAGAAAATAAATAATAAAGTAGAAATCTATCAACTTTGGCATGCAGCTTCGAGAGTGTTTTCTTTACTATTTGACATTAAAAGCTGAATAACATTTAATTAAATAGTACTATTACTGACATGTTCGGAGTAGTGTAAACAATGTGCCTTCCAAAAGTAAAGATAACTCCAACAATAATAAGTACTCCACAAATTACATAAGTTTTAACAACCACAGTCGTTAGGTAACGATGATTATAAACAGCCTGCAATTCCAGGGGTCAGGCACTGTGTCAGTGTACCATAAAAGTCCACCGACCATCTCAACACAATCAGTAGTCACGACACCTGAAGCAGAACCCGATGGTATATTATTTTACTCGCCCACCTGCCCCTTTAATCAACACCTACAACCGCATCACAGAACTGACCCTTCCAAGTGAACGCACACATTAGTCATAAACGTAAACATGAACACACACAACTTCTTGTATTTATTTAAAAAACTGAAACTTTAAGCTAAATGTTCTATATTTTTAATCATTCTAGCTTTTGCAGTAATAAAAATTACCTAGAGAGATCATTTGTCATAATACAGATCGAGTCAGTACTTGTACTCCCTGGCGTGTAATTAAAAGAGATTAGCCTTTAAGAGATTGTGGATGATACAACCCCTCTTCCAAAATTAAGAAATTATGACGTAAACGGATTTTTACATGGTTCACCAAATATCTATCAAAACTTAAAACTAGTGATGGGCATAACCGGACAATTTTCATAACCGAATTATTTGCATTCGAATGATATTAATAACCGAATAATTATTTGAATAATCATTCGAATACATTTTGGCTCTCGATTCGTTTCGATTTCGCCGGTTTGTCGGTTACGCGGTTCAGCGTCATCTGCATCGGCATCGTAACTTGCAGATAGCAGAGGAACTCAGTTAATCGTTAATTATAATAATTGTATAAATGATTTTTATTTGATTTCTAAGGAGTTTGTGCAATAAGAAATTGTGGATATGAATGAAATATATCTGGATACACCTTTATTGTTTTCGATTGCTGGCAATTTATAATAATATAATAATAATTAATAATATATTGTTGTATTTGTATGAGTTTTACGACTCGCTATTCTGCATTAGCTCGATTACTCCTACATTCTTCCGATCTATAATCAAAACATAATATGTACATTATGTGTTATGTATTGGAAATTAACAGGTATTTATTATGTTTAGGTTTCAATAACCGGATAACCGGTTATTTTTCATTCGAATAAGCCCATCACTACTTAAAACACCATGTAACACTATACAGGGTAGTCAAATTTCGATGCTTTCATAGGAAGCCTTGATAACTATAGGAGATATGGAAAATATAGACCCTTCTCCCCCCGTCCTCGATTTCTTTTTTGGGGAAAAGCTTAATGATGAAAACCAAAATTGGCTCTCGTTTTTTTGTTTTCTAGTTATAAACAAAACTTCTATTTCCTTTATTTTTCGGTTTGTGGTTATATATCACTTATTTGTGATAACAGAAAATTAGTAATGTTTACGTTCTTAAGACACTTTTTTAATAAGAATACACAGGCGTAGTCAGTTTTTTTAAGTTTCTAAATTCGAGTTATACTGTAAAGTTGTAACTTTTTATATGTGTACAGGCAATGTATAATTCAATCATTATATATAATGACTAGGCAGTTTATATAATGCCTAGCAAATTTAGGTAGTTTATGAAATGCACCTTTGAAGACCATATTTCATATATTGCTTAGCAATTATATGTAATGCCTAAAGAGCTGTAAGCATTTTATGAAATATATTTTTAAAGGTAAAAGTTAGCACTCATTGGCCAATGGGTTTAATAGCGGTGTACGCTAATCATCACCCTAGCAAATTTTGTAGTTATTTATGGCAGGCGAACTCATCACCGTCATCAGGCAACGACCGGAGAACATCACCGGATATAGGCCAACTCAAGGAGGCTGCATATAACACACACAATTCAACGCTGCAACTTACCTAAACATGCTAGAACGACACACAGATGAAAATCAGCGATGCCGGTTTATACCTTCAACCTCCAACCTGCAACTTCAAACATATACATATTGAATGCAACCATGCAGTCGTTATATGAGCCCACTAGATGCAAAACTCTGCGTTTACACTGTTAGTGAATTTGTGCTAGAGGCAAAAAACTGTTAAGATATGTTTGTTACACTACTCGACCTGCAAAAGTGGCCCAATAGATCACACAACCACCAACGGAGATCATATTATCATATTTTGCTTGAAAATGTTCTAGTTTTAACGTAAACTGTGTTTTAAAAATAAACTTACATAGTTTTGCATCTAATTTACAGTTTCACGTATTTCACCAATTTAAAATTGACTATGTACAGATTGTTTAATTAACACGGTACCAAAAATTATATTTTTTGTAGAACTATTTTTATTTTTTTCGTCCAAAGTTGAAACAAAATAAATCAATGCGGATAAAAACCTCTACAGAATGCCATCATTCGGAAGTGATGTAAAACCGTGGGTCCCATGTTACTACAATGTGTAGCATGTAAAATATCCCTTGCTAGAGTTGGAACTCCTTAGTCTCCGCAAAATTCTAATTAGGACTTTGACCATATGACAAAAGCAGTCGGTGTCTAAGGGACCTGGTACTCTGCATGCTCAGATCTTGTTCGTTACAAACAAACAAACAAAAATAAAAAGTAACACAAAAAATAAAAGTGTACAAGTAATTTTAGTTTCACTGTTTAAAGTTGCAGCTCTTCATTTTCACTGACATTTTCGTTGTCAGTTTCAGTATCTTCTTCCTGGATTTCCTCGGCTGTAGCTTTTTTTAGTGCAATTAATAATTTTAAAGAATTCTAATTTTAGGTCGCTTCTCCAGTAAATTCAGTAATGGTTCTTTAACAAAGTATCAATAAACGCCTGGTCATATCAAGAAGCAGAAAGGGTCATGTGACGTGAATTTTGAGTCGTGATTGGTCAAAATAAGAACACGGAGTTTTGTATCTAACATGCTCACATTTTCACTGAGTTTTGCATCTGACATCGAGTTTTACATCCTATGCTCCTTAAAACAACGAATCCATTGATACCAATATCAAATTTTTTGTATTTTGTGCAAATACCGAGTTTTGCATCTGGTGGGCTCATATATAATGCCGAAAATTTCACCAACATTATGTTTAATACTGACAAACGTTAAACAAACGGACTGGTATTTTAGGAAATTTATGAAATTACATAAAATGCCATTATAAAAAAATGACTGAATTATACCAACTGCCTGTAACATATGCAACCCATAGTTGGCTGTAGCATCATGAGCAAAATAATTTTTCTCACTTCACTGAAATATGTCATAATATATAATATAACTAGCTGGCCCGGCAAACGTTGTTCTGCCCAAAAATAATTTGTCTCTGAAACCCCGTTTCACCACTATAGTTTTAATTTTATGTCATGTCCATCGTCTTGGAGTAAATGCCATTTTCGCAATCAACGTCCCAAAAAACCTCAATAACGACACCCATATCGATTGTTTAGGCTTATTTACCCCATTTCACCCCCTAAGGGGTAGCGGACCGGACAGACGTTGTCCTGCCCGAACGTTGGTTTGCCTGGTATTAGCGGGTTCAGCAAACGTTTTTTTGATATTCGAATTTTCGATTTTTTTCATTTTAAAAAATATTGGAAGTGGTGGGGGGGGGGGGGGGTAAAATTTTGGGGTTATATGTTCTGATATGCGAATAATTTTAAAAGAAATTTTAAAAACTCGTCAAAAAATAAAAAAGAAAGTCCTAGAACCCGATTGCAGCGCCACCTACCGGGTTCAATTGTGAATATAAACCATCCAGGGGGCTCACTCAAACACACACAAAAATTCATCAAAATCGGTTCAGCTGTTTAGGAGTTCAGTCACATACACATGTACAGAAAAATTATATATACCGTGTGTCCACAGGAGTACGCACCATAGAGATAAGATAATGCTAATAGAATATAAATATCAACCAGTGCTGTGACCACCGTCCCTTTTCTTGTACCATTTATAACAATATTGTTTCATACAGTGGCGAGTCAGAAGCTAGAAAACACCGTTTTAGCGTGCCGGCGATCACAGCATTACCCTATCTTTCTATTCTATTAGGTTATCCCTATGGTGCGTCTTCCTGTGGACACACGTATAAAGATTTTCATTTTAAAAAATATTGCGGGGCGGTGGGGGGGTGAAATTATGGGGAACCCGACAGACGTTGTCCTGCCCGAACGTTGGTTTGCCTGCTATTATCAGGTTCAGCAAAGTTTTTTTCGATTTTCGAATTTTTGATTTTTTTTATTTTAAAAAATATTGAGGGTTGGTGGGGGGTGAAATTTTAGGGTTATATGTTCTGATATGCGAGATATCTTTAAAAAAAATTAAAAAGAAATTTGTCAAAAAAAAATTTAAAAAATTGCTAGAACCCGATTGCAGCGCCACCTACCGGGTCCAATTGTGAATCTAAACCATTCAGGGACCCACTCAAATACACACAAAAAATTTCATCAAAATCGGTCCAGCCGTTTAGGAGGAGTTCAGTCACATACACACGTACAGAAGAATTATATATATATAAAGATGTACACTTATACAGTGTCCGTCATAAATTATCCTAATTGTTATTTTACCAGAAAGTTTTACTTTTGATAAAATCCTCTGCAACTTCATAAACTTAAAATACTCTTGCCAAAATTTAAATATCTGCTTTCGTATACGGGGGAGGTTCAAAAATATTAAAACAGGTCAGGAATAAAATACCCTTATTTTTCAAAACACAAAAAAATTTTGTTTGAATAAATTTCTTAGAATTAAAAAATGTGTTAAATATAAAGTCACAGCCACCTGATCCACAAAACAATTTTTAGTTGTTTTTTCCTATGTTTTTCTTACCACCCTATGTATTATAGTAACTGAGATATTTCAATGTTAACCAATTAACAGATACGATAAGAAAATACTGTAGAGCTTGAATTTCGCTCACTTGGCAACCAGAAAATTGCGTGAATCGAAATTCGTGCTTAAAAATATCATTCATAAAAATACATATATCTCTAAAAAATTATAACAAACGATCTAAAGATAAATAACAATTCAAATCAATTATAATTGTTGATGTAAAATAAAATAACAAAATTACCAAATAAGATTTTTCTTTAATAAAAATAAGGGTATTTTATTCTTGCACCATTTTCATGTTTCCGAACCTTCTCCGTATACTATAGGAGAAATTTAAATTTTGGCAAGTGGACTTTTAATTGGAGCAGATGCAGAGACTTTTATCAAAGATAAAATTTCCCAATAAATGTAAAATAAAACAATATTATAAGCGACGATGGCAGATACTTTGTTTAACCAGGTATATTAGAAATGACAAAAGCCTTCTACTAAAAAACGAAGAAATAACTGGAATGTGAAGAAAATCTTCTTTCACAGAATACCACAGCCAACTATGGGTTCAATATAAAAAATACAGCTTTATGGTATAACTCGAATTTCGCAACTGTTTTGAAAAAGTGACTACGCCACTGCATTCTTATCAAAAAAAGCCTGCCACAAAACGAAAAGTGAGAAAATCGAACTTTTGGAACTCGAAAACAAAAGACGATAACCAATTCTGGTTTTCACCATTAAGCTTTTCTCGAAAAAAGAGTTAGAGAATGGGAGGAGTCCATTTCTCCATGTCTCCTATAGTTATCTAAATTCCCTATGAAAGCATCGAAATTTTCCCACCCGGTACATAAAACACGAAGACAAATCGCTAAACAGCGAAAATCCTTTTTAAATATCCCTTTTTTCGCAAACATCTTCCGTTGAATCGTTCTACACGTTTATAAAAATTATTACCATATTTAGGACACTCGGTATGACAAGCGATAATAATGTAGAATATATTAATTTAATATTGCAATGGGCATAATACTTTGTGTCAATAAGAAATTTGAAATTTTCAACTTACTGCAGACATATTGTAGCGGATTAATTAACTTTTGTTTATTGGAAGTTTTAATATGTTGTTGATAATCGCCATTCACTTAAGGGCCCTGATCGTGATTGAAATATTATAGTCTCAAAGCTTTTCTAATAAATTAGTTTATTTGTGTTATTTACCATCTTTGATGACATTTCTGAAAGAAATATTTCCTAATTTATTATAATTTCAATTTATCGTGCGTGATGATTGATCTATATTAGTTTAAGGTTTGAGAGCAACTAAAACGACATTTTTTCAATATTAATTGAGTCAATTGTTACCTTGTACTATGTTTCTTCTACTATCTGTACCGTATTTAGATTTACCCTTATATAGGGGTTCTTGCAAAGACAATTTTTATACGCATCGTATTGTATTACCTAGAATACTTTTTTGTTTTCTCCATGTGACTGAGAACGTAATCATGGTTTATTTTATTTTGAAATCATAATCTTGTTTATTGGCTCTCAATAGCGGGCGTAAAATAGCGATTATAGCCCTAGGGCCTATAAAGTTACAAAGCAGTGTAACAAGCACCACCAGTGTAGTATAGTAACACCAACAATCTGCATAAAAACCAAAGCACACCAAAAATTTACAACTTTAGCACAACGACGACGCAGTCGTCTATAGCCAAAATACTGAATCTTTGAATTTTGTCCGTTTTAAGAACCAAAATGAAATAAAACCTTTTATGTACCACGTGCCTAATAACGATTACTCATTTCGGGAAATTTACAAATCTCCGCTTCGCATCGCGCTTTAAATAGTCCCTTTTGCTATAGTCTATTGATTATGCTCTTAAAACATAAATAACTATTATAATTCTCCATTCTTCGGTACTCATTAACCCAACAAATTTCCAAGAGTTTCGGAAAACTGGATTCGTCGAACGTAAATGTGCATTGAAATACAGGGTCAGCATTTCGAACACCTAACTTGAATATTTTTGTTATATTGAATTGTTTGTAACTTATTTAATAATAAAACTGTACCTAATTCGTAAAACAACGTTTTCTTTATTTAAAAAGATATCTTGTTTTTACTGTGTGTTTTCTGTATAATTTACAATTAAGCTACCTTAACAGTAAATTATCAGGTGTTGTAAGAAATATGTTTCCACGGAAACGCAATAATATTCTTTCTAATTTTTCCTCATTAATGCTAGCGGTATTGAATAAGTGGGCATTATTTTCCAAGAAATTTAAACTGATGTTATTTTTATGTTATTGGGTTTTGGTCAGAAGTTTATTAAAAAAATAACTGTATTTTGATCTCCTCTAGCTATCCTTTCAGTCTCCTCCGTATTGTAAGAAACACCTTGTCTAAATCTTGATTTGAATAATAAGTTTGTTACCTATAAGGAGTTCACGCCAGTCTGCGCGGTGGCCAGATTAAAAATTGAGATGGTTACTGTTTCCTTTTAGTTTTCCCATTTTTTTTGGATAACTATGAAATTTGAGAGAGACACTGTGTTGATGAATGTAGATGTAAACTGTAGTTCTTGGTGAGTCAGGCCGTAAATGCATATATTGACAATTTGGCTTTACACCGTTTAATTCCATTCTAGGTGGTTTTCTATAAGTCTGCATCTCCTTCTAATTATGCGACTGGAAAGAGAACGTTGAGCTGATTTACGTCAGAAGTGAGTAGTTTTTAGGCACTTCTCGTCTGTACGCTAATAGCGTCTTTTTAGTTACATGGCTTTTTCTAGTTACTCTGTTTTCTCTAGAATCTTCTAGATTTTTGGATTTTCATATAGAAGGCTTTTCTTCACCTTTTGGATGAATTTGGTTCCCTTATGGGTCCTGGAATTTCCAGTTTATGTAGTTGGTGGCGATTATGGCTCAGCTTCGACTTCGCTTTCGTAGTCTGCAAGAGTTGTGTACGGTGATACCGTTCTATCCATAAGGTAGGCGAGGTTGAAGCTACATTAATTTCCTTGATCAACGCTGAATTCAACCATACCATCGGGGAATCTTCCAACTTAGATTCGCAAGCTGTTGAACAAATCAGGTTGATGGTGCCCGTATTTGGGTTTAACCATTTTATGTTAATTTTCTTCCACCTCTGGAGTAGCTTAGTCGGCCCGTTGAGTGCCATTCGTTAGCAGACCGTTTTAAGTATTCACAGCTCGCTATTAGGCTTATATTAAAGTGTTGTACGAATGTTGTCATCTTATTTTATCGTTTTGAAAAGTTCAGCGGCTAGCAAGGCCTAAGATTATTGAATATAAATAACTATTAAAAGCTTCTGACGGTTCTTTTCTATTATTTTTTGGATCCCATAACGTAGTTTGAGGTTTACAACTACAGTTGTAGGTTTTCTGGTGTTTATTACTTCAAAACAGAGACGCTTCCGAGCCCGGCAATCCCAAACTACTCTGCATATGTTTTTAAAATTAATTTATTATTATTATTATTATGTATAAAACTATGCCGCAAAAATACTTAACGCCAGAAGCGTAAGTTATAAAATCCGTGTGCCTTTAAACACCTTTCAATCTTCTCTAATGGTATTAGTTTTGATATTCAGAAATGTCAAGTTACTGTGCAAGATTTATGTTAGGTACGTAATTGTAATAACACAAAATCTGTTAATGATACCATTTTCATTACCCATCGCACACTTAGGCATAAGCAATATTACCAAAGCTCTTTCTCTTTTTATCCAATGTGACACACTGCATGTATCCAATTCAAGTTTGGAGATTTAAAAATATTTCCCTCTACCAATTTCATATTCTATCTTGGCTGTCATTTTGAATTTTATACCTTTTTAAAGAAAATGATTTTCTTCTTCTGTGTTTTAAGGATTTTGCTCATACTATTTTTTTGTGTTTTGTCATGTTATTTTAATAATGACAAATGCTTGTACACATTTTTAATACAAGTTGAATTACTCTATGTCAATTCGCTACCTACTTCAATTAAAGAATTGTGATAGAACCACTTCAATAAAGTCGATTTGGTAAATGAATTAGCTGTAAGTACGTGAACTAATCTAATATACCTCTTTTGTTTTCCATCTTTGTCTAAAAAGTGTAGCAATCATATTGTAGCGTCTACTCAAAACAATATTTTTTTGTTTTATTTTATTTTACTTACTATGTAACTGGGTTTATAAATCTCTGCATATAAACTGAAACACTCTTAAGGAGACTTTATTAATCCATCTAAAAAAATCGACATTTCATTAGTGCTACCCAAGCACGTAGCCTTTTAATACCTATAGTTAACACTGACTGAACAACATAATCAAGGTGCAACACATGGGAGTAATAAAATTCAAATAAAAGCAAAAAATATATAATAATACTTGCACATAAACAAGGAAACATACAGCTAATGGTTTTACAGGCCGAACAAAATGATGGAGCTACCTTAATGGCTATATTAATTGTGAAGGAGAAATCACAAAGTTTTATGGTGTGTAATGACGTCTAGCAGTAATTTCCATTTAAAGCTACCTATCAACCTTATTATAATAGGCATAAATTTGAAGTACTTTGTTAAATGGTTTAGAACTTTATTATGAGCCACTGATCTTTCAAATTTATTTTAAATTATCATTATACTTGAATATTTAACAAAATATTCTGATTAATACATTTTGTTGCAAGAATTAAAAGTATTCAAACTACAACCCTTGATAGTCGATTCAACAACTTTTTCTTCTTTTTTTTATCCAACAATATCTCAAAGAAAAACGTATCAAAAACACATCTGATAATTTAATAAATCTACTTCCACCTCAACTTAAAAGCGACACAGAAACTGCAGTAAGCCTGCATATAATTTACCATTGCCTTCATTTAAACGCCACTTTTCAGACGTCAAGTCGACCCAGTTAATAAAGCAATCTGAGCTTCATAATACCATTGTTCAGAAAAACGATTTGCACTCTTTCTTCGGTTAGCAGTTCTATAAATCGCGACATGAGAAATCGATAAACGCGAATAGCCCATTGTTCTCAAAACACGACTTGTTGCAATAACTTTGCGGATAGCTTTGGATTTAAATGCGACTGTCTCTAAATACAATATGTGTATTGAAACATGCAAAAGCACGTGCCATATATTAACCGGTTCGAATCGGATAGTTTCCGAGTTTAGTAGCTCCCTTGCGGTACAGCCAACCTTAGGTTTAGAACCCACAAATATTAGCAATAGAAACCTAGCAAACACGTGTTTGGTATTGTTGATAGTGTGACATACATATGCTGATCATTACTTCTATTGAACCCTTTAAATGTATTATTAAGAACTTTTTACCTTCATTTTTTAAATTTAAAGGTGAGAGTTTTTGTTTTTAAGTTAAAGAAGGGGTGTAGAAACAATTGATTAACTCACGGTTATATAACCTTAAATTCGAATATACAACCTCAATGTCAGATATAAAATTAAAAATATGTTCAAATTTAACTTGGATTTTTTTAAATATCGATACTATTTATGCAATCGTTGAAATAATGGATAGTTTCGCCTTTTTTGAATTCATGCCAACTCCTTTGATTATTGACGCTATGTGAGGCATTATTTTGACATGGACCGGCACCTTCAGTGGCCGTTCAAGCAGTTAAGTTGATTTAGTTTGATGATTTTTCTCTGATGAATTTGTACGTACTGAACTTTAGTCTACTAAATTCGTTTTGAACCCTGAACACTATTTGAAACTCGCAAGGTACTATTAAATCAACTTTTAATAACTGTTTTGCTATTTCATTGATTATTTACTTTTCTTGCCTAACGTAGTGTTTTGTATAATTTTAACATTCATTTTTCTAAGTTTTGAATGTAACGACCCAGTTTAACCTTTGTATTATTGTACCATTTATCTCGGATTACTTTGAATTGATGTACTTGAATCGTTATATGACCACCCATACCTGCGCTTTTTATTTTTTTAGTTTAGGTTGGTGTAAGCTAGAGGTCGTACACGGTAAGTGAGTTCAGAGCTGACGCCCACTTTGTAATTTATTTCATTATTAATTAATTATTAACCTTAAGAAATGTCGCCTGGTCCTTACCCATGACAATAAGTCACCGAAAGTTTTGAGCTAGTCAGGTTTATAAACGCGTTTGGTATAAGTGCGGTACAGGTGACAGTCTTATATTTTGCTAATTCGCATAATTACAGGTGGACGTTTGATTCGTCCGTAAACAAAGTTCTATAGCTTCGCGGCTGATGCGCCATTAACGAGATAATACAAAATCTGGTGTGATACACGCACACACCTTCCTTTTACAGTGATATTATAATTAGCTAAAAATTTGATTTTTAATTTCTAAGCATTTGTCAAAATTTTTCAAAAATTACAAATTCTACAGAAACCGTACAAAATCGAACGTTAGTTGAAGAGACAAATTTTCTCTAAAATTTTAAGCTGAAATCAAAAATGTAATAATATACCGGGTGTACTATTTAAAATAGGAGTTAATAAAACAAAAGAAAAGAAAACCAAATCAACCCATTTTAGAGATATTCAACCTGAAAATCGCCTATCACATCAATACACATTAAAAATGTAATAAAACCGTTTCGTTTGAAAACAACCGTTAGAGCCGTTTTTGAAAAAATCGAAAAAAACTGAAAAATCACAAGAGTAAACACCATACTTCCGCTTATGCGATTTTTTTCAAAAGCTTGCTGTCGCATTTATATAGTACACAAAACTTATATTTGAAGTTACAACGCCTTACCTCTTTCAGTTTTTATTATTCTATTCACACACAGACAGACAAATACACACACAGACTACTGACAGGCAGATCAACGAACAAGAACATGATTTTTGGGTTCAGGGCTCTAAGACGTGAAGATCTGTTGCAAACTCAATTTCGAATTTTTGGGGTGAATCTAATACTTCCTTTATTGCAAAAGGAAGCAGGTAATACATAAGTATTGTATCCATTGAGCCTAATTTATCGTGTTGCAAGTATGAACAATATTTAGGCATGCTTGATAACAAAGCCAAGTATATAATAAAAAACAACCTAACTGTTTGTGGTGACTTTAACATTCCGGAAATCATTGATAGTTATTATGATATATCCAAAGGTAATCGAATTTCGCGCAGATTATATGATTTCATAAGTTTTATGAACTAAGATCTTATAATAATATATCAAATTCTATAATAACAAAACGTTAGATCTAATCCTCAGTTCTGTTGATTTGGCATTTTAGGAGACTCCCCACCCCCACACTCAGATGTAACTTTCCAAAAGTTAATTTTTTACAGCTGTGTTAATTGTTAGAACAATGTCACTGGAATAGATTAAATTATTGTGAAAGTCTTGAGGCCGTTGATATGTTTTATAAAATATTATTTGATTGTATAGAACAGTCATGTTCTATAAACGCGATCAAGAAATTCCTTCCGTCGTAGTTTAATCGTGAATGAACTAATTAATTTATATTTATTTCATTTTGGAACCATTATCTTGTTTGCTGGCCCTCGATAGAGGGCGGAAAATGGCTTTTACAGCCCTAGGGCTTATAACGTTGCTAAGCAGTGTAACAAACATCAAAAATGTAGTATAGCAACACCAACAATCTGTATAAAAACCATAGCACACCCAAAATTCACAGCGCCAGCACAACTATGACGCAGTAGTCTGTAGTGAATTCTTGAATTTTGCTCGTTTTGAGAACCAAAATAAAATAAAACGTTGTATGTACCACGTACCTAATCACGATTACAGCTCTCAGGAAATTCCCCGCTTCGCGTCGCACTTTAAACATTCTCCCGTGCTAGTATCTATTAATTATGTCCTTAATACATAAATAACTATTATCACTTTTCTGAATATAAGCGCTTTGCGATCAGAATTAAAAAAGGAATCTAATAAAGCACATAGTGAGCACCTTGATTTAGTTGACCGCAGCATATTGCAAGATCCCAATAAATTCCGGTGGTATGTGAAGACCAAGAGGGTCCTTAATGGTAGTACGTGATACCCAATTTAAAGAGAACGAAAAAACTCTATCTAGTAATACTGGTATTTATTATTGAGGACTTGAAAATTAAATTTTGTAGTACATATAACTCTGACAATCTAATCCAACGAGACACATATGGAGAAAAAATAACACCCTTCATCCTAAATGTAGGTGAAATTAGTTGTGAAAATATAGCTAGAACGCTTAAGAAACTCAAACCATTTTATTATTTTTAATAATTCCATAAACGTTATATTTTTCCTAATAAATGGAAGGAAACTAAAGTAATATCTGTACATAATACTGGGGGAAAATAATTTCTTTAATTATCACCCAATTTCTACACTCTCAACTCCTGCTAAACCATTTGAGCACGTATTATTTGAAAAAATGTATAAACATGTTAAAAATGATATATGCTTTGAACAACATGGGTGTGTTAACAGACTCTCCGTCACTACTAATGTAACCCTATTTTGCGATAATGTAGGCAAAGTCCTTGAGCAGGCATTTGATAAAGTAGATGATGAAGTTTTGGTACACAAGTTAAGTACATTTGGATTTAGTATGGATTGAATTAAAATGTTTCGGCCATATTTACATCGACGATATCAGGTGTACCACAAGGGTCGAACCTTTTATACTTTTACTTTTTATACTATTAACCAATGATCTACCGAATTATTTAATGAATAATACATCATGTTTGTTATACACAGATGATTTAAAAATGTATCGTCCAATAATGAGCGTCGACGACATGCAACTATTGCAACGAGATATCGACAGTGTACATACGGCAGAGGGGGTAGACCGGCAATAACTAGGTTCAAAGATAAGAATATTTTACTTTCAATGGGAGCCACGTCAGCGTAGGCGCAAGCCTCAAGCAGGCTCAGTCTGACCTGACCTTTGCGATAACGCTCGCATGTCGAGTTTCTGATTAGAAGTTTCGCTAACTTCAGACGTAGAAACGTCACGACCGAGGAACATATTCAGAAGATCGTGTATACCGTATACAATTCCGACTAAAAGAGACGGTGTATGGTGGGGTTTGCGCAAAATAATTACGGTTACCATTTTATTATGCTCATAGTTAGCTGTACATTTTGAAATACTAGTAGTATACGTGAATTACGCCTACATCTACCCGTATGTATCCCAAACAGTAGAGATGCAGTTTATTTATACTTTTATTTTATTATTATTATTATTATTAGGTATTATTATTATTCATTATACATTTAAATAAAAACTAAAAGAGAGATATTCGATTCAATTCATCATACCTTACTGGCATCTAAATTTTGTAAATTTCTTCACTATGCTAACTTTTGCCAATTCATCGAGATATCGGAATCTGTCATTTGCATTCTACGTTCGGTGGTTGTCACTACTATCAAAATTCTCCACGAGCCGTGTCAGGTCATTTTGTATTTTAATTAGCCACCTAAGCTTTAGGGCAGCGTGCCCGTATGCTAAACCCTTTTAGTTACTTATTTGGCTTCATCGCCTAATTCCATAATAATGATTTTGCACATATTTGGCCTCAAGCGCAGTATTTCTCGTCATCCGGGGCACCCCTTTGTTGGTACTTTGACAATCGGGTGTTAACGCTCGCAGGATTTCCGAACCTTCTAAAATTTACGCTGTTGGTGTGACTGCGAGGCCTCGCGCTGTCTTCGTTACCGGCACTTATTTGTTTTATTGGGCGCCTCGCCATTGGCTGTCTTTGTCACCGGCACTTATTTGTTTTATTGGGCGCCTCGCCATTGGCTGTCGAGAATCACGTGGTAACGCCGTTTTGGCTCACGCCACGGCGGGGGTCGGAACGCTGCTTGCTTGGACAGTTCTACTCAGGCGATTGAACAAGGGAGGTGTGTGTGTGTCGTTAACGGCGATTTTATTACGCCAAGGCGTAGGTGTGATGGAATTCCATGCCCGGTTCTACGTCGTCACGTAAGGGAGTGTTTCCTTTGGCTCGTTGTACGAGGATTCCGTTGAGGTAAGACATCACTTGGGCTAGTTTGGCCGTCGTAGCGGCGTTTGTTGAAGCGCCAGCCTTTGTCGCCATTTTGGGCGCATCCAGACCATTCACACGTCGGCCGTTTTAGCGGCGAATGAATTGCCACAGGCAACCTGTTTCCCGCAAGCTGGACCGCACGCTGATCTCTTGGATCGTCACCAATAAAATTAAGGTATTTGTAATCATTGAATTATACTAACTTCTCGTGCGCGAGCTGTGCGCTTAATCATGTGAATAACTGTGAAATCTTGTGCACCGTTAAAAACGTACCCTTCGCATCTTAAATCGTTGTCGCGAAGTGGCGTCGCTCGCTCATTTTTGATCTAATCACTTCCCTCACTTGGACTTTGCTGTGTTTGCCCAAATTATCATGTGAGCTTTTTTTTTTATGAACAAACGTTCCCGTTGTGGGACTCATATGTCAAACTGCTTTTGATGTTGTACAGTTATGGGTGTTGTTTAGTAACAGTAGTGCGCCCATCAGCTGATGCTTATTTATAAGAGTTAACGCAATGTTTGCGGCACGCTTTGCTGCCCCAATGTAAGACTGGACCAATAGACGCTTATCTAAGTAAGAGACTCTTTATTCTTGGTCGCTTTGTGCATGTTCTGTTTCAGTGTGCGGCCATCATTGAGGAGATGAATGTACGGTGGAGCCAGTGAGATCAGAGCGTGCAGGTAGGCTTGGTGGTGACATGGCCGTGGCTGAAAAAGCCCCCTTCATGATCTAAGTATTTTCGCCATCACGAAATCGTTGTGTGAGTTTATAATTCACGAGTACCCCTATCGACGGAGTGTCTTGAATACTTCGCCCCGTCTAACCGCCCAGGCCCGGTTATCCGGGTTAAGACAGGCTTGGTGGCGCCCTAATAATTTTGACGTACCCTATATACAGTGTGGTCCATTAAGTGTGCAACAAATGGAACATTTTTTTATTAGTTGTAAAACCGAAATTTAAATACGGTCACGAGTTAGTGCATGTTCGATAACCATATCAGATGCCCTTAGAATGGCTTCAAGTCAAACAATATACAGGGCAGGACAAAAAATATGTAATTCGTTCAAGAATAAAGTTACCTTATTTCAAAAAATATAGCAAAATTTTATTGAGAAAAGTTGTTTAGAATAAAAAGTTATGCTCAAATACAAAGTCACGGCCTCCTATTCGAATTTTGATTCTTTTTTTGTAAAATTTTGTATTATCCCCGTATGATATATATTTTTATTATTCTGATTTTATTAAGATTTTTTCATATGTAAATTATTATTAGTAAAGCATTTGCCTTGTTAAAAAGAATATTTGCGAAATTCTAAAGTTCTGTTAAATATCGTTGCAACAAACATGAAGTGGACGCTTACCTAAAAAAATATAAATCCAAGTAAATTTTACAAATACGCTTCAAGTTGCTAAAAGTTATTTAAAAGGGATGTGGTAGTGGCTACTTTAAATACATATAAAATCAAAATAATAAAAATATGTATCATACGGAGGTAATACAAAATTTTCCAAAAAAGAATCAAAATTCGAATAGGAGGCCGTGACTTTGTATTTGAGCATAACTTTTGATTCTAAACAACTTTTCTCAATAAAATTTTGCTATATTTTTTGAAATAAGGTAACTTTGTTCTTTAACGAATTTCATATTTTTTGTCCTGCCCTGTATATTGTTTGACTTGTAGTCATTCTAAGGGCATCTGATATGGTTATCGAACATGCACTAACTTTTGGCAATATTTAAATTTCGATTGTACAACTAATAAAAAAAATTCCCATTTGTTGCACACTTAATGGACCACACTGTATATGCCTCAACACGCTTGCCCAGAACGTATCGTGTGACTCACGCCCGACTCCCTGAGCGTTCCAGCCGTGGCCTTTAGCCTGTTTTTAGCAGATCTCAGGGCAAGTGTGCCAGTTTTCCAGGACTGATTCCGTGGTGCGATGCTCACCTTGGGTGGGTGTCGTAAAGTTGTTTTAATACCGTAACAGCCGCCACTGTTTACGAGTTCTTTGTGATATAGAATATCTTACAAATTCTTGTACACCCAATTGCTTTATACAGTATTGGGCAAAGGTATAGAAACACCTATATATCTCCTAGGCTATTGAAGGGATATCTATGAAATTTAAGGTATACCGATGGGGCCAAAAGTATATACTGATGGGGCCATAATTATATATAACAGCAATGAGATAACATGAACAACGAAATAGGATGGTTGAGTAAGCAAGACATGACCATACAAGAAAATATTTTAGTAAGCATGTTTAGTTGACATATGTCATAATTAAAATGGGACAAAGACTACTTAAATATTGGTTTCTATGTTTATCTATTTCTTAATCAAGCAATGCATTCTATTTTCTTGATCATGTTATCTCATTGCTATGATATATCATTTTGGCCCCATCGGAATATTAATTCTTTATATCTTGACTCCAAGTTTAACCGAAAGTTGTACAACTTAAAATGTTTAAATAAAAGACCTTGTACATTTTTAAGCATTCGGATGCAGAATTTAATTCCGAATTCAGAAACATATTATAGTTTTATACACTTATTGAGCTTTTCTATTAAGATATTAAAAAATAGGTTACTCACTACTCTGCATTAAAAACGTAAATCGTGAGAATAAAAACGAAATTAACGAGTCAGAGCCATTTTGACGTAAACTAATTGCACACACTTTAAATTGCATTATGTGACAACTACCGGGTGGCCATAAATATCTGATATCACATTACCTTTGGAATCAACACCGCTTTATTAAAGTGATGAATCCAACTAAACTAAATGTCATTAATGTCATCACAACTAACATTCCTATCTGTCAAAAATTATTACAGATTGCAATAAGTAATGGAGTTAGAAGAGGAGATTTTTATAATCGAGGCGTAGGCTAAACTGCAGAATTCGGGGCACATTCCCCTCCTCTTATTGCATTTTATTACATTACATAGGTAGTACCGATACTTATTGTAATTGAAATATAATGCTAACCAACATTTATAAGTAGCTAATTCCATGGCTACCGGGATCTCAGATATTTATGGCCACCCGGTATAATCGTTCTTTATCATCATTTTGTTTTTAGTTTGCATAGCTATTTCGACGGCAGCAATTTATCGATATCGACCGATGTATTGAAGGTCAATAAATGTACCTACATATTTTTGAATTGTCAGTCAAACGTTCTATCCGAATACTGAAAAATATACAGGGTATTCTATTTAAATTTCTAAGTTATATGCAACTTCCGGTTAAACCGGAAGTCATATTACAATAGGGATTCTTCCATTTTACTTAGAATAACGAATACTATGCATATAGTAAATATCGTAAAAATCTCTTCAAAAGTATAGGAGATATACAGGTGTTTACACACTTTTGCCCACCACTGTATATTGTATAAAATATTTATTTCAGGTGCTTCGATACGTAACGAGAATCGATGTATTAGATTTAGCAGGATGCGGGCGATTAAAATTACAGGCTAGAACATGGAGCACACATAAATTTTGTTCGGTTACAGCTGGGACTCCTATTTCCTTCAAACTTAATCAGTTTAGCGTTTCAAGAACAGAAGTTAATCAGCATTACCATGAAATATAATAGGTACACGGTACACCCATAACAGAATGGTCCCGTCTAATTGCGAGCAGGCAGATTAATGGCAATAAAGCTTGCAGTATCTCGGCCAATTTATTTGCTTGCGAACAGTCGAACCCAAGAAACGCATATTGGGGAAATAAGGTTGCGGATAAATAATTCACACCAGACTGCTGGAAATGGGCAGCAAAGAGCGATTCGTTTTATTGCATAACTCCGTGCTTCCATTATATCAATTTTCTCTCAAACATAGAGAAGGCGGGTCTGTGTAATGTATTCATTTGAAATCATAATTTCTGTGTCACGATCGCCGGGATGTTTTATCTGACAGGCATTATCTTGTATCAGGTAGCTACTGCCGAGTAGCAGCTTGGATAATCGGTTTTTAGGAGAAGTGAAGGTAAGTTAGTGCTATTATGTCGACTATTAGAAGTAGCACACATTAGTTCGTAAAGAGTTCGAAGCGAAAATTGAATAGGACAGAAATAGACGTAACAATAGGTAACAGTTGGTCAGAGAAAGTATCTTGCTAAAAAAGATAGTTTTGTAAAAAAAAAACCTTACTGACTTATTAAAGCGTCGTTTTGATAATGTGGGCACATCCTAAGTACTTAAAAAATCATTCTTAAAAATCTTTTACAACTTAAATGTAGATATCTAGGACAATAAATAAATGGTCCCCTGTTTGCGGACAATCTTAACATATTACAAAGTAATGAAAACAATCATATCTGCATAATAATATAATCTGGTTACCTCCCAGAAGAAGATAAAAGCTAGGACTTTATTTGCTAAAGTAATACATGAAGTAGTTGGGAAAAATGTTGACGTTGATGCATTTGTTGGCTCTTGTACGAGTTGCTCTATGTAGTTCAGGGTGATTGCCTCTTATGAGAGCTGCTAAATTAATAATTCCATCAAGTAATGCACTTCCTGTTGCACTTATGTTGCAGAAACTAAAGCTTGTTGCCACCCATAAGACCACGTGATTAATTCTATGGACCTAGCTATGATCCGAAAGGGTGGCTTATTAAGTTTTTCCCGTGTTCGACGCAGATTCGACGATCTCAAACGCTCACATATGTTTCGGGATGCCTATCTGGCGAGATATGCTTTACAGTCGCTATATTCCCTTTTCGGAAATTGAGATTCTTCTGATTTTTAATTCTGAAACTACCCAACGTGTTCGTACAGGACTTCCTAGCCACATGGACAGTTTTGGTCCTGTTGTTGGGTCGTCGCAGCCGCAGATTATTTCGAGATGTGGTAGTTTCATTTTTAAAGTATAATATCTACTGGCAGCCCAAAATACTCAGTTGAATCTGTTTCAGGCTCTTCGTTTTCATATTTGCATTTCTCCTTTTTATTGTTCTACGTATTCTTATTTGCTGTTTGCCGCCGTTCAGCTTCTCTTTCACTTTCCCTCAAGTTTTGAAATTCAAACCCTAGTGGTCGCCGCGCCGTCGAAGAAAGAGTCCGTGGGTGTTCAAAACAGAAGAACGTTGAGGTAAGAGAAAAATCGGTCACATGCAGTTAAGTAATCTCCAGGTTTTCCACAGTTCACTGCACGACGTCAACGTTAGATTATTTCAAAGAATATTTCTGGGTTTACCGTATTGAGCGGCTCCAGTGTTCTGTACCGTCAGTCGTTATCCTATCGAATATCTTATATGGTCCTGTATGATATTCGTGGGTTGAAATTACTATGTCAATAATTTTTCTGTTTTGCGTTCACAGAATCAGCTTTATTTATGTTTGTCCGAATCATTAATACCTTTCTATGTTTCATTGTTGTCGTTACTAATAAAGGAATTCTCAATCTTTTTTACTAGCCGATGTTATTTCCTTATTTTGGGTGTTCGTTATCACTTTCAGCCTGTTTTCGTCGCGACTCATTTACTCGGTGTAATTTGGCACAGCGAAGTTTCTGAACCTGGAGCCCTTATCGGTTAGCTTATTGTTCCTCACAGCAGTAGATGAATTTATTATGTACCTTTTTATGCCCACGATTCCTCATCGGAATTTCTCTGAGCTAGTTTAGAATACTAAAATTTATGGCGGTGTAGGTGTAGTCTATAATTCCGATTTAACCAATCACAAAACTACTAATAACACGATTTTGAAGACTTCGCACTCGCTGATATGGAAAGCTGCAGAGCATTTCTATGAAACGCTTCCTATGCCGCCGTTTGATAAATTCGGCGGCGGCATGCAATCCGCCTTGTACTTATAACCTGAGGTACGTCGTGCTATATCAAGAATGTATTCTTGTAGACACAAATCAAAACCAGCTGCTCGTCTAAATACGATTCTTGCACTGGAAATGTTCTAGTTTCACCTTCAGTGCCGAATACTGTTTGAAAAACATTCTACCAGGGATTCTTTTTTTTGGGATAGTCAGCATATTCTCGATGCGTAATTGTCGCTGGTATTGCAGAAGTATGTAACATCTAACTGCCCGAAATCAACAAAGAAATGTCGAAATAGACGCTTCTAATTATAACATTTATTGCATTTCACCTCCATTGTGTTTGTCATCAGATGTGGCATACTTTAAAATAACATGATCTGATTACTTCCCAGAAGAAGATAAAAACAAGGGCTTTTTAGGGAAAAGATTTGATACTTACCAAAATCTGCATCAAAGGTAAAGCTATTAAAGAAATCGGTAACTTTAACTATTTTTTATGTGATTTATAATATGATGAAAAGTTGTGCTCAGACTATAAAATGTATATTACAATTTATGTATGCTTAGCTTGCTGCCCCACTCACACATAATAGTTATTAACGACATAAGACCGTTAGTAAGCATCTAACAAACGAGGATAAATTTGTGGCCGAGGCCGTCGGGTCGAGACTAATTAATTTATCCGAGCTATTTAGATGCGATAATGAATCTCTTAGAAATATTGGATGAACATGCTATGGAAAGTGACTATAATGGTGAAGAAGATTCAGAAGACAATGCACCAGTCCTTCCACAACCAAAACGTCCAAAACGTTCTTAAATGCAATGGTTTTGTGGATTAGGCCTACTGGGGATACCACGTTAAAGCACGCATCATTCTGTTCTACCTCCTGGGTAGTGTGGAAACGAGTTAGAAAATGAAATTATAAATATCATAGGTACTCTTTAAGGAAGCAGGCGTGTCGCTACAAAATATAATGCAGAAAACTGCGTAAACGCATTTGATAATAATAGATATTTATGTTGAAATTACTTTGTACATATCACTTAGTCCGGATTTAAGGATACAGGTGCAAAAAAAAAGCGCTCCACCGCTACATTGCCATTATTTTCTTGCGCTTGGCGCGCTGTATCCTGAAAACTATTGGTCGACGAAAAACTGTACAGTACATATTTTATGCATAATTTTATGCTCTTCAATTTATTACTGTACCTTTTCTCTTAGAACCAATAGGAACGGAGAAATTTGCAAAACACTGATTTTGAGCGCCGTCTTTCCAAGATGGCTGCGAGCGCTCTTCCCCCAAGGTCGCAAACTCAAGAGTTATGATCAGGATAGTAAATTTTATGATCCTACCAAATTTCATCTCCTTACGATCTTCTGCATGGTAGACCCCTTTTTTACGCCCCATGCTTGGACTAGATAGATCGGGCATTAAATCGTACTTTTCGTTAACATTAAATTGTCTACGCTTTGGTTAGTGTAGTTATAACCATGGTGTAAAGAATACCAGGGAACACATTCCCGGAGATGTACAGTCTTTAGAAAGTAGAGGGGAGAAGTCAATTGATCCCCAATGCCCCTACTCAGAAAATCTATCATGACCGCGATCGTATATTGTTGCTGACACTGTCAGTCGATGTCAAATTTGAGGTTAGCAGGTTAGGGTTTTCGTCAGGCTGACACGGACTGACGCAAAACATAACCTCGAATGTGGCATAGACAGCGTCGCCAACAGTACACTTCAGTACTGCCCAACGTATAACAAGAATGGCAGCATTTTTAAAACAAATACTTATGGATATTTCAATAATAAAATCAAAATGATTCTTGTTCTTATTCAGCATACAAAAAAGATTTATACGATACACGGCCGGTATTTGCATTTATTACAACTGTCCTTACGCATCTCCATTTAAAAATCTCGCGAAGCATTTCTTATTGATTGAATTTGAAGCTCCGCCCACAATGTCTCTATTCTTGGGAACGTTGCACCTTGTATTCTTTACGCCATGCTTATAACTTAAGTAATATTAAAAAATAAAGGGTGAACTTAATCAATAATCTATTTTTGTTATATTAGTAGCAAGATGTGGTGACCAGATGACCGCAGCATATTATGCCATACGCGAATGGTTGTTACAGTGTTTTTCTATACCCTTTACACGACTTGGAGACCTAAACGTTTCGTTAAATTTCATAAGGAACTTTATCAGGAGAAAGGGAAAGAGCACGGTAACTCAACGAGTCAACCATGCCAAAAGCTAAACTCTTCTACTGATCGAAAAGAAGAAAGTTAAATTTATAGGCAAGAGTCGTTGCGATTGGGTGAAGAAGACGGTGGACGAGGTTTATAAATAGGCACTTTCTACGTAGAAAGGAGGGTAGCCTTCATATACATTGAAATTAGTGGTGTACCTGTAAATCTCAATGGCGTCGCGAATATGTCTACTAAATACTTTACATAAGGAGCTGCCATCGTGGCCGCTACCTCACAATCGAAGATAATTTACGTCCAACGGATGATAGAAGCTTGAACAAATTAGTCTAAGCTTTACTTAAACTTGGCCCGTCCCGAGCGCCTTGAGGCGCATGAGGCGACACTTTTACAACACTGTTTAAGCACAAATTCTTTGCCCAAAACTGCACTCGGAGTTCGTGTACTTCTTTTCGTACATTTGTTCTTGACTTAACTTGTAGCATCTCCGTGTATACTCACAATACTTGGTCGCTCTCGTCGCTCTCATCGCATAAAAACTCCATCTAGGCGTACATCTGTCATTCTAAGTCCGTACGCACTTGCGTTTCCAAGAATTTCAATCGACAAATGTTCGTCAAACGTAATCTAACGCCACACGTGTTCTTAAGGTTCTGTAAGCGCTTCGACAGAGGCCTTTCTGGATTGAAATCTTTAAATGCCGCAGAAACTAAGAAATACTACATTCTTTCGTTAATCGTGCCAGAAGTATCATACAAATACAGAAAATAAAATAACAACGACAGACAGAACTGTAGACAGTCCTGAAAATATAAAATTGGTGTAAGTATAAAAAACGTAAACTATACAATTTGAAGTACTTTTTTAACTGCTACTGTTGCTGTATTACTACTGAATCGCGTTTTTCGAAGTATTCTGTATCTTGCACCTGTGTTATTTTCTTCATCTTTCATGTAATTTTTATAACTTCAAACGTTGCCTCCTAATACCCCTTTTTCAATTGGCAATGAAGAACGACAAATCTTCATTAAAAGACGTGAAATTGGCAGTGTAGTAATGTATTGTTTTGCCACTTTTTGCAGTTGGCGGGGTGTCAGATGGGTATCAGAAAACATTAACATAATTTATAAGATTTAAAAAATGTTAGTTTCACGATTTCTCGATTCAAAAACATAATGTGCACCTCTGCACTGAAGCTCCTTTCATCCCTCGTGTGGTTTATCTGCCTCGGCGCTACGGGTCTCTGCAACTAAATCAGCATGCGTGATAAAAATTTAAACTTCAATGCCTTGGTATACAAATAACTATTCCATACCCCTAATGTCTTTTGTTTTATTTTCACTGGTTTCTTCTCTTTTCTTCTCTTTTATGCATATAATTTTCCTTATCCTGTTCTGCTGTTGTTCCGATATATTTCTTGTTCTATGTTCTTCGCTTTTAGTTATTAAAATCCTGTTATGTGTCTTGCCCCACACAATTCCTCTGTAGTATCCAGAAGTGCACTATTAAGGATTACCCATTATCTTCTATGCTTCTTTTACTTCTTTGTACTTTGTTCTTATCTGCATGTATTAATTTGTACGACACTTATTTTTATACTCGTATAATATCCTTGTAGTTTCTTACTCATGTCTTACTGTGGTTACTCTTGTAACATTTTTGTATCTGTACATATTTAAATACAATTTATTTACTTGTCAGTGCATGAATAAACTAAACACTTATACTTTTGCCTGAAAGTAACCAACAGAAACGCAATTATGCACCGCAAGCGTTTATAAATCAACACACAAAATGATTTTACAATATTTTCGATCACATTAATCCACTCGCCCCATCACATGGACAGATAAACACTAATAATGAATTTAGTTGCCCAAATATTATTCTCTAATTTGACCAAAAGAATTCTAGTAAATCAGAAACAAATTTCTGAAAACGCCGTTAATTGCAAGCACCTAAATCAGAACATAACGAGCAGAAGCCGAGCGTTATGTTTTCCAATTCATTAGCAAGTAATAATCGTACGTCATGTGTACGGTCGTCTGCAAAGCATTATCATAAATTACGGAGCACGCAAACCTTCCCCATTTTTTTTCAAAAATGCAAATGAGCACACGATATATTGCTCATGAATTCCTAAGCACTAAGAATTATAAAAATCATCGCCGGACACCATATCCAGTAACAAATATTTATTAGCCGATTTCAAGGATTCAACCTCTGACCTTGCAACAACAGACTTTTTACTAATTTTAGTCGCCGTTGTTTTAATCTGGCCGCACGAGGAAATTATATATGCTAATGTGAGGGCACATAAATATCAAGAATAAAAGATTTGAAAAAATATTTAAACCTACTCAGCTTTTTGTTAAACTGTATGCTCGAGCTACTAATTTGTAGATGTATCGTGAGTGTTTACTTACTTGCAGCTGTAGCAGACATTAAATTGAAGATTCTTAATGAGCTTCATGGTTCATATTAGCGTGAAGGGTATTGTGTACAAAAGCATATTTTCAGTTTTCTATTTGAAAATTTATTGTGACTAAAGTTAGTTTTTTTTTCATTAATATAGAATTTACCCATTGCAGTTCCAAACCTTACAACGGACGTTTATCTTTAATGGCTTCTTTAGTGTTAACATTTTGGTAATACATTTGTGTCTGTTTTTCTTTAATCCAGAATTCGAGCAGCCAGGGTTCTGTGTTTTTCCTTATCTCTTGTAAAATTACCTTTTGGTGTTTAAATTTGTGGAAAAACTACAACTTTTATAAAAAATTTATTTGCTAATGTGGATATTTATTTCGATACATTGCTATTTTGATACTTGGTTATAGTAAAAATCTAACATGTATATCCATTGCAAACGTCGCTAAAAATATTTATTTCCGCTAAAGATAATATTAGTATAAATATTATCATCACAAGCATTGCCTCCACAACGTCTTACAGGTCTTAGCCTGTTGGCCGTTCTTCGTTAGCTCTTTATCTGCAATTTGTGTGTGTCGTCTGTTGTCTGGTACATATTGTAATGGATCCCCTTAATGTTTAGGAAAGGGACGTTTAGGCGCCCACCTTTAGGCGCGCATTATTAAGCGCGAGCTTTTAGGCGCGAAGCTTTTAGACGCAGACGCTATTAGGCGCCTGGACGTTTAAGCGCCGCAACTTTAGGCGCGGGGACAGTTAGGCGCTACATGAAAGAAATTTACATTATTCTTGATTTAAAAAAATTTTCTTAGGTAATTATTGCAGTCATTAATGTTGAAGAAAAATTCAAACAATATATATTCAGCTTTTTACGAGCCTTCTTCAGTGTGTTCAGTGTTCAGTGTAAAGTTGCACAAATTTATATATTGAATTTACATTTTATCGATTATGATCAAAAAGTTATTTACATTTTGTATATGGATAGTTTAACGTAGTGAAATTATATGGTGTGTATAATTCCACCACGTTAAACTACCCATATACAAAATGTAAATAACTCATTTTTCATAGTCGATACAATGTAAATTAAATATATAAATTTGTAAAACCTTAACACTGAAGAAGGCTCGCAAAAGCGCCAAATACATATTGTTTATGAATGTTTGAATTTTTCTTTAACATTAATTACTGCAATAATTACCTAACAACAACTTTTAAAATCAAGAATAATGCGAATGTCATTCATGTGGCGCCTAAGTGTCACCGCGCCTAAAGTTGCGGCGCCTAAACGTTCAGGCGCCTAATAGCGTCGGCGTCTAAAGCGCTCGCGCCTAAACGTCCTAGACCGTAATGTTTGTACTGGGACAGTTTAATGGACTATTGATTCACTTTTGCAATGGATCAGGTGTCTTATGTGGTTGTTCGAAAATATTTAATTATAGAAATTATAATGTGAAGCCACAATTTGCAAAATTTTATTGTAAAATTTGACTGGTCAAAAAATGCAGTTCTCTTTTGTATTTAATCACAATAAAAAATGGTAGTACGCCCTTTTTTATAATTTATTTATCTACCAATCAATTATACTTGAAAGCTAGCTAGTAAAGCAAGAAAGTCTTTTAATCTCAGGCTGGGATCCCCTTTTTAATTCAGTATAGTACGCCGCTGGCACCGTATTAATCTGACTGCGCGGTAGGTAAGTTAGAATACTGTTAAAATTTCTCACAGATCGGTTTTATTGTACAAGATGCGTTTTGAATTGAGATACTAAAATGGATTTTATCGACATTCGATAAGGTAATAATTTAAATAATACCGCTCTTTGCATCACTGACAATCTTTTGTTTCAGCAAAATTCGCGGGTAAAATTAGGCATTTGTTTTTAGGAGTGTCGGTTCGGAATTACATAACCTCAACTTGGAGTTTTCTTCATATGCGGACAGCGCCTTCCCTGTTGCCGTAAATCTTTGGAATTCTGCTCGGTAATATCGCCTGCCTGAACTTTTTCCCGGGTCTAACAGCGTTAATTATAGGCTAAACCCAGTACCTGGTTGGCTGCTATCGGTCTCCTGGTGCTGGAACCCCTCTTAGATGATTGCAGACTGCTGCTCTCCGTCCTGGGATGCTGATCCAGTTGCCCCGATGCTTACTTTGGCTGGTCGCAGATCTCACACTCCTGCCGACGATGATCATAAGGCCCCTTTTTAGGTTAAATAACTTTTTGTGTCGGATTTTGCTACAAACACTACCACCGGAACTAGGTAAAACACTGATTGTAACTGGCTCGTTTTTATTTAAAAATATGCAGATTTACTACATGAAATCTAATTTTACTCAGGAGCACAAATTCACAGCTTCATTACATTAATTTATTCATTTGTTTTTCTCTAAAAACCGTTAGTGACAATTGCCTATCTAAATGTTTAAAAACGGATATTAACTATGTTCAATGACACTACTTTTTAACATAAATTTCTTATAACTAATACATTTTACAAATGTCCTACATTTAAAATTATTGTTTGTTTATAATCCGTTTTAATGTCTATTGGCGCCACTCTCGCGTTTATTTTTAATTAAATTGTCCTCACTCACGCACTTGCATTCATTAGCTTTTTTAAGAGTGCATAGCACTCACTTGTTGTACATCCTGTCTGTGTGATTTTCCTCTAAAATTTTAACTGTCTCCATTTCCTTGCTAATTCTTGCATTCCAATTCAATCTAACAAACTGCCCAATCCCTTTTCTTCTAAGATTTTGCTCTTTGCTTTTTGCATTATTCTTTCGTATGATTCTGGCTTCTTATACCTTATATGAGATTGTTCATAAAACGATTCCTGTTTATTTAATCGAATACTACGCTACAATCTCTTACACTTATCAGCCTTTTTGTGATAAATTGGCTTTAATTATACCCAAACTTATTTAATTAATTTTTAAGATATCGCACTCAACCTGTGAATAAACGAGCTTTATTTCCTGCGTTCATTATTCAAATAGTTGCTTTTAATTCAAGCATCTGGTCTCGATGCATTTATTGAATGATTGATATTTACATTTTAGTCTCGCAACTAAACAAATTACCCCAACTCTGTGCTTAGGTGAATCGCTTTTGAATTAAACTGCAAGCAGAGCTGAGCCCAGGGCTTAATACCATTGCAATATATCTTTTTTAGGCCTTCCTCTACCTCTTCTTCACACCAGGTTTTGTGACATTGATTTCTAAACAGAAATTAAAAATAATGAAAAAATAGCTGCAATAAACTCCATAATACTCGAAAGGTAAAACGAAACAATTTACTGTTTTTTATAAAGCTTAAAAGCTAGAACAGAGAAATGAGGCTTTTTGAAATATTCAATGTTTAAGCGAGTAAAACACGTTATGGAGGATTTCGCAAAAAGGTAGAATAAATTATGACAAATGAAGATTTGATTGGCTTAAAGTAAATAACATTTAGCTTTAGTCAAAATAGGAGTTTGCTGATTCTCTAAATCAGTCAGCTTATTTTAGAATTTCCTGTATAAAATCCCATGTTCAGTCGTTGTTCAAGTATGTAACTGCTAAAATAAGTTTTTATAATGACGTTAAAGAAAATGATTTTTATTGCAATACAGCCATCTGACATCATTTAGTCAATATGACTCATTTGAAAAATGCAACCATTACTAAATTAACCCTTAATTATCTCCTGATAACCAGGAACATTAATAAATATCTTTTTATGCTTTTGCTAAAATATTGCTAATTCGTATGCTATTATTCTAACGATTACATCAGCACGTTTCAAATCATTTTACTTCCTAGGTAAAATTGCAGTTTGAAATTACCATAAAATAATCACCATTTCTTACACGGAAATATTTTTGTTACCATCCAATAAATTCCAACTTCTTCCTTTCCATTTGCTGCCATATGTGGAATTGTCTCCATAAATTAAGAAAATATTTATAACTGATTTTTCGTTTTTAAATGCGCTTTCTATTATTTTTTTTTTAATTTTCGGCAAGTTGAGAAAATGCTGCGGCGCGGATTTTATTACGTATAGCCTGACATAAATTGCTAATTTCTACATGGTTCATAAACTACTGCTTAAAATCTATTAAATCGGGTTGTCGTTTCCCATTTAATATGTTCGACACTGCTTTTTCGCCTCTAAATGTTGCAGGAGCCGGGATTTATTTCCAATGGCTTATTAATTTATGTAAGTTTTTACAAGATCGTTCTTAGATTTACAGTTTTGGCGGTCCTGCAATTAAACTTCTGCAAATAAATTTACCATCGATCTGTGAAGTAACTTTTACCTCGGGGTTAGAAGCCGTCAAGGTTTTAATATTCAGCAGACAAAGATTTGTTGGGAGATATATAGTTGCTAAAATTACAAATTTACAACTGTTTTTAGTTTGTTAAGTAATGGATATAGGTATTACTGTTGATCAATTAATAGTTGCCAATTTTTTATAAAACACCTTCTGAGTAATTTTAGGAAAACTGTTATAATAAAACATTTGTTATGCATGTATGTGTATTTTGTTTAAATTCTTGCTGTTTTCTAATGTAATAATCATTTGTAATTAAAAGAGAGCTTGTTAGTGCAACTTCTGGAAGATACTCAGTAATAAATTATTTTGTTCTTATTCCTCTACCAAAGTTTTTTCGTTTCGCCTCTTCAATATTATATAATTTAGCGTTATCTCTTCATAATTTTTAAGAAAATCTAATACCTATGGTGGCTCCGAAATGTTAAATTTATTATTCAAAGGATATTGTGCTGCAATAACGAATTTGCATATAAATAATGCGTGCCAAACGAAACGCTTTCCTGTTATACATGACGTTTAATGCGATAATGCTAGTTACAATTCGAAGTATTGTAATAGTAGGTGTCGTTAACGTTATTCTTTAAATAAACTGGTGCATATTAATGTTTCTAAAGCTCATTAAAACACTTTACCCATATTCGTGTCATATGATTAGAGCCGCGAGTATTTCTAGTTACTATATTAACTGCCATGGTAACGCTAAATTCTTGTTTTAGACTTGAAATTTTCATAAAAGCAGGGCTCTCTCTTTGTTTACTTTCAACATGACAGCTTTATATTTAAATTTAGGTAGTGGTCAATTTTTTTATCAACATTACTTGAATCTATTAATTACGGTAGGTACTGTTATTAAGCCTTCATTTATATTGTATATCACTAGAACAGTTATGCATACCTCCATTTCCAGTTTTTTCAAATAAAAGTTTTTTATCCGATTATTTCAATGATTAAAAACACGTCTAGTCAAACAAATATTTCAATATGTACGTTTTTCAAAAGTGAAAATAAACTTGAGCTTCGTTTTACTTAATACAGTTTGAATTATAACGCGTCTAAGAAAGTATGCAACACATGGGAAACTTCAATTTCCTAAAAATGTTGCTCTTTATAAAAGTTTAACGTGTTATTTAAAACCAGTTTTAGGAGTATTTTTAAATTGTTACACGGTTTGGCGAACAATGAAACTAATTTCATTTAAAAATTAAGTTCAGATAGAAAGTGTTCATAAACAATATTAATTTTACATTTTTCAAACTTTAATTACAGGAAATAATAAAAATTAGAATTAAAAGGTTTGTTTTGAAAATTTAGAAATAAAGGTAATTTACTCCTGCACTAATTTTAAGTTAATACCATTTTCTGCCAAACCGTTAAGCAATTATAAAATATTATATAACTAAAACTGGTTTTAAACGATGCACAAACTTTTATAAATAATGAACATTTTTAAGAAACTAAAATTAAACAAGCTTTTCATTTGTTGCATACTTTCTTGAACACAGGCCAATAAACGTCTAACATAACATAGATTTCATATCACGGCTGATTGGGGTTTGTGTGTCAATCACTACCCTGGAGCGATGATAGATTTTGATTGTATTATGTCGATATAAATGTATAATAACTACAAACAAAGTTATTAAGCTGCTTGATTACGCCCTGACGACGGTTCCAGTTCCTCTTGTTCCTCTGGGGAGCGATTGATCCGGGCTTGCGGTTTGGAAGATGTCGAAGAGGCGCTCGACGATGGTGCAGAGCATAGAAAGAGAAAAAGAAAATTGAGGACTGATTCGAGCTGAACGTGGCGATAGCGGGTATAAACAACGGTGTGACCTCCTGAAGGATGCGTAGTGCCGGGCGAGCGAGAGGTTCCACTTGGTCAGGGTTTCGAGCTGGTGGTTACAAGAAGAACCGACCGCTGAAGGTGCTGCAGGTGCATAGTGCCGGGAAAACGTGAGATTCTACCTGGCCAGGCCTATTGTAAAGGTGAAGAACCTGGTGAAGAAATAGCTTCATGACGGCCAAAGGTTCAACCGCCGAGGGTGTTGCACGTGCGTAGTGTCCGGCAAACGAGGGGTTTAACTTGAAGAGAGTCTAATTATAAGTTTTATTACAAACCCACCACAATAATTTTATTTATATCATATTGTAACTGACCTAAATCCGAGTATTTTGACACCAAACACGACCCCCTTGGTGTACCAGGTAAAGTCGTTAATTTTAATGACGCTATTATATCAGAACACAATTACAATTATTTTTAAATAAGAATTAGTAGAATGTTAGTTCGTTAGCTCCTAATGCAGATTATAATTTTATTTACGCATTTCTACAAAATTGTTGATGCACAAAAACATCATTTGGATATTTATTATGGCATTCCTCCATACTGAATAAGTCCAAACTTCGGCAACTTTTGTTGCATTGCGAAAGTAACTTTCTTTGTGAATTTTGGTTTTGTTCTACAGAAACAACATTTTGTAATGTGCACTGGCCAACAGATTTATACTTAATAGAAATAATTTTTGGTAATGCAATTTTTATTAAATACAATAAATACTTGCACAGAAGAGATAACGAACTTTATTATAACCTTAAAACGTAAAATGAAACAATAGAAAGATCAGATGGTTCTGAACCGACATACGGTTACCGATGTTCAACCGAATCAGAGCCAAATCCAAACGTGACAGTTTTTGAACACCCGTTATTAAAAGATATGTCTGCATTGTAGAGCGGTACATAAATATGTTGCACATAAATTCGCTTAATGAAGTGCTTGGTTATGGCGTCAATTCTACAAAAGTTAATGAGTAACTTGAAAAATATGTACAAAGCAACAAAAAAGGCCATCAACTGTCATACCAAGTAAAGATAAAATGAATATAAGTAATATACAAATACAGAATGATTAGAAATATAAAATTCTGTGAAATATTAAATAAGATCGTTATTGACCCTAAATGATGTCCTTGCGGAAATTTACAAAATCTTTTAAATTTATTAAGCCAGGCAAAGCTAAAAAATTCTTTACTATGTCATCACCGCAGCTCAGGCAGCAACAGTTCCATGGCTGTTTTACGTCTGTATTCCGAAGTTAAACAAATTCGCTTTTCTGAAATTCCTTAATATTCCGCCAAATTTACGAGGCAATTTACATCCTCTTAATGTCCGTCATTTTTTATTGGGTTGATGGCCTCAGCAGGGCGGCAGCCTTGAGCTCTATCCCGAATAGAACAATCGAATAAAGAACGTTAGATAACACTAATGACACACATCCTCGTACAACCCACTGAAAAACGCCGAATTTGAGTTCTTTCATACCGGCCGACGCTATCAAGCGGGCCTTAAAATAAAATGCAGGTCAGGACTTAATTTGCGAGTTGTACAAGATGGTTTGTAACAGCCACGCGGACAAAACTGGAAGTCTTGACCAATAAATGAGAAAGATATTTATTTATTCGACATGGTCCCAGCAATTCTATAAATCACAGTCTGCCATCATCGCCGTCGAATTTCGGCTAAAGCGAAAGTGGACAGTGGGTCGACACTATCTTTGTTGCGATAGTTAATCATGGGGATTTTAGAGCCGCCTCCTGTTCTTGCCGCAACGATGACACGCGTAATAGACCTTTCAATTTCCATAGCCTAAAGAAAGCTACAAACTGTTACTAGCGGCATCAAAATCTAACGGGGAACTCATGCAGGAGTTGCTCAAAAATGGCGTTGCTTATAGTATCCTTAACCTAGCTACAAAACCCAACCAAAAAAATCTGGTGTGATACACTCACACAACTTCCTTTTACAGTGATCTTATAATTAGCCAAAAATTTGATTTTAAATTTTTAAGCATTTGTCAAAAATTTTCAAAAATTGCAAATTCTAAAAAAACGGTACAAAATAGAGCGTTATATCAAGAGACAGATTTTCTCTAAAATTTTAAGGTGAATTCAAAAATGTAATAACATACCGGGTGTTCTATTTAAAATAGGAGTTAATAAAAAAAATAGAAAAAAACAGAAGAAACCCATTTTAGAAGTGAAAAATCACCTACCTCACATCAATACACATTTAAAATTTTATAAAAATGTAAAGTTAAAAAAAATCGTTAAAGCCGTTTTTGAAAAAATCGCAATATGAAGTTTCAACGCCATACTTCTTTTCGTTTTTGAGATAGTCTGTTCACAAGCAGACACACAGACAGACATACAGAAAGACAGACCAATCAACAAAAATTTGTTTTTTGGGTTCAGGGGACTCGAAAACGTGAAGATCTGTTGAAAACTCAATTTCGAATTTTTTGGGTGAATCCAATACTTCCTTTGTTGTAAAAGGAAGTAAAAACTAAGAAACATAGAATCGTTGCGTTTTCGTTACTTCTGTGAGAAGCGCATAGCATAAGATGGTTTTTAGCATGTTTGCTGTAAGCATCCATCCATTCAGAAAATCCACGCTCTATGATTGAACCATCTTATACAAAGTTAGGTACTTTAGCAACGTTTCCAATTTTTTCATGTTATTAATTTCGACTAACTAAAACTGTGTCGCTATTAAAAAATTACTAGTAATAACCGTTTTTAATAATTAAAGAGTGAAAGTTCTAAAAGAAATTCGTGCCAAAATTATTGTTGGATCATTTTGTCAACCTTTATAACTACAGCCTCACTGATTTCCGACTTAAGAATATTCCGATATTCTTCTGTGGTTGGTTTGGAGCCAAAGTTAGTCATATATACAAAATCCCCCGTTTTATCGAGCACGGACCAAATACTAAAACATTCAAATTCGTACTTAACACTTGTCCACAGAAAACCACTTTGCGTCTACCAGTACTGCCATCATGGAAAAACTGTAGATAACTTTGATTTAAACATAGCACCCTCCAGGGCATGTAGAACACGGCAGTTAGCACAATAACACAATTTTCAAAGGTTTGGGACTCATATGCACCTAGGACATCATTAACTCTCATCCTTAAATTGCAAAAAAGAGCTCTTAAAGTCGCGCCAACTAACAGCTGGCTGGCAATATGAACGATATTGTATCGTTAGTGGCGCCTTTTGTTAAACGTTACTCGTCTCTATATTCCGTACTTTATATAGGAAATAGGTGCTGATACGAATACGACCAAATACAATGTAAAAGCCCCAAGCTCAAACGTTCAGGCTACATGGAGATATCGGAGATTCGGATAGCTATAGTGTAGACGGCGTGATGTTCTTTTTCTTTAAATAGCAAAAAGTAATCAAAATTACCAGGAGGCGCCAAATAGTCTTTCGTACAACCAAAAAGTTCATTATACAACTTTTGGCTTCTGATTGCAGGAGTTCCAATTATAAATAATACCAAATTACATTATTGCTGCAGGCAAGCAATTTATAGTATGCTATCCCGTACGTAGAAATTCTAAGTGTTCCAATAAATGTGTCAGTAATTTCTAACAAATGTCCAGGTTAATGCGAAAGTAATCGGAAGCTTCAAGCTTGTACAAATTCGTTTTTACCTTGTACTACACAAGGTCGTATCTCTAACACTCCCACGAACACAAGGCGGCGTTAACCAAATAATAAGCAACTAACTGCATAATTAGCTACCTGTGCAAGTGACAGAAGTCGAAGAGGCGTCGCGTGGTGAAATAATACAGCAGTTTACTCAAACGTTACGAGTAGCGTAAGCTTAGGGCACCAGGTTTAATAACCTACAGCTGAACCATACCTGGCAGTCGAGATGCGTCGTACGATAGGCTGCAAAAAGATAGTAAACATTCAAGAAAAGATGTACTTAAACAACGGAGCTGTGATATAAATATTTAAGGCTCAATAGAAAAATGGTATACTGGGATTACGCATGCGCAAAAGCGGAATAGAATAAGAGCGCTCGGAATCCTTTCAACCAGTTGATATGAGCATCAACCGACGCTCAAAAATAAGGTTTATACGAATAGGTATAGATATAGTTATGGTACAGTTGATCGCCCAGTGCCGTACATGTATCAGTAAAATTACTCGTTTACTATTCATACCAAATAACGAATACACCACACATTCAGAAAATACACAAATCAAATGAATATTTGATATACAACTGAAGGTTGTTTGCTACCTATAAAATTACATTCAAGTTAAATAATTGGTAAAAGAGTTATGTTTATTTTCTAGTTAAGAAAAATACAATTAAATTTATGCTCTGAAGTGAATAACCTCCACTTTGGAAATGATTTAATAAGCTATATATTTTATTCGTAGCGAGAATCGTGAGCTGCGATACCGCGCATACGAAAGGTTGGGGAAAGAATTAAAGCTGTCCTGTGCAGCTGGTACTTAAGTAGAAAACCTAGACGAGCTTACCAGAGCTCACACGTGGTGACATTAAAATTTACAATCTAAATGCTGGAAGAAACACCAGTGACATACTTCTAGTTAAACATCCACGGATTTTAAGCAGGTAGCATAACGAATCTTGTGATTATTATTAGAAATAACAACGAAGGAAAGAAAAGAGAGAAAAGGAAAATAAAAATCAATTGAACAATAGACCACGTAAATATAAATATAACAATTTCATACTTGAAATGTCGGACTACCAATAGGTGTTTGACTTTTAAATGCTATCAAATTCTGAATTAATCAGACGGATGCTGCAACTCACCAAAACAATAAAACCAAATCTGCACCAGATTATTTATGATTTTTGGGGTAAATTCGCTCACAGAACATCATCAAAAGAAGCCCCGAACAAACACGTCTTATAGCTTCGGAAGTACAATTAGGAGAAATAGAGAGCTGAAAATAGCCTCGCCATGAAGTTACATACGGAGAGTTCTTTCGTAAGAAAGGAATGCCAAGTGCTAACCCTAAAATCATAATATTGAGCGGAATTCATTCGACCAAGCTGTTAAGTACCTGGAAGTCCATCTTGGTCAGCGGTTAAATTAAAGTTACCACGTGAACAATAAAATAAATACATTTTATGTACGGATGGTTCTTCTTTGCCCTATGCTGAACATGAAAACGCCACTACAAAATAAATG